>JAZAYU010000282.1:244340-661979 GCA_038501625.1 Corbicula japonica
TAGACCCAGATCAGCCACCACATCTGTCCTGTCTGATAAGGATCTAAACTGTTTGATTTTTAATTATTTTGTTATTTGACTCTTAAAAGAAGTTTAAGTCTGGATCAGATGGCATATTTGTAAAAAAAAAAACTGCTGAGAAACCCTATATTTAAAAGTATTTGACTGTCACATGACTGTCTAGTTGGTAACTTACTCCTATCTGTGTAATTATTAATAGTAGTGGACATTCATATGATTCTGTTTCTTGCATACAAGACAAGTAAAGCTTATGTTAATGTAATACTTCAATCTCTAACGACAATGTAACCTATGATTCTTCTTATAAGGTTACAGTAACACTCTTACAAGAACTAGAAAATAATATTATTTATTGTGTGTTCTAAGTGACAGTTCTTGGATCTCATAATACAGAATCACAAGATTATTAGATGAAATTGTTCAAATTTGGAGCAAGAGCTTTGTTAAGACTATATAGCTCGACTGACATATGCAAGGTTGGGAAAGCAGGTCAAAGTGTCTCCCAAGCCAAAATGTCTCCAGGACAAAATGTCTGCTGGGAGTGAAGGGCTAATATTTCCTGTAAGTTTCATATTTGTATACCTTGCAGTTTCTTTAAAATCTAAATAGGTACATAATCAAGATTTTTGGACCTGAAGCAATTGTATAGAACTTTTTTTAATGCACACAACAGAATTAATTAAGGAACAACTGTAAAATTATGCGTTCCTGGGATATGTATGTGTTAATTTCATGTGTGATTGAATAAAGTCTTGAGTCTATCCAATTAAAGTTTTCAGTTCTACTTGTAACTGAAGTAAAACTTTTGATATCTTATAAAATCTCATATCTTTTGGCACCATATTTTAGAAAGTAAGAGCAGTTCAATTGTTCATAAAGCATATCATACCAGTATTGGATTAACTAGAGGTTTTGGTTCTAACATTAAAACAATGTTAACCAAAATAGGTTTTCAACATATATGGCAAAATCAGAGCACTTACTCCATAAAAAAGGTTACGTTCTGCAGTTTTTACAAAATTAAAAGAGCGATTCATTACATTTTGGCAAAACCATCTTTATAATGATAACTCAAATCTAAATGGAAACAAACTTAGAACTTACAGAAATATTAAAACAAAATATGAATTAGAAAAATATTTATTAGTTAATGCTGATACAAAAGCAGTATCCACTTTTGTCAAATTAAGAATAGGTAATAGTAATTTGTTAATTGAAAAAGGACGCCACCTAAATATCCCTTTAGAGAAGCGTACCTGTCCTCTTTGTAAATTAGATGTTGAAGATGAGATACACTTTGTTTTGAAATGTAATGAGCTGCAGACCGAAAGGAATAATATGGTTAATCTGTTGAAGGACTGTGTACCATCATTTAGTTTGCTTAATGATGCAGAGAAACTGCAATTTATTTTAGGCGATTCATGTACTGACAGTGATATTTTGAAAATATGCATTTACAGCATTCATAATTTATATCAATTAAGATTATCAAAGTTATCATAGGGTTGTGTTTATAGCTTAACAAGCAAGCACTGTTACAGAATGGAAATCCACATAAACTTTGAAACTTTGAAACTTTATTATTTGATTAAATGCCTATTTCTACATACAGAGTATACATTCAATGGTGTTGTACAATGATTAAAAACATGAACATTAGTAAATAAAATGCATGTCATATAAAGATACATTATTACTCAGAAACAACAGTACCACAAAGCACAGTGCTCTTAGAAAAGAGAATAATAGTCTCTGAAAAAATGAGTCTTTAACTGGATTAACAATCTCTGTTTGTTGTATATTTCTCTATTTATTACTTTTGATTATAACTACATTAATATGCATTGGATGTTTGTATTGTTTTTGTACTGTTGTGGTAACAATCCTGTTTGTTTGGATTTAAACCAATAAATTGATTTGATTTGATTTATCTTAGATATTATTATTTTGTTTGTAGGTGCAGTTGAGTAGCATATATTTTGTGTGACTAATTATTTCTGTTGAGTGTATTTATGACAGTGTAAGTGCAATCAATCAAAAGTTTATCCAAATATGTTTGTATTTTCCTATTTTGTATGTATTGTAAAGTGTAAAGAAACTACCAAAACATGTCTGATATACTGTACCATTACAAGATGCAAATAACTGCTCACTGCATCAATAATTGCAAATACAAATGATAAAATTAATGATTCATTCTTCTATAAGAAGAGTGGTTGTCACAAGTAATTAAAATTTTGATGACAATATTTCTAATAGCTTTTTACTTTCTTTCTTTCAAAAAGTGAAATATGCCCATCCAGAATAGTACTAAAAGGAACAACAGGATTTCCTCCCCATAAACCATGCAGTAAAAATGGAATAGGGCATGTCTTTATAATTTAAAGACAACTCTCATCACCCCAACCTATAAAAATAATTAGATTCCAACAGTTTACTTTCTTCCAAAGGTCAAATGGAAAAACCTTTGCCATTGCAAGTTTAAATCACAGGGATAAGAAGAGTTTTTGAACATATATATCTATTATATTATAGATATGTATATATGTTCAAAAACTCTTCTTATCCCTGTGGTTCAAATAAGATTTAAACAGGTTAGTTTAAACAAGGCTTAAACAGGTTAGTTTAAACAATGTTTAAACAGGTTCTTGGGCAAATTCTTTCATTATGTTGTTTCACTGCTCTTTAATTGCATACAAACTTTGTTAAATAGCATCAAAGGGAGTTCACTGCAATAAAGTTTGACAAACAACTTCCAGCTGTTAACTCCCACCACAGTTATGCATCATTGTATTTTAACAACTTCTATAATTATCTACAACTTACAATAATTTAAAAGCACTTTTATTGCATAGACTTTCCATCCATAAAAATCATTCCTACAGTTTGGTGCTTGTCTGGATAATATTTCCTAAGACTAGGAACTATCTAATCTGGTTAGGTTTGCTGTTTGCAAATGGCATGGCTCTTACAAAAACACTTTTATATGGTTGTTCTAATAAAAACTAAAATTGCACTTAAAATGGGAAACAAGTGTGAAAAATTATTTGGATCAAATGGGACTTTTTGGAAATAAATAAGGTCATGATATCTACTGAGCTGACATTTTAGTACCACATCATTTTTAGTACAATATAATAATTATATATTGCCAAAATTTATGCATAAACTTAAATGAAAATGAATGAGAAGAGAGAAAATATCCTAAACTGTGAAAATAAGGAATGTTTCTATATAAGATGGGGACGTTTGATTTTAACTGTCTAACACAACCTGCTGACAAAAATGTGGACATTTCGACTGTACAACGGGGCCATTAAGAATGGACATCTACAGACTAAATCATTTGGTAAATGAATAATTCAGAGTACATACTTGTTGCCAGTGGCAAGGGCCTTCCAAGTTCTCCCTTTCTCAAAGATGCTATAATCTACTTAAGTTTGAGGACGAGGCAGACGCTGAGGCACCAATAAAAGCTGTACCACCGGACCGGAAGGATACTCTCTTTAGTGAAACACTGCACAAAATACTTAAGTTACAAAGGACACAATGTGAGAAAGCTATATGCATATATGTTATTGCGGACAGTACAAAAAAAGAAAGCGCCTTCGTTTGTCTGATTTATATGAACATTTTAAATCTAAAGTGAACTACTCAAATATCATCAACAGTAATCCCATCGCAGTAGGCTATCTCTCACACTGTCACAGAAACCTAATTTAGAATCAGACGTATTTTCCCATTTTGTCTCGAAGTCCATAAAGTAAATGCATACTCTAATAATACGATTCGATTCAGTCAAGATTTCGCCAACGTCTGTTTCACATTGTAAATATTCATCATTCTTCAATACGGCCCTGATCAATCTTTAGACAAAAATTTATTAGCGAAAAACGGAAAGAACAGTTTTGATTAGAACTGAAATGAAACGGAGTTTTACTCAATAACAATACAAAGTCCATTGTGCTATCGGAGTTCCTACCCAGTTTACAGCTGGTTTATTCGCCATTAGCTGTTACATAGATTTCCGACTTTAAGTGCGGTTAATTTAATTTAAATAATGATTGTATTTTACCTTATGCCCACGATCATTTGGAATGGATCTAAATTGTACTGTTTACTGGTGTAAATACTGAGTTGCGCTCAACCCGGGGCTAGGCGGCGTAGGTAGTAATATGCATTTTCATTACTGTTCATGAATAGGCTAAATCAAACTATTTGAAGGTAAAACCGAGTTAAAGTAACGATAACTATGCCTAACAGAATTCAAACAATGTCAAAGCCTAATTTTAAGACGGACGGACGGACAGGCATACATTTTCGGTCATGATTTTACAATTTTCTGTATTTACTCTCTATCCCCAACTATGACAATACTGATACAAAAACTTTTGGATATTTTGTAATTCATTTGGGCATTTTGCAAGTATTACAATATCATCAGCAAATAGCAACACAACAGGTAATATATCATCAATGTTAATTTATGGGTCTATGCTTTCTTCTATATCTCCATATTTTCGACAAATAATGAAAACAACATTAGGGACATGATTTCTCCTTGACGCAATCCTACAGCACAATTTCAAAGTAATAACTATAGATATTACAATTTTTAACACATGACTTAACATTATTATTTATATATTTTATTGTATGTAATAATTCACATTGAATTCCTGATTTAAACAGTTTCATCCACAATGCATTCCTATATTTATAGTATCGAAGCATTTACTCAGATCAATAAACAAGGAATATAGTGGTGTTTTTTTTTTGTTTAAATATCACTTTGCTCAATACTAAATTGTATGTACAATGCATAGAAGATCGGCCTTTTCTAAAAACAAATTGTACTTCTGCATAACATTATTATTATTATTATTATTATTATCACAAAACATTGTTATCATATTGTTAGAAAAATCAAATGCGTTATTACATTATTAAAGTCATACGATCTTCATTGTATATTCTTTATGTTCTTTATAATATATTAGAGAATTCGCTTAACAAACATGCTCCTATTAAAATAAAACGTATAAAACGGATACGCCAACCTGAATGGTATAATGAAGAAATACAAAATGCTAGGAAAATAAGGGATAAGTGCCATTGTCAGTGCGACTGGTTAAACTACGCAATATGGCGAAATAAAGTAACACAGCTTATTTCTAAAGCTAAAATAAACTATTATTCCCATGCGGTTCAAAACAAAACAGACTCAAAGGTATTATGGAAACATATTAAAGCAGTTTCTTTTGACGAAGACAGGACGCCATATTCATTGCCAACTAGATTATTGTATAAAGGTGAATTGCTTACAGATACAGACCATATTGCTAATGCTTTAAATCATCATTTTATCAACATTGCTTCAAATGTGAAAATCTCTCAAACAGACTTCAACGCGTTTAATGATCTTGGGTTATTTTTAAACCAACAACTACGGTTTAAAAATTTTTCATTAAATTTTATTACGCCATTTGAAGTTAAGAAATTGATCGATGGATTAAATACTAAAAAATCTGTCGGACCTGATGGCATAGGACCTTACATTCTCGAGCTTTGCTGTGATTACATTACACCCACAATTGCAGATATAATAAACAATAGCATTAGCAAAGGAGAATATCCTGACCAACTTAAAGAAGCTTATGTTCTCCCATTCTTTAAGAAGGGTCTAACAGATGATCCAAACAACTACCGTCCTATATCCATATTAAATACTATATCCAAAATTTTTGAAAGACACGTTGCTAACCAAATGCATGACTATTTTAGAAAAACGAACATTTTACATAAAACCCAATCTGGCTTTCGGAAATCCTACTCCTGTCAAACTGCTCTTACATATTTAATAGATAATTGGTTATCAGCTATTGACAAAGGGAATTTAGTAGGTAGCGTTTTTCTTGATTTAAGCAAAGCGTTTGACATGGTCGATCATAATATCCTTTTATATAAATTAAAACTTTACCATTTTGACAGAAAATCAATAGATTGGTTCTCTTCTTATTTGCAAAATAGAAAACAATTTATTAAAGTAAACAACATACAGTCCGATAAACTTTTCATCAAGACTGGTGTCCCTCAAGGCTCTATCCTTGGGCCCCTTCTTTTCTTAATCTAAATCAATGATCTTCCAATGACACTAGAATCATGTAACGTTGATATGTATGCTGACGATTCTACTTTGCACACATCCTCTTCTAACATAAATGAAATACAATCACGACTTCAAAATGACATTGATAATATAGACAAGTGGTGTAAAAATAACAATATGTCACTAAACCCATTAAAGTCAACTTGCATGCTGCTGGGAACGAAAAACAGGATAAAGAGCTCAGACTCTCTAGTAATTACTTTAAATCAAACTCAGCTTGAGAATGTACATTATCAAAATATTTTAGGCATTAATGTTGATGATTCAATAAAATGGCAAGTGCAGATAGATAAAATTTGCAGTAAATTAAATTCAAAGCTATATCTGTTTCTAGAATATCAAAGTACCTCACATTTGAAACAAAGAAAATTTACTATAATGCGTATGTACTACCGATTCTTGATTATGGAGTTATCTCGTGGGGACAATGTTCAAAAACCAACAAAGATCGGATTAATAACTTCCAAAGACGTTTTGCCAAATTAGTGCTCGGTAAATCAGATTCATCAACTAATACAGAACTTTTTAGTGAACTGAAGTGGTTATCATTTAATGACCGTATCAAATATCACACAGCCTCTCTTGTTTATAAAACCCTCCACGACTTAGCCCCACAATATTTACACGATCTGATAGAAATTACACAAAATACGTCTTACAATCTTCGGTCTAACTCAATGCAATGTCTTGTCCATCCAAAGCTAAACACAGAATTTATGAAAAAGACATTTAGTTACTCTGGTATGATTATCTGGAATGAAATTCCTTTTTCCATTAAAAATTCATTCTCCCTGAATTTATTCAAAAAATCATACAAACATCATTTATTGACAATAAATTCTTAGAATGTATCTAGATATACACACAATCTGGTAACTGCTCAATGACTTGTCGTTGCTTTTTTTTCTACTCTCGAGTATGTGTATTATAATGTATTACATTATAATATTTTGCCTTCTCAAAATATTGCCCAATTAACATATGTGATTTTGTATTGTTCATCTTTTTTATTTCATTTTAATTTTGTGTGTGTGTGTGTGTAGTTATAATATTTCATGATGGCCTCTTGAAAATAAGATTTGTATTATTGTTGTTTTACTTTGTACAAAACTTAAGAGTTACCATCTATAAATAAAGAATTTATTATTATTATTATTATTATTATTATTATTATTGTTATTATTATTATTATTATTATTATTATATTTCAGTAATTCAGTTTATCATTGCATAACCATGTTCTCTTCTCCTCTCTACTTTTTGACTGTGCGTAGAGGCTGTTTGTTGGATTTGGCCATTCTTGATATGCTTATTTCACTGTTTACATGCACAACCAAGACCTTTTAAAAATACATTTTTCATTTTACTTAGTAGATTCCCGTGTATGAACATAACGCTATGTAAGGACCCTCAGTTCTATTCTTTTAATTACACGTTAAACATTATGAAGGAATCTCAGTTATATAATTTAACTTAGACTTGAATCAAGCTGACGGAAACAATAGTAGCTAAACTGCTTGTGAGGTTGGTGCACCCTAGAACCTGGTTTAAACCCCCAGTGGCAAATTGTTTTGCAACTGACCGTTCCAAGGCGGTAACCCCAAGGGTTCTTTTTTCCGTTACATGTTTGTGGTGTCTTATTTGAAATTGATATTCTTATAAACACATGCTCTCTTTTCCTCTCTACTTTGACTGCGTGGGGCGGTTGTGTTTTCTGAGTGTTGCGATTCATAATATGCATTTTACGCGGTTTGGTTAATTATTTCAAATAACGGAAAATCTTTTCCTCAAAGCCGTTTATCTTTCTTTTTGCTGCGTGGTGTTTAAAGATAAGGGGTCATAAAATTGTGTTATTGCAAATTTTGTATTTAAATGTGGATAAAAAGAGTAATTGAAAGATTAACAAATGTTGTCACGTATTTGATTTTGTGTTCTGAGTTGAATTTTCATTTGATTATAATTGATTTGCACTGAACACCAACGACAATACATGCATCTCCAAGGTCTGCATTTCAATTTTTAATTAAAAAACCACAATTCATTACAGCTATTCGGTCTATTCATTACAAATTCGAGGCAATATTGCAAACCAAGGCAAAAACAGGTAAATAACCTTAGTAAATTTTTCGTTTCAGCAATAGAAAAACGATATGCTGATGGAAAATTCTGAATTGCATTTTTTTGTTAACTACATGTACAATTTATGTCATGTACCATACCTTCAATATCATGTTTTTTATATGCCGCCATGATGAAACGTTGTTTTGCTCTTAACATTGTTTATATGTTTAGTGCGAAATTTTACTTTGGCTTGACTATTCATTACAGCTACATTTCTCCGTTAGGATATTGTTCAATCTACATTTGATAGGATATTGAAACCGCCCATCTTAAAACTGGCCGAAATATTAAAACAAAAGTAATTTTATCAGTAATATATACATTAAAAAGTATCGTGGTCAACTAACTGTACCGATTGAATGTATCGTGCGACGTGAGACTTTTTAGAGCAGCCACACGGCACAAACAAAGCTACTGTGATATTGAAATAGATAAAAAGGAAACTTCTGCTTTTTATTTTTTGCCTTTGGTGTTCTCTGCGATATGAAGGATTTTTATTTTCAGACCCCTGTCAAAATTCTATTCTGTTCTTTTCCGACCATTGTTTTTTTTTCTTTAAGAACAAACCCATTCTTTTATCTGGGGACCATACGCCGCTGAACTTGAAATGGTATTAATCTGAAAATACCGCATAGAAGGTTTCATGTTCAGCGCCATGTGCATACCATCGTTTGGGACGGATCGAAATTGTACCGTTAATTATTGGAATATTGTGTTGCGCTGAAACCAATCCTGCAATATTTTCATATTTGTTTTGTTTGATGGCTTTCAAAGTTCCTTTTTCATCTTTTGCATATGTATTTAAAGCGGCTTGTAAATCTTCCACCGAAGTAAAGTAATTTTAGCTTTCAGAAGTATGCATAACTTAACAAATGTAATGGCTGTTTGTTCTAATTCATGTTTATGACGTAACTGCCAGTAGCGTTTTTGCCTTTAATTCATTTATAAATAATGAAAACAACAGCGGCGATAGAATTACGCCCTCTCGTACTCCTATATAACAAGGAAATGATTTTTTGCATTGATGAACACACATGACTTTTTCATCCATACTTTTATTGTTTAAGCATGTATATCATTAATATTTAGTTTTAACAAAACACCGTATATCCAAAACTGTATCTAATGCGGGTAAAGTTCAAAAAAGGTACAACACAATAACTGTGAACTCCAAATGAAACTACCTGAAATGAATAAAAATGAACTATTAATTCCTCCGAACACGAAAATATGAAAATATTGAAGGTTCGGTTTGATTGAGCATGTTCATGGGCTGTAATGGAAATGCATATTACTACCCACGTCGTCTAGCACGGAGTTGAGCGTAACTCAATATTTACACAATTTAACAGTTCTAGAGTAACCATTTCAAAAACCAGCCTGGAAAATTTTAATAACATTATTTTCATTACAATGCAATACTGAAAGGAAAGAAGTGTTAAAATATGCAAGTATATATGTAGACGATAACGACTTAATGAATATTTTACAAACATTTTAAATTCATTATCACTGATTTCCAGTTTTGTCACGCATTCTTTATCGGTCTCCATGCCATCAACGTATACGTAAAAGAGATAGTTACCGTGGAAACATCTTAAAATGATAAATTAAAATAAACAGAGTTGGAAAATAAAATATATTTAGGAATACAAACGATTGTCTGGATTGTTAGTGAAATATCCGGAAATCAAGGAGAAACACGCCATGGGTTTACTTGGAAAGACATCGTTACTGTTACTTCTTCCAGGATGTTTATGTTGGATCCCTGTAGGCGTGGGAAGTCGTAGAGCAGTGACCTCAGTTGGCGTAGCAGCAAGACTTGCTCGCATTCTGGATAAACAGCCTGCGCTTTGGGCATTCGCAAAGGTGAGAGTTTTAAAAACAGAACACGGAATGAGATTGTATGGACACATTTTGATAATAAGCATTTAATTACAAGTTTTATTTTTAGTTTCTATTGAAATGAACATTCTCGTGAAATTTGTGTTATTCGTACGCCAATAGAATAAGTAATATTTCCAACCCACCGCACAAGATTAAACTTTCGTCAGTTCTGTTAATAATTACGTTGAGCACGAAACATAGTGAGTTGCGCTCAATCGGGGGCTAAGAGGAGTTGGCAGTTATATGTATTTCGATTTTCCCTATGAACAGACCCGATCAAAACAATCCATCATGCAATATTTTGATGTTTTGTTGTTTCGGTCGAATTTCAAAGTTGCTGTTTCGTCTATTATCCTTACCCGAGCAGAAAGCAGAGGAAAAAAGAAAAAAAAAACGAGCTGCTATAGACCCGACTTACTTTCGAGTTATTTGCAAACTAAGGGTAGGAAGATGAAGCTTAAATGATTATTCAATCTCCTTTTACAACTTGCTTATTTGTTTTATTCCATTTTGCCAGTGTTTGTGGAATCAATATTTATTTCTAAAATAGGCTGCACGATAATTTTGATATTTTTGTCTTCTCTTTAGGATCTGAACGTTAACAACTTAAAATTTCGAATTCTCTTCGAAGCAAAAACATATTTTGGAAAAAGGTGAAATATGCTT
Organism: Corbicula japonica; assembly: GCA_038501625.1. Lineage (NCBI taxonomy): Eukaryota > Metazoa > Mollusca > Bivalvia > Venerida > Cyrenidae > Corbicula > Corbicula japonica. Next base: position 255,205 of record JAZAYU010000282.1, read on the forward strand.
ATCAGGAATCGCCACATTCAGAAAAAACAACTTCCAGGGGGTGTAGAAAGTGAATGTCAAATGCAGTCCCTGAGGGATGAAAAGATAACAGTATTGAATGTAAGAACGGGGAGACGTTTTACGGCCGCCACACAGCACATACACAACTACTGTGATTATAAAAAGGTGAAATATGCATATCAGGAATCGCCACATTTAGAAAAAACAACCTCGAGTCGTAAGTATTTTCATTAAACTATCAAAATCTCGTATCAGTATTTAAAATAATGTTGTTCTTTAAACTGAACAATTTCCTAAAAAAAACAGTACATATAAGCATAATATCTAACTAACATTGCCGCGGCAGCATAGTTGAAAGGGGTGTGGTGGAGTTATTCTGCCTTCAACCCAGTCATCCTTGTTTTGAATGTTATTTTGTTTCCCCCGCATGGGGTGCAGTGTTTACAAAAAAAAAAAAGAAAATTAATCAAGGTCACGATGTAGCATATCAACACTATAAAATATTAAATCTAATCGACTGAAGTTGTTATGAAATGCTCTGATGCTAAATATCAATATCCAATAATCTGCACTAAGAAGAAAATGGATTAACGTTTTCCTCTCTAAGTTTAAAATTTGCACAAATACGTTTTCTAAGTTGTTTTATCGTGGCCCCTGTAGGTTACATTGATATATTTACACTAAACTTTCTTTCACAACCGCTTATATGCCTTACTGAGGTGCACTGGTACTTCTTAGACGCACGTGTGAATTACGTGAGATGTGTGAGGAGATGGTGATCTGGATGTTTCTCACGTGAGATTTATGGGGAGACAGTGTTCTAGATGTCTTAATTGACAAGGACTACACAAATTTGAAAGAGTTGTCGGAACATAGTTAAAACTTTATATTCTAGCGAAACTAATACTAATAATAAATGACATTACCTTATTTTAGTTACTTCTTTTATGTATTGTAAACAAATAATAAATGAAATTGCAACATCTTTAATTACTTGTACTTATTTTATGTGTTGTAGTGAAACAAATAATAAATTAAATTGCAACATCTTTAATTACTTTTTAAAATAATGAATGAAATGACCTTATCTTTAATAATTTATTTCTGTATTCCAGAGAACCTTTTCCTGAATGAAAAGGACACATCATAAGTTTTATGTAAATATTTTTATTAAAAATATAGTAAAAGCAAGTGAAATACAAATAGGCACAGCTTCCGCAAATATCCAGTAATCAGGTCAGATAAGGAGTTCATGTTTATTATATGACAAATTTGTTCTAAATTTACCCTTAACAAATAACTAGAAAAGATTGCCAAGACCAAAGTCATGGTGTGAACAAGCTGGATTATTTGTGTTCATTCGTGATAAAACCAAAGCTCAGTTAAGCAGTTTTAAATATTTTTCTAAACTCAACATTCCAGTTGTTAAGTCATTAATATCAAAGAGACAACCATGCATGATTGGTATGCTAAGTAAGTTAAAAGGTAATACATAATTGATTTGCGCAATATTCGTACAACCATGGAGGGTAAATATTTATTTATTGTTTTTGCTGGTTTTATCCAGGACGAGAACGACGATGATAATGATAGTTGAGATGGTGATGTTGATCCGGATGACTCGGAAACAAAACTAGGTGGAGTGCATAGCTTGAATTGAATGTAGTTTTACATTAATGACTTAATGACAAGGGAATTGATGTTACTAATTTCTATAGTAAGCTTTATTGGGCCCGATAATTTAACCAATATACTTGTATATTCTTCATAAAGTATAAGTGTTATGGAAAAAACAGCTAATCTACAAATTTTAACGGGTTTTAAATAGGAAACAATGTTTTTGCTAAATCTAATCTACAACTTCCACCACCTAACAACGTATGTTCACACAAAAGCACTAAAATTTCGACAAACAGAAACGACAGACAATCATTCAGACTTGTTTGTCACGTTTGCAGGCATATTGGACATTCTGCATACAATACGCCTTTTTGGGGGTTGGGGTGGGGGTGTTCTTGTGGCGCTTAGCGCATTTTGCAGCGTTTTTAATATCATTTTTGTAATGTGGCGGCCGTAAATAGTCTACCATGGAAAATAAATGCACTGAGTATTATTATCATAAATCAGTCGCTTGTGTGACATCATGGTTATCACGGTTTTGTGTTCAAAAATAATAAACCACATCTCACTAAATTAAGTGTAATTACAAGAAATACGTTTTCATTTGTCAAAACCCTAATCGTCTCTGTATAGATGTAGGATTGATGGCTAAATTGTATATATACATTTTATGAACTTATATTTACTTTGATCTTAATGTGTTAAAATTCATGAAGTTATTTTTATTCACCTTACCTCGCTATTCGTCTAAAAAAGTGAAATATGCATATCAGGAATGGCCACATCCAGCAGACACAGCTTCCCCACACAGCCAAAAAGTAGAGAGGAAAAGAGAGCATGGTATTACAATAATTAGTTTCAAAATGGACGTCACAAACAATTAACGAAAGCGAGAACTCGAATGGTTACCGCCTTGGAACGGTAAGTGGCAAAAAAAATTGCCACTGGGGGTTTAAACCAGGTTCTAGGGTGCACCAACCTCACACTTGCCCAAACAGGTTCTCATATCAACGAACAAGTACAAGTTGTCTTGGTGAAATGACTCCAACTCACCCATCAGCTTAACAATGTTGCATGCAAAAGCACACAAACACATAAAACATAAGAAGCTAATAACATTACAAAGCCAAATGAGCGCGTACTCGATGATAGTGTCTGGCGCAAGCTAAATAATTTGTTGTCTTACTACTAGATATGATGTAGAATATTTTTGAACTCTGTCAATTTCTATCAATAACTTGTTTTGCAAACATGTACTTCGTTTGTAAAAAAAAAACAAAATGTAAATTAATCAAGGATGTTAATTCTACAGAGCTTAAATGTACAATTGTTATAAAACATCAGCAATTTAATTCATACATTATAGACACTTTTCATTCAGGTGTTCAAATTTGCACATGACCAACACGCACCTCAAAACATCTCAATTAGACTGAAACTATCAATTGAACCAGTAGAGTAATTGTACCATCCTGCATATTTCACCTTTTAACCATCATTTTAATTTATTTCTTATGTTGTATCTTAAACTAGACATACAATTTACTGTCCCAGACAAAAGCCAATGTCATGTCCTGCACGAAATCACGATGTCATTACATATTTTAATATATGATAAAATACCTTCGATTTTGATGCCTGGTATGGTGTCCGATAAAATTTACTTCACATTCGGTCACTTGTCATATCTTACCAATAAATATTTATAGAGAAACAGCGGAATTTTAAATTGAAAAATAAGACGAAATGTTTATGCTTTCCTCGATTCATCTGGATTCTACCTACCAGAAAGTGCGTTTCATAAATTATTGCACATTGTGCATGTATGCATGATATTTAATTGTCTGTACTTAGAAATAGCCAGCCTACTGTTGGAATTTGATATTGGTGTACTTTCTTAAATAACAACTTCGTTGTTGTAATATCTCCGATATCCGATCAGAGGTTATTGCAGCTGACGCCGAAAACGATGAACTAGTTAGTTTGTTGCGATTTCTATTTTATTGTACTTCTGGCTTTGAAAAACATTTTAGATACGGCGTAGACAATAATGAATGTTTTTTTTTGGTCGCCATGGTAAACTGAACATGGTGAAAGTTTTGAACAGAGATGAACGAAAGCGTGCAGTAAATATAAAAATTGGCAAATTTTGATATTGTCTATGACATGAAGATATACAACATGGAGCATATGTGTTTCCATTCTTGAAAATAAACGTCAAAGCTCGATCAGTGTATTTTATTTTATAAGATTGTCATCGTGTTCTTGTTGATTTATCTCTGATCACAGTAAGCTCCTCGGGTACCTATCCATTTAGCTTGAAGATATCATAAGCAATTTGTATGCAACATAGTGGCATCGATTGGTTGGTTGGAGTTAATTAACAAAGGCAACTTGTGCTTGTTTGTTAATTTGAGAACTTGCTGTGATTTTGAACGTTATATATTTATTGAAGGTACACTATAAATAATCAATCCAGCTGAGAGCGATTTCAGGCTTAAAACAAACCAAAGAAAAACAACACCACCTTCAAATGTTGATTCGAACCTAGTCGTAAATGAAATTAAGCTAAGAAACAACTCCTCAAAATCAATTCTACATGTAATAACGCCGCTATTTTAACAAGACGTTTATCCGAGTTCTGATTGTAAGAGGTAACATTAGTGGCACTCATCAGCCGCCATTGCTCAATGTTAATTGTACATTTTCGCAACAATAACAATAATATCTCAACAACGTGTGTTTACAGTTGTAACAGGATATTATTATGTTTACATCTAAAGCCATCACATGTCAAGTTCAAGGACTTTCCATTGTTTGTATATAAACAGCTTTACCAATAATTTTAAACATATAGTCACATTAATAAAATGCTTTCCTTTAAATTCGGGTGTCTTCTGTATGTATTGGTTTTACACCAGTGCTTGGGTCAGAAACCTCCGCCAAACGATGGTTGGAAGCCGTTGTCAGTGCAGCTTCGTCGCGTGATAGGGTCAATTAATGATGCCGAGCGTGTCTTGGGTGTGCGGGCCATTTTACCAGCTATATCGGCATTCGGCAAGGTATGTTTTATTATCAAATATAATATTTATATTTTATTATCAAATAAATATGTATATTTAATTTTGTTCAGCAATTTGAATACATTAAAGGCTGAAAGTAGATATTCTGACCTTTACTTTTAAGTATTATTTTTTAGGCTTTATATTTACTGGGAAAACGTGAGCATATGAAAAGAGTTATCCTACATTTGCTAAAACTGCATTTCTTGGCATTAAATAAACATATCGATAATATCAGTAAAAATTAATATGACATTGAATAATTGATTTAAAAAACAACACGATTCCTTTAGAAAAAACACCAACACCTTTCTTGAGATTGTGAAGCCGTGGGAACAAACACATACTGTAAATCTGTACAGTTGGTGAATATAAGAACTTTCTTTTGATCTTAAAATACAACTGAAGTTTTAAAATACTTCTTCTGCAAAGTATTTCGCAGCGATTGTTGTATGAAGATTTATTTCGATTTACATAATTTTTTTTAACAGACATATTACACGTTAAAAATTGGTGGTCATTTTCTTTTTGCGACCAATTAAACAAAATAGGTGATGTTTTGAAAGGAAAGCAATGGTCGTATTATTATTATTATTATTTATTAGTATTTAACCTAATTACTGAAATAGTTGTAATGAAGGTTTATATATGATTATCTTTTATTTTAGGATCAAAGTCCAAGTTACAATATGTACAGGGTAAATTTCAGGGCTACAACTAAAACGGGACAAGTAATTAAATTTCTTACGTTAATTGTTTTAGCAGATATTTGACGTAATTAACTTTTAAAATAAAATCAACGTATGATTTTAATGTTTTACTTTTCTGTGCAATGAGACAATTAAAATACATTTCTAGGGTTTCTGCTTCACACCTCTAAAGAATCTTAATGTCATCAGATAATTTAAACATTAACAAGGTAAAATATTTTACTTATATATGACTTATAAGTTTCCTCTAACCTCTTACTAAATTAATCATTTTATTGTATTACAGAGTGTTGTTTGTTACGCTGAAGTACACTGGGACTGGTCCAATCCAACTGGTCTTGTAAGAAGCGTGAAGAGCTCGAGATGTAATTAAACATTGTCGTTAAATGAATATCTTGTAAATAAAAACAGAATATGTTGATTTTGAAGGGTTTGTAATGTACTGACAATTAAATCAGAAAAAGAAAGGACAAGAAGTATTTAACGCGTAACAGAATGATAAGCACGAATTTTAAATATGCTGAAAAACGTAACAATGTTATATATAAATTATATCAATCACAAGAGTCAAGGAAAGAAAAACGTTGTGAAATACACTGACCCCGTTTAAACTGTTTTAAATATGAAAAAGTGAAATATGCATATCAGGAAATACCACGTTCAGAAGACAAAAGCCCTTACACACAGCCAAGAAGAAGAAAGGTTTATAAAACGACCAATTTCAGCACACACCACAAACAATTAACAAAAATGAATATAACCATTTTTAAGATACTAATTTTATTAAGTTACAAGACTTTAAGAAAAAAGGAATCTAAATATCAGAAAAAGCCACACCCTCAAATACCCACCCTCTCCACGGTGCCAAAATGAAGAGATGAAAAACAGCATGGATTTATAAAATAATACATTTCAGAAAAGACACTACAAACAATAAAAACGAAAACGAGAGCCTGGGGGGGGGGGGGGGGGGGGTACTGTCTTATTATAGGTTGAAGAATGTCATTTGCTGTTTAAAGGCTTAAGAAATTCATACCTAACGTAAACTACGTTAAACCTTAAAATTCTCCTATATGTAGTATTCGATTAAATATATTTCAGTTTTCTTTATATTGAGTTAACGTAAATTGTTTTCTCGAAACAAGCACTTTATCTGAGGACAATGCACTGGTTAGTCATACGAAGTACCGCACTGAAGCCTCCAAAATCAACTCCATACGCACAACCTCTTTTTAACATATTTGGCTATTGTAAAGATACCATGGGCTGAAACGAGTGAGCAGAATTTGCATTCCCTTCACTGCTTAAGGACAAGCAATCGGACGACCTTATGTAACTCCAAATTCTGTTGGATCTTAATCACACTGTAGGTCTTAACTTGTCTTTATTAAACTTCAAAAGAATATCGGTAAAAACTTTGAAAGTCAAGGCAACATACAAAGTAGTGCAGGCTCGGTTGACTGAGCCAGTTAGTTGGCGGTACTAGATATGAAAATGCAAGCCTCCTAGTTCCGATACGAGCGCAAATATTAAATTATCACAAACAGTGTTTTGCATATTATGGTGAACTCCTGCTAGTGAAAGACATAAACAGTCTAGCAGTTTTGTGCTTCACTCAGATATTCGGACACTTTTCACTATCAGCATGGGACCAATTAGGGGGCTAATAAATCTCTCATCGAAGTGTGGCTCTTGACCAATGTTTATGATAATGTTTACTGATAAGCCCATTTCTACATTAATTTGTAGAATTACCCAGCCATTATTTTTCTGAGGTCCTTATTCAAGTTTCCATGTTTAATGTGTATTGAATTCATTATGAGGGTCTACACTTTCAAAAGTTCTAAGTGCACAACATTAAATTTTGAATATCTCAAAATAAAATTATCCTAATTGAAAGAACTTTATATATGACCAAACCATAACAATTATTTGAAAAACATACGTATTTTGTACATATTACGTCATCCACGTCAGCATAGGCTAATTATGCATAATTCCTGTGCGGCAATCAATTTCGATTTTTTTTTGCAATCGGTTTTGTTCAGGGCTTTTTTCACTGCCTAGGGAGGGGCCCATGCCCTATAATTTAGGGGAAAATAGTGCGATTTATTTTCTAAAGGGGAATCAAAAAACCTGATGTAAAGTTATTTTTGGGGGAAAACTGCATGATTTTAAAGAAATTTTCTGAGGGGAAGGCGCCCATTAACGGCCACTGTCATAGAAGGTAAAAAGCCCTGTAATGTTTGTCCCATGTTCACCAACACAAGACAATCTAAAAACTCACACCAACACTTTATAACTATGTAACTTTTGATGACTGAAGACTGCAAAAGTGCCATCAACATGCACTTAACTGGCACAAATTTATTTTTTTATATAAAAACATTATGATGATATTAGTTATGCATAAGAAATGCCTCATTTTGCATATTTTATCATTATAAAAAAAATTCAAATAATATTTTTTTCTAGATTAATAACGTTGCTTAGACCCGCTTCACACTGTCCCGGTGTATGATCAGTTGTGTCCGGGTAATTTGTAGCTGGACCGGGATGAACCTGTAAGAGTTCGTGAACCATAGTTCACATTGCCGCGGTATACAGCCCCGTCGGATCCCGGTTTGGACACTAATATAAAATCATGTTTTAAATATGGCTTCTGAAGTTGAATCGGCCTCCACCGGCTTGTACCGTAGCGATATCGTGGCTCCACCGTTACTTTACCGGCATTCACTGGCTGCTACCGTGCCAAACCGTAGTATGACCGGCACGAGTTGGGGCTACATACACTTTCCTCCGTGGCACACCATGGCCAAACCGGGAAGTCACCGTAACTCCACATTGGACAAAGCCCATGTCGGTTTACTACGGTTTCACCCAGTGGTCTTACGGTGGCAAGACAGATACGCCGGAAGAGCTTCAGTGATGTCCCAGATCTTCCCGGAATAACCCGGCAATGGTTTCGCTCCTGGTGAGTCCCTATTGTATTAGAATTTTAAACACCACCGGGGCCGCTCCCCGGATATCACCGGTTCAACACCGTTTATCCCGATTCAATGCGGTTCTTCCCAGCGTTGCTACGGTTGTGGTCCCGGGTGACCCCGGTCTCCAAACCAGGACGCACCAGGGCTGTATACCAGGCTTTACTTTGAAAGTTACGCTCTAACGTAATTAAATATTTACGTAAACGAATGTAAACAGGAAAATATTGGTATTACATTTGTTTCATAAGTGCCAACATATCAGTAATCTAATACTAAAATTATTCGAAATTTTTTAAACTTCAAACTCGAATGATTCAATCAAATAGATTATTAGAAAAAACAACATTTATCAAGTGTTCACTTAGAACTTTTGAGTAGTGTATTAATTGTTATTATAACATATAAAAAATTGTAAAGATTTACTGGCAATTAAAGCTGAGCAAAATTAAAAGGCTATTTTTCTATTTAATCAACATATAAGAGCAGAAGGACCTAGAAATTAATTGTTTATGTGCCAATTATTTTTTCTAAGTTTTAAAACAGATTTAAGAAAGTTTACTTCGAATTTCTTAAAATACCATACCCATGGCTCATACACATTGTATCAATTCAAGATCTGCTGTTTTCTTACAACAAAAATCATGATAAACAATTAGCTGGACATTGAAACCTCGTAAACTCTTGATAAGATTAGGTCAGTGGAGTTATAATAATATCTCACCCAGAGAGAATAACAGTGCTGTTCCAGATAAGATCTCTCAGACCTGAGGAAGGTAATGCTGGAAAACTGTAATAACTAGCATTTGAAGTGCTCGTTATGACTGTATCGTCTTTTAATCCTTTAATCTGATTAATATTTCTCGTTTGTAGTGAATTTAACACGGTCTCTTAGGTGTCTTAGTTAGTTGGGGTATGAGCAATAATTGTGTAGGTAAGAGTGAAACCTTTAAACAGACATGCATAGCAAACACGGTGTTAAGGCAAGGCGGTCGCCAAAAGATATCGAATGTAACATGCAACAAAACTTATGATCAACTTTTGTATTCTTGAGGTGTAAATCCGGACACACGTCCGATGAAACATTGAAACAACATCAACAACAGAACCCCGAAAAACGTTTTGAAGAACAGCCACAAGTAAATCTGTTACCCAGACCACTAGGACTAAAACTGTATGTTCGGTGTGGGTGCACAAGAAATCAAGAATGGAGAATTTACGGACAGACATTATTCACGGTTAAACTGTAACGGTTAAAATTTAAAGGGTTTTGTGATTTTTCGTATTGCAGACAATTAAGATTCTGTTTTGTATTATAAAGAAATTCGAAGAAATAATATTTAAAAAAATATTTAAAAAATCACAAAACAAGAACATGCTAATAAAATTTGCATCTCCTCCCGTAAGTAAAACTTCCTCTAAGGTGTCGTTATATCCCATAAATGGTGAAATATCATACTGTATGGATAAGAAATTAATAATGCTGAATCATTCGGGCTAGATGCGCTTCTCCTCTTGCAAGTGAAGTTTTCCACAAAATGCATCGGAATCCATGTGATAATTGTTTTTATTACACCTCACGTGATTAGTTTACTATATAGCGTAATGTGACGTCAGAGGGAGATAATTTCTACTGTCACATATGCGACAGTATACTGTCACCCTCGCGTGGATCTAAAAATAAATATCTTGGAAATCCGATTACAAATTAACTTCTACGCATGCGTAATTGACCAAGGGAGATAAGCAATTAATTCGGTCATAGTCAAGATCTTAAAAAAAAACAACAAATGTTCGGATGTTCGGTGTAATAAAATAAATATCACATCCCATTGGGGGAGAAAGTACGAAATGTTAACCCTTGAGAATGTAATGTCAACCTCGGCTAACGCCTCGGTTGACATTACTTCTCTCGGGTTAACATTTCGTACTGTCTCCCCCAATGGGATGTGATATTTATATAATATATAGCCCGGACATGAATAGCCCTATATCATTCAATAAATCATAAGCGTGATTTATGATTAATGTGCTTATGAATGTACTGCATGTATTCACAGCGCAAATCCCCTACGTTTTGTCCTTTAAACAAAAGTAAACATGCATTTCCTCTTTCTGTAAAAAAAATAGCTTATCATAAAGGCCATTAAGTTTGAATAATGTTGTTGAAGGAATTTACTTTGTTGCATTTGCATATGAATCTGTAAATGCAAATTAGTATTTCAGCAAAAAAGATGGTTTGATATTTTCCGCATTAACGTCAGCCATTGGGGAACAACTCTATTGAAATGAAACACAACTGTATTTGAAACGAAACACAGATTGCAATAGTGACTGCAAACATAAATAAATCTTAGAAGATAATGGCGAGAATAAAATAAATATGCGTTTGAAAATGTTGAAATAAATCAATAATATATTTCTGTAATTGAAATGAATGGTTTGTTAGTTCTCATCTTAGCATTGTAAATGGTTATAAAGCAATTGAAATGAAACATGCAAAAAAACCTCAAACTTTTTGTACTGTTTACTGATGTAAATGTTAAACAAAATGTGAAATATGCATATCAGGAATATGCCACACTCACAAAAAACAGCCTCCTTTTCATCTATTCCAGAACGTAACTTGATTTTATTTTATCTATTTTTCGGCCATATATTTCACTGAATTATTAGCTACATGTTTGTTATGTATTTGTATGCATTTGCATGCAGCATTTTATTTTTGAATACTTGTGCTTGCAACGTTTTAGAGTAGTTGGTGGTTGAGTTTGGAGTATTTAACAAACGACACTCCTTGTTAAAAAACACTGTTATCAACCATTATAACCAATTGACTTTTTGATAAAAGTTTGAAATGGAACACAAAAAGATAAATACTTCGAGTGTCACATTACTACTAAAAATCAAACTCTGCGAATAAACGGTGTATCGTCCTGCTTGGTGTTACGTTGTAAACGCTACATATTACACATTTAGGCGTTAATGTTCCCCATTTCACGGTGAGAACAACAATATGCATGGCCCGAGTAACCGCTTTAAAGATGTATTCCATTCTTCGTTTACCTCTGCCTATTGGGCAAATTCTCTACTGAGCATGGGTTGGAATAATTGCCTAAAGAAGACGATCTATACTGCGTGCTTGCAAAGAGACCGCGTGCAAACCGAAAAGCCAAAACTACCCAAAGACAACACACAACTTTGTCGTGTTACCCTTTTAATACAAAACCATTTTCAAACTTGCACTCACAACCAATGAGGTAAGCAAATATTGGTTGTTCGCCTATTAGCACTGCAGAGTGTCTGGTTGATATTTTCACTTAAATGTATTGTTGTTCGTTGAAAAAAATACGTCCAAATTGAAAAAAACAACTATTGAAATACCGGTTTACCGACACCCCTCTTTTAGAGGTTTAGATCATATAAACAGCTAAAATACTTTCTGCAGACTGTTAAATGTTATTTGTTGTAAATAGGGAATGGAGAATAAATATTACGTCAAAGCAATGTCCCCATATATAAGCCACACGCCTAATTGATTGGTTGTCTGCACACAAAACATGACAAAAACAACTGAAATATTGGTTATTTATTACTAATATTTATTTTGAAGTGAAACAATTACCACATTAAAAACTGCACTGTTATTGATTATTCTTGTTGTAATTTATTGTAACTTAATTATAACTTGATTGGGATTTGGTATATAAATGCTTTGCACAGCAATCATTTGTCATAAACGACCCTGCCATACGGCGCAGTAAATATGGCAGGAACCGCGCTGTTTAAGACTTGCATTGTGCTTGTTTCGGTCTCGTGTGTTTTGAGCCAGGTTCTTATACCAAACGGCCTTTGGTACGCGACTTGGGTGCACAAGTACGCTGCGGCTTCCATAGGTGGGACACTGTTGATGCCAATATTCACGTATGCGAAGGTAAGATACAACTTCTGTTATTTTATCATTATATTGAGTTGCGATCAACCCGGGGCTAGGCGGCGTGGGCAGTAATATGCATTTCCATTACTGTCCATGAACAGGCTCAATCAAACCGTGCCTGCAGTTTTTTCATATTTCTTGTGTTCGATGGCTTTCAAAGTTCCATTTTCATCTGTTTCAGTATCACAGTAGCGTTATTTGTGCCGTGTGGCGGCTGTAAAATATCTCCCCGTACATTCAATCAGTGTTGCTCAAACCGAGCCTGCAATATTTTTATTTGTCTTGTTCGATGACTTTCAACGTTCCCTTTTCATCTGTTTTTATACCTACTTTATTGGGGTGTTTAATCACGCTTTAGAAACATTACAAACAAGGCTCAAGATCATAAAAGTAAAACTGGAGGCCAGTCTCAATTCCCAAGCATCTGATTGGCTGAAATGGCGACCAGTCTGGTCTCCAGACTCATGTTTATGATCTCGGGCCCGAAAGTATTGGGACGCTTATATTCAGTCAACATAAAACGGATTTCATCAAAAGAATTGATTGTGTAACACATACCTTCCAATCATATGTCTCATGCAAAATTTATGAAATAGACTGCAGGAAACGTAATTTTCGTTTAATTATGTTGAATGGGTCAGCTTTCCACTTTTCTATCCTACGTGCGTTGTAGATTTATTTCCGTGAAGTAAAAAAAATAGAGATGAAACAAAAATATTTTATTGTCCATGTTTCGTTTATCATTTCGTGTGTTTTGAATATCTACATGTACTTATTAATTTTATTTTATTCTATCTACTAATTTCTATTACACATTTTACGTTTATTGAATATAAATTCACACAACAGGTATGCACTTCCATGAAAATTGAAATTGGTCAGTTGTTTCTATATGTTTAAAAACGATCCGTCTTGAAGAATTATATTGTGTTTTGATGTCTGTAGCAGATCTGTGATTTAACCTATCATTTAAACAAAGTTTGAGATGTGATTTCTCTATTGTGATTTTTATATTGTGATACGAAACCGAATGCAAATAAAAACCGATTAAAATCTATCCAACAGAATGAAAGCTTCAACGGAATTATACCTTTTAAATGAAAAATATAAATTGCTAAAATGATACCAAAATAAAAATACACAATTTCCCAAGACGTGTCTCAAAAGTTACCGAGATCCATACTGCCGGTAAAAGTTGTGAGGCAACCGAAACATGTTTCTACTTCAAAAACTAAGGAATTTTATATGAGGCCTTTTGGGAAGGATGCTTCTTCTCTTAAGTCTTGCGCTTTCTGATATGTATTATTTCATCGTTTTAAACATAGCATCGTCAACAAAGTCAACTTTGTTATTGCAGTCAATCGCGTCGTTACCGAAATGTCGTCAACAGGAAAACTTAAATAAACCTCAAAACCAACAGGTAAAAATTCAAGTAAAATAAAGAGAAGCAGCGATCTAGTTTTATGAAAGGATTGTACAATATAAATTCAATATACCGCACAGAAATTTCACAACTGATAACTTCTGCAAAATAGTCTTAAGGTACAGTTTAGGCTTTGTATTAAGAAGGGGGTAATTGAAGTGTATTGATTTTCAAATCAATTAACGATGCACATCCTTATAATTATGCTGTAATTTCCAAATCAATTAACGATGCACATCCTGATATACTGTGATATCCGAATCTTTTAACGATGCAGATAAGCCTATATGTTGTGATTTAATTTTCAGAACTGGAACCCGTTCTTTGGACGCTATACTTGGTATTACGTGAGGTTCTGGGCCTGGTTGCCGCCGGGAGGCGTAAGTGTTCCGTTTTTATATTATTACTTTCTATTATTTTCCTTTGACCAAGGTTAAAATTTGCGGATTTAATTCTGTCCTTGGATTCAGATTTTTGTCAAGAGTTAACGTTGACAGGACACATTTTAATTGACTGGCATTGATCTATGAGTTGAAACTTCTGAATGTGACAGAAATAAGCCTTAACGTGTAAACATATGCAAGCTTGAAAACATAATGCAAAAGTCGTGCAAATGTTTGACAGGTTTTAATCAATTTTCTTATATGCAAGCTATAAGCTTAGTATTTTGTTAACCCGGATCACTCGGATTTAACATCAGTAAAATACAATTATGATTTGTTTTCTTCAAATTAAGTACCAACGAGTTGTTGGGAGTTCTGGGAGGTCGTCATGCTTTTAAATAACGTAAAGTTTCATCGCCAGCTCTTGTAAATTTGAGGACTTATACCACTGTACTTGTTGAGCGTTGTCACAGCATTTTATCAGAGACAGATACAAGAATTCTGCGGACTTTGACACTCGTATAGTGATCAATGTTTAGGCTAAGGTTATCGTGTCGAAAATTAGACCTTCTGACGATAGGACACATGTGCTTATATAATGCTATATGCTTCCTAAATTTCGCAACCGACTACTGTCCTTGCAATGTAAATACTATAACATTTGTATTTTTTTGTAAAGAAAGATGACGGCAGTTAGAAAATGGCTGCAGAGCTTAAATAGATTTGTTCAGAGAATTTTCCATAAATTAGAATGCCAGAAATACCTGCTTACGTTAAAACGATCATATCGCTAAAAAGAAACACAAAGGTTCTTACCCGAAAGAATCGATTGACGTCAAACGCTGACATTTTTTTCATAAAACATTCTGCTTCGGGTAACCGTGGTTAATTATTGTCAGCGTTTTGTAATACTGTCACTTTTGCATGTATTTCAATACTGTTGTTTTTATAAAATATCTCCTATAGCAATTCCCTTTAAATAAATGCATGTTCTCTACTTGCTTGTTATTATGCTGTGCTAGAAAGCTCAATTCTGAACGTAGCTTTTCCTTATACACACTGTCCGAGGTATCACACAATTTTACGGTTTTTGAATGTTCTTTGTAAATTAGCAGTAAAAATCACACTATTACCTTTGACATTTTTTTCAGATAAAGAATTGCTATGCGAAGGTGAGGTGGCCAAAAGCTGGGAACAAGTTTATTCAGTTCGGCTCAATCAACTGCTTTTAAATCAAATGTAGTGATCATAACGCTTTAATATGCAATACTCTATACAATAAAATGTCTCAGTATAAAAAGACTGCTTTTTTAATGGAAGTATCGAAAAGCAATTTACCATTTCCATTCAGTTAACATATATATTCTATTCAGTTTTTATATCTGGCTGATCTTAACTCTATGAATAACATAAGAGTGATATATTGAAACGCTTTAGAAACCGGAAACGTTTATTCACCCCGCCAGCCCCCCCCCCACCCCCCTCCACCCTCAGACATACACACACTTCCATGGCGGTCAGGACGTAGTCAATGCGGCAAATTTACATTGTATCTTGTAAGCGAAAATATCGTATTACATTTCTTTTTCCAATTATTTAAGCAAGCAAACACGTATCATGTCGAATACGGGTCGAATAACCAAACAGTTCTTTAAGGTGAGAGACTATTTAATTATTTCAAATAATTTGTTTTGCCACTAACCGTTTCAATGCGGTAACTCCTAAAGTTCTCTTTTAAGTTATTTGTTTGTTGTGTCTTTGAAACTGACATTTACACAATTCATGCTCTCCTTCTCTTCTACTTTTGGAAAAATGAACAAATACACAGTCAAAAAGGTGAATTAACCTTTGCTACGAGCCAATGAATTCAGTCAAGTGAAGCTACAGCTTTTGAAGGCAAAAGAAAAATTGCCATGTGAGATTGGTTCTTCTGATTGTATTGAAATTGGAACATCGTAAGATAAGAACGAACATTTATCTAAAACATTTCCAAATTTATTATAATGTGTTCACCCAATTAAAACAATAAAGAATGCTTATAAGATCACAGAACAGAAAGTCAACACATTTTTCACTTCAACCGTTTTAGCGAATAAAAGCATTAACGCAGCGTATTGTAAATGTCCTTTAACAACCAAGAAACTGGTGCTATTTTGCATTCCGGTGGCGGAGAAGATCATACAGGCTGTTGTTAAAGAATTGTGTTAATAACTTTATTATTTCTGCACCATGTCTGAAAAACTAAGAAAACTTAATTGCACGGAACATCTGTAAAACAACTTTATATAGACAGAACTTAAAAGTCCTCTTTCCACAAAAACGACAAAACATAAAAGATAAGTGATTAATTTGAAACGGAACGGAGTTAAAAAGTCGTTTTGCAATACACTCTAATGTGGTTTTAGTGATGTTTATAGCGCTGATATGACTTTTTGGTTGTGTTTTCTTTCAAGCCCTTCATTTAGTGATGAGGACATGTGTATGCAGTAGAAACACACCAATTGTGTATTCTATGTAAATAAATAACTTGAATTCGGTGTCCCAAGCTGTTAGTAAGGGACATAACTTAAATCAGATTCATTTGAAAGGGGCACTCAATAATAGTAAAACACGAGTTTTCATTCTTGTTGATTGATGACTTTGTTAATATAGATGATATATTCTATGTATTAAGTTAATAGGAAACGTACTTTCGAAGTTAAAATCAACATTAAAATAGATGGCAATGCAATTTTGAAAGACACCGATCAGGACAAATATGAAAATATTGCATGCTCGGTTTGACTGAGCCTGTTCATGGGCAGTAATGGTAAATGCATGTTACTGCCCAGGCCGCCTAGTCCCGGCTTGAGCTCAACTCAATATTTGCATCATTTAACAGTCCAATTTTGATCCATCCCAAACGATGGTATGCATATGGCGGTTTACATATAACCTTCATTGTCGTATTTTCAGACTAAAACCATACCATGTTCAGAGGCTTATGGTCCCCAGATAAAAGAATGGGTTTGCCCTAAACGAGAAAACAATGGGCGGCTCTAAGCAAAACGAAAGGTTTACAGTGGATCTGCAAAAATCGTGTATATCACATACCACGCCAAAGACAAAATTTAAAAAGCAGAAAGTATATTCTTGGGTGACTATCCAAATCTATATTGGTTGGGATATTGAAACTACCCATCTTTAAACTGGCCTAAATATTAAAACAAAAGTAATTTAGAAGTACTATTAAAATAGTACATAAGTATCCTGCTCAACTGCCTTCGATAGGACGAAACTGTTACTGCGGCCAGGCCTGGTTAAGCGCAACTCATTATTTACACCAATAAGCAGTACAATTTTGATTCATACCAAACGATAGTATGCATATGGCGGTGAACATGGTACCTTCAATGCGGTTTTTTTTTAGATTCATACCAGTCCATGTTAAGAGGCGTATGGTCCCAAGATAAAAATCGTTTTCAAGCAAAAATCTGTTTAGGTCATTTTTGATGGAGTTACCTCTATTCAACACGATGATTTAACTATGACAATAATCGTACCACTTACTCCTGTTTCCTTGATTCTACAGTGGTAACATAAACATTGTGTCGCCGTATAAAAAGAAAAATTGTAAAAACACATGTATGTATATGTAATATTTTGCATAAGACTTTGTAAGTGGAAAAACGGATTTTTTTTCAGTAGAGAAACCATCCAGTGTTTAATCTCAGACAAACACATACGTTAACCACCGAAATGTAGGAAACACAAAACAAATCTAAACCAGAAATATCTTTAAAAAAATAACGGCGTTTGTAGAAAATATTTTCCGTTTTAAGTAATAATGAATAAGATGCAGTTAAAAAATTATTTCCTTCATCTTAATAAATTTGCAAATTAAATCATAAATTTAACATAACATATTGATTAAATTAAACGAAGTGAAAGTGATGACATAGCGCAAAGCATCCGAATGTAAAGCTAAAATACTCAATCATATTAAACAAACAAATACAAGATCAGATATTTTAGAATTGTGTTTGACTTTGAATTCCTAAGTCAAGTTAAACGGTGACTAAAGAATATAAATGTTGATGTCTCTCTTTATAATTGAAAGTTCTTTAAAAAGGATATTGTATATTGTTGTCAGTAAAATATGTCTCATGTTGGCATTTAAATCGATATTTAAAGTTGATCTTTTTTTGTTGTGGTGTTAATATAATTTTAGGGAAATTTTATGTGTAAGACATTTTTTTCTTTTTTGTTCTAGCTTTGCCTAACGTATTTTAAATACAGATACATTTATATGTGCTAGGTTATATTAAACTGCATTTTGCCGTTACAGAGATTTGATAAGTTTCCTTTTTAACTATGATGGTGCTATGACGACTGAAGAATGTCCATAAATTGTCGTTTAACGATGGAATGGACTTTTTCATTATGTAACCTTAAGGTCCCAAATGATAATATTAAATGGAACAAATACTGTTTATTAGCTTAACTTAATGTACGAAATGAAAAAGAATAAAGGAATTCGTTACGTGTGTAATATGTAAGCAAACACAGGCTTAACGTAAGAGCTGTGTGCAAGCCCATTACATGACTATCTCTGCATTTTTATATTTTGTATTCTTTTATAGAACATGTTTGTACCAGTGTGAGCTTTTTTTACCTAGAACCTACGACAAATATGTTTTGCTACTGACTACAAAATGCGGTTAAACCCGCGTGATGTTTTTATTATCTTTAGTTTGTTCAATTTATGATAGATGAAAGGGAACTTGGAAAGCCACCTAACACGATAAATAATCAACACATTGCAGGCTCGGGCAGTCATGGAAATGGGTACTACTGTCCACAAATCCCCAGACAGCGTAAAATTATTTAAATAGATATATGAGCCTTGAGAGCTGAAACTTCGTTGTTTTCAATAAATCGACCTTTATTTAAAGCTGGAAATCCGCAGCATAAATTAAAATTCAAGAAATGCATGCATAAACACTATTCACTATAATAGCTTGCAGCCAGTTAAAGTGTGAAGATGCAATATATTTTCTCGTTAATGTACATACCAGTTCGAATCACCGCCATATGCATACCATCGTTTGGGGTTTGGGAATGATCTAAATTGTAGTGTTTATTGGTGTAAATATTGCGTTGCGCTCAATCAGGGGCTAGGAGGCGTGGTCAGTAATATGTATTTCCATTACTGCTCATGAACAGGCTCAATCAAAGCGAGTCTGCAATATTTTCATATTTGTCATGTTCGGTGTTTTTCAAAGTTCCCTTTTCATCTATTATGATCAAGCAGGAAGCAAAGACACGGGACTCAATGATTGTACAGATTGTAACCGCAAACACAATCCTATAATGTATCGGTTTGGTAAAGAATTTAACCAGCAACTGACTTAAATTATGCAATTTTTATAGATTGAATGTTTATTTTCACTTTTAATAATCATAGCAGGTGTTTTGTGAGATAGTTCAAAGGCTGTGTTTTTTGAGTGTGGCGATTCCTGATATGCATATGCTGCTTTTTTTTGAATTATATGACTCTTTAAAAAGAGAATTGTCATACACATTTCATGTTCACATCTTATTCAGAAACTTGAATTAGAAAATCGGAAAGACATTTTTAAAACCAATACGAGTTTAATGATACAGTCGTTAAATCGAAATTCTCAAACAAACGGGACGATTTACAGAGCTCCCCGTTCCCTTAGTGTTCCTTAATTGTTTAAACTTCACTTAATTTACACTTAATATGACATAATGCATATGTATACTTTGCACAGTTTTTAAGGGCCGTCAAAAGTCATCATTGCACATTCAACTATAAAAGAAAAAGTTATCAAATCTTAATTACGACAAAATGCCGTTCAAAATTGCACAAATAAATGCTATTGATGTATCTTTATCTTGCATATATTAAGACAAGTTAGAACAGCACAGAAAAATAAATATATTAAAATTCTTTAAAATTCGATTACTTAAATTCACAAAAGCTAAGCAACACAAAACATCATTTTAAATGACCATATGAGTAATTTGTTGCTGACAACAATATGCATACGGTGCTTCCTGTTTACTTACATATGTAAACAATATGAGATATTGGTAAAAATGTGTTTGACATTCAATTTCCTGGTCGCTTCCTGGCGCACAAATCGGTGATAAACGTTAGTTTCTCCCTTTCTATTTGAAAGTTCTTAAAAATGACACACTATTTGATGTCAGCACCATTGTACTTATGTGGGCGTTTAAAATCATTTATTTTTTTGTTTAGTTTTTGCGAATTTATGATAACAGAATTCCAGGGAACCTTTAGATCTAGCTTCCTTTTTTCTGCACTGCTCTCACTTTTCTTAACGTTTTTAAATGAAGACAAATTAATAACGATTATTTGTGCAAAGTTTTAATGACTTAGAATTTGCCTTTACATAGATTTTGATATTTTAACTTTTTACCGATGACAGCACAATGACGACTGAAGACGGCCCTTAAATCGCGCCAGTACACATGTTTTGCATAACATTGGATGCCAGGCGAATGTGAACAAACTAATAACAAGAATCGTTCCTTCCTTCACATTTTGATTCCTCTCTTACGTTTCTCGTTTGTCATGTAGCTGGGTAATTTTGTCAAGGTATTTTAAGGCAGAATTTGTGAACTCACTATCATTCTCTTTTATTTTAAAAATCCGATGCTTTCTGATGTATTTGTGCGCCCAGTATGTATTTGCAAAATCTGTTGTTGATATAAATCCAAAAAGTAATGAGTCTTTATTGGCTTCATAATTTGATTGTTTCAAAAATACGCCTTAGTACTATCAGCTGCAAATAATTTTACCATTGGTGAGTCAAAAATGGTTCTATGGTAAACTAATATCACATTTGCCCACAACAGGTTCTAATCCATAAACTAACAAGTTACCAAAATGAAATAATCCCACCCACCCATCTACCAGACAATGTTCATGATAAAGCACACACACACACACACACACACACACACACACACGCACGCACGCACGCACGCACGCACGCACGCACGCACGCACGCACGCACGCACGCGCACGCACGCACACACACACACACACACACTAGTACTAATATGAGAAGTAAATAGAAATATAAAGCGAAACAGGCAGCACTTTTTCGATAATTTCGTGAAGGACAAATGCTAAAGTAGGCTGCCTTTTTCAATGAGTGAATATTCTGGCAAAACAACCTAAATAGTATTTTCACGTCCTTTATTTTATGATATTGTATGATAGCTTTCAATTATGCTTATATATTGTTTGTGTTGTATTTTTAATACATCGTACAGACATTATTTTTACTGTTGCAAATTACTACGACTTAAGTTTTGTCTTCAGTTTATCATTAATTTAAAAATCATTAAAAACATTAATGTATAGACTTCGTTTTAAGGAAATAAAGAATAAACAAAATTCCATGTTCTTGTTAAACAAGAGGAAATAATGAACACATTAAACTTTATGCTCTTGGTTTTTGTTAATCAAGAAAATTACATTTTGTGTGTTCATCATTTCCTTAAAACCAAGTCTCTAAATAAAATTCTGGAGGAGGATTTTAAAACTTATTATAAACAAAAGACAAAACTTTAGCCTTATTACGGTATTATCTTAGCGTTGCTTTCTACCTATCTGTTGTGGTGTTGATTTACAACAACATAGTAGACCTTACTTCGTCTTTCCAACATCAACAACAACGACGACAACAACAATGTGATATGTATTCTATGCAAATTAAAATAATTGGTAAGCGTCCCTAAAATTCAAAGCAGTACACTCTCAAACAATATATATAGAAATTTCCTTTTCAACTTTGTAAATATTCTTAAAGCCGTTCCAGCGATTCATTTCTAGTGTTAGATTTGCAATTGAATGTTTCAATACTTAGATTTTTGTATTGCTTGTTAGGTTGTTTTATGTGTGATGAAGTGCTCTTTGTGGCTTTTAATTTAATTATTTTAAACCTCTTATTTTTTGTCCTCTGATATATTAATTAAATTTTTTGCAATGCTTCAAATATATTTATTAATGTAATTTAAAATCAATTACTTTATAACTGCGCAAACACTTAAATATGTTACATAGTCACCACATTGTGCGCAGGATATTTTTTTTAATTTGAAACTCGGTATGGTATATAAATGTAAGACAGTCCTCTCTGATATGCAATCGACAACAAAAGCCGAATCAAGGTGCTTGGCCGTGTCCGTGGTGGCATTTTTGGAAAAATGGCACAAATGTCGATGCTTGTGACTTTGATTTTGTTGGTTAGCGTTTCTGTTGTTCTATGCGGGCCTCCTGTGCCTATACCTTTTGGGGTTCATGCCTGGCAGGTGCACCAGCATGCAGCTGCAATGGCCGGCGGTATTTGGATGTTTCCTATTAGTACATATGGAAAGGTAAATATCTTACTTCCATATTTTGCGCTTAGGGGTTGGAAAAATTTCACTTTTTAAGTCCATGACAATATTAATGCACACTTTTTTCTATGAAGACATTAAATTGCTTCAGATACGATATAGGTTCAAAAGACTCCACATAACAATTCTCAATATAAACTACAATATCTCGTGTTAACAATGCATGATTTGGCTATATGTATGCTTACTGTGTCACTCAATGCATTTTTTTATTGGCGTCACACACTTGAGCAAAGGCGGCGTGGGCAGTAATATGCATTTCCATTACTGCCCACGAACAGGTTCAATCAGACCAAGCCTGCAATATTTGAATTATGTTTCGTGTTCTGTGGCGTTTCATCTTACTTTTTCATCTATTTGATACCTCAAATTCCTATGGC
This sequence comes from Corbicula japonica, assembly GCA_038501625.1. Lineage (NCBI taxonomy): Eukaryota > Metazoa > Mollusca > Bivalvia > Venerida > Cyrenidae > Corbicula > Corbicula japonica. Next base: position 278,144 of record JAZAYU010000282.1, read on the forward strand.
CACATCCAGCAGACACAGTCTCCCCTCACAGCCAAAAGGTAGAGAGGAATGTGGTATATGAGAGAATTTGAGTGGTTGGGGAGGGCTGTGAAAAGTGAATGTTGATTGAATGTACGGGGAGACGTTTAACGGCCGCCACACAGCACAAACAAAACTACGGTGATTGTAAAAAAGTGAAATATGCATATCAGGAATGGCCACATCCAGCAGACACATCAAGAAGCTTTAAAGAAGAAAATGCCAAGGTATGATCAAACTTCTAATTATTAAACATGCATCTTTCAAAAAACAAAGACAAGATTTGGTTGATTTAAATCCCACTACCAAAACCTCAAGCTCAAATGTGATGATAAATCTAATTTAATAATGGTTCTGTGTTCAAGGGACTGAACATGAATGTGCATCCTCTTAAAATAGATGAAAAGGGAACTTTGAAAGTCACCAAACACGACAAAAATGAAAATATTGCAGGCTCGGTTTGATTGAGAATGTTAATATACTTCGTGCTCGAAACGGGACAAAGTGAGTTCGGGAAATTGACGTTACTTTTGGAAATGACGTCACAATCTTGAGCAAAGTTTAAACTAACATAATATTGTCAAAGTATGTACATGTAATAAGATCACCTAATACCTATGTAGAAATAATAAATGATAGCAAGTTCTCTATTCCAACTAAAGTAAACGTTAAAATAAAAAAAAATTACCGGAGTCAACATTTCCCGTAGCGTGCCAAATTAAGAAATTGAGCATAGATTAAATTAATTAAAAATTATTTATTTTCGTTTTCATTAAGTCAGGTTTTCTTTGATACCAGATCAAAAGCATAAATTTCCCACTTCTTTGTATTGCCTGTATGTAACTTGCAACCCAAATTTAATTCGCAATTGAATGATTTGTTATAACGTTAGAATAATTAAAAATTGTAACTCTATTCCAAAATGCTATTTTGTACATATTTTATAAGGATCAATTAAACAAAAGCTCTGTTGTTTCCCTTATCATCCTTTATTTGGGGTTGTCCCGGTTAGCTCAATTGGTTGCGTCGCAGGAATTGCAGGGCTAGGCGCTGTCGCCGTGACGGTGCGGGTTCGCTCCCAGCTAGAGGCACTATCATTTGAAATTCACAGCAGCGCTATTTGTGCAGTGTGGCGGCCGTAAAAAGTCTCCCCGTACATATAGTCAGTACTGTTATCAGTAAAATAACCCGTTACCGATGTCATGCAGTTATTGTTACGTATATCAGGGCTATCCGATCAACCTTTATTTGGGGTTGTCCCGGTTAGCTCAATGGGTTGCGTCGCAGGAATTGCAGGGCTAGGCGCTGTCGCCGTGACGGTGCGGGTTCGCTCCCAGCTAGAGGCACTATCATTTGTATTCGGTTTCCTAAAAATTTCAACTGGAGTGAACATATAAATAGTACGTGCCCATTAGTTAGGTCAGATTTTGACCTTAGTTTTAAGTGAAAGTTTGCCATAAACAATAGGCAAAAGTATTATTCTTCTTCTAGAATTTTTGGATAGTTGGTTAATAAAACTGTACTTTTCTTTCAGTTTTGGAACCCTGTATTTGGACGTTACACACTTTACTATGTTCAATTTCGGGCATGGTTTCCTTTTCCTGGAGTAAGTTTATACATATAGTAAATTTATTATATATTTGTATAAACACTGGATTATCCATTATAGACGATGACAATTTTACATTTTGTAACTCGAATCTCGCCGTTTAGGATATGTTCATAAAAGCTAAATTAAATTGTATTAAATATAATATAATTAGCATAAGAATTTAAAGAGTTTTGGTATTAAAACGAGTGTGTTCACCACTTTACGTACGGAAGAAAAGTGTTGCGCTCTGTTCTGTTAGGATATTTGAATTGTTAAAACTTCAAACAAGAGCTGTAACTAAATGTTATTGACTTTAATTTTAATAAATAGGTAATAAGGATTATGAAGTTGCAACATTTAAAATTATATTTTCTTATTTTTCAGATGATGCGAACATGCAGTGCTTCTGTTCTTTGGCCTAAAGGAGGAGGAATGCAGCTCCAGCCAGGAACATTGTGGTGTTTCTGATCTATCTGTCATTACTCTCTAGCTTCAGAAAGTAATCTAGGTCTATTGAATATTTTTCACGACATGGCAATTTATTAACTGAAGTAAGGACAAAACTTTTTTAGATGTTCAATTCAATATCACAGAAAAACACTCTGTCAAAAATACCCAAGCACCATGAAACGTGCAGTAATATTTCTATACGTTTATTCAATAAATTGGACGTTATTCACTACTTTATGTGTATTTCCACGATAAGATGCATAATGGTGACGAGGCCGAAACAATATGCCTCATGTATATAAGACCAAACCTGACGCACACGGTATGACAAGGATTTTCATGGTCGAATGTCAGTATTTTACATCGGCGGTTCAATGCCATTGAAAATAAAAATAAAACTTTGTTGATGTCCATACACAAACAAAAAATGTCCGAATTTGAAAAATGTCGATGTAAAAAGAAATATTCTAGGTCAGCTGACGATACAAACCGTTGTCAAATGTAATTGTGAACAAAGGGTCTGCCTTTTTTGTTCAATCACCCCAACGATATACTTCCTTTATTTTAATTTTTGCCTTTGGCTTTGTCTGTGATACGCAGGATTCACATTCTCGGAACATCCTCTCAAAAGTCTATTATATTTAGTTCCGCCAATTGTTTTCTTGTTAAAGGCCAACAATACACAATACTTATATATAAGGACCATATGCCGCTGAATATGGAATGTTATTAATCTCAAAATACTGCATTCTAATTTCCTTGTTCACCGCCATATGCACACCATCGTTTAAGATTGATCGAAATTGTACCGTTTATTATTGCAAATATTTAGTTGCGCTCAAGCCGGGGCTAGGCGGCGTGGGCAGTGATATGCATTTCAATTAATGTCCACGAATACACTCCATCAAACCAGCCAGCAGTAGTTCATGTTTGTCGTGTTAAATATCTTTTAAAGTTCTCTTTCATCTATTTAATTGTCACCAAACATCGTACCTGCATAACGTTATAAAAATACTTTGATTCAACAATTTATCCTGAAAGATAGTCTATTTGTAATTAAAAAACTGATCCAAATCCGAGAGTTTGTTTTTCATAGGATATTCCACCTCAAAAGCTGGTTATTTTGATAAAAAGATAACATTTTCGACATAGACGATCACAAACAATCGACAATGACCTTGACACACCTACAGTTGGTGCTTTTTAATTTATCGCCCTGGAAGTCGTTAGACGTTTATGTTCAAAACGTGTTTAATGGTAATCAGTTTTGAAAAAAATCTAATTAGTGAAGCCATTTTTTTGAGAATTGTTTTACTATTTTGAAGTCTACGGCGTTGTCCAACGTGCTTTCTGTTACACAAGAAATGCCTGTTTTCATTGGTTATTTTATTCAGAACATGTGTTTAGTCTGTGACCTCTGTTCGATAACCTATTCAGGGTGTGACCTCTATTCGATACCCTATTCGGGGTGTGACCTCTATTCGATACCCTATTCGGGGTGTGACCTCGATTCGATACCCTATTCGGGGTGTGACCTCTATTCGATTCCCTATCCGGGGTGTGACCTCTATTCCATACCCTATTCGGGATGTGACCTCTGTTCGATAGCCTATTCAGATGTATCAGTTATCAAGCGAATTGAGACGTGAATACTGAAATTTTGTTAAAAATTCTTTAATTCATCTCAAAAACATTTACCAAAACACACAATAAAGTAATGAATTAGTTGGGGCGGATTACCTTTACTGACGTTGCCATGGAAATTTTCTGAAGATAATTTTTCTGCAATTTAAAATGATTCTTAAACTGCATATCATGTGAATACTTCCTTAAGACTTAAACTAATGCCCCTCGGGACAAATGATTCATTCTGACATTTTTACAACAAATAATGTATTATATGGATCAACATAAATTTACGTATGTTTATGTAAACGAAACATTGCCAAAGCGTTATTTGAAAAACAAGAATCCTTTTCTCTCAAAAAGACAGATTTGTTACTGCACATATCTCTTTAATGTGCGAGTATATTTGTACCAAATTAAGTACATATCACCATTAAAACATAATTTACCAGTTCCAGTTCATGCTCAATTAAGTTGAGAAATATAACAAACTATCTCTGCGGATATAGCACAGACTCGTACTTTAAAAAATACCATATACATGTATATCATATCGGTAATAGTATAGCCTAATTACTCAAAATATGGTTCAAAATCTTAACGTCGTTTTACTTTGTTTCGCACGTTTGTCAGTCGCGTACAGTAGTCTGTGGTTTAAGCGGCATTTCTTCAAATTAACCCGTTCTTGTATGAAATATTACATGTATTTGGAACTATAGGCACAAATTAACAGCATTAGTTCGGGCTTATAAAATTTTAATTTACTAAAATAAATTTGGTCCGCGCGACTAAAAGCGAAAGTAGGATTTCCAAAAAGTCACAGAAATAGAGATCGCAGTGGTCAAAGAAGTGGTCAAAAATCGGTGCTAAATATACCTCGATTATATTTAGCTTCTTAAAAGTTCGTTAACGATAATTTTAAAATATCATTGAAAATCCCGTCTATAAGAAAGAATTCGATTGGACCTTTTGTGTTCTGTTAGGGAGTTTATATATTGGAGTCTATATGGACAAATATGATTTTTCAGTAGTATATTCTTACTTAAATTAGGGCTGGGGCTTTAACACCGCAATGTTGCTTAATCGCTGTTCTTTAACTTTACTAAACTGGAATATCTCATTATCACACATATAGAAATGCATACAACAATAATGTCTACATACATGTACTTAATTGGTATGTGCTAATAACTTTTAGAGCAGTATCAGTTTGAACTCAAGAACCCCATCCATTCTCAATAAGGCGGTGCATAGAACATTTCTACCTTTCGCCATATGGTGGCAACAACATTCAAGCTCATTACAGTAAACTAAACTCATTTTTACTTGGGGTTTCGTTGATGATAAAAGAGTCGTAAAAGATTTTTTTCCATCACGTTTGACGAAACTTGACGAAAACACCGCTCAAAATATTTACCATGTTTAAACTAAGGAAAACATAAATTCTGAGTTATACATTAGTATATTTTGTAACTTGTATGTTTCTTTAAATGTACATGTATGTTTGTTTGGGTGTGTGCGAGCGTGTGTGTAAAACGTTTTGAATTGTATAAAATATATGTGCTTACATCGCAATTCAAAATGCATAATTCTATGTACACTTTTCGTGAGTTAAGTAGGTTTTACCTATTACACAGGCGCAAAGTAAAAGCACTATATAAAATATAACAGGCAATGCTGCTTTAATGTTACAGAGTGTGATGTTGTTAATTTGATTTACGAATTAAATAATTGTTTTGTCTTAGTTTCATGTATTGTGTTGAATACACTTGATTTTTAAGGTTAGTTACTTTTTAGGTGTAATAGAAAAGCTTGTTATACTTGATTACTGTAAAGGCTATATTTCTTGATAAAATATATATTGCCAGTCGAAACAATGGTGGTATCAATGCAAACAGTCATAACATACCGTATACTTTTATATTGCGAAAATAATTAACGTGCTTTACATGTTCATAGCAGCAGAAAAAAAGTTCGAAGCGGAAATAGTCATTACTTTTTCATAAGCCTAAATATAAAAACAGAAGAACGACAGCATATATGCAAGCATTCTGACCTTTAAGATAAAGAAGATGCAATATATAAGATTAGTACTTTGAGCACAAAATATGAAACTGTCGATGAAGTAAACTTTTGAAATGCATGTGTATTACAGTAACAAACCTTACAATATAAAAATAAATAGATTTTATCGAGGTATCTTCAAACCGTCGTTACAAGAAGACATTTATGTTCATGTTGAAAATATTTCGGCATCATATATTTAAAAGTATTTGCAACTGAAATTCATGTGTTTGTGGTTAAAATTTTGCAGTTCATATTCCGATGATTTCATAAATCAATTGCACTATTTTACTGAGAATGCTTGACCCAAAGTACATTCTAAAACACATTCTTAAATGATTTAAAGTTTAAACACACAGTTGATCATTATGCTTACCTCTTGGTTGCATGTCGGTGGCAGAGGTTTAAGAGTTTATGAAGGTTTATGGGGGAAATCTTTTCTAAAAAGAACCTAGAAGCTCGATTTGTTTCTTTTATCCCTGTCATCGTGTTCTTGCTGATTTTACTTCAGGAGCTCTGGTCTCGGTAAGATCATTGAGTACCCGCCCTTTGTCTTTGCAATGCTATAAGCTTCTTATGTTTTATATGTTTGTGTGCTTTTGCCTGCAACATTGTTGAGCCGATAAGTGGGTTGGAGTTGTTTCACTAAGACAACATGTACTTGTTTTGTGAAATGAGAACCTGCTGGGGCAAGTGTTACTTTGGTGCACCCTAGAACCTGGTTTAAACCCCCAGTGGCAATTTGATTTGCCACTGATCGTTCCAAGGCGGTAACTAGGATTCTCATTTTTGTTTATTGTTAGTGGTGTCTTTTTTGAAACTGATCATTTTATTAACCATACTCTCTCCCTCTCTCTTCTTCTTGACTGTGTGGGAGGCTGTTTTTTCTGAATGTGGCAATTCCTGATATGCATATTTCACCTTTTTTAAAGACCTGACGAACATAATTGTATTTTCTTATCTACGGAATTCATTAAAAACCCCCCAGTATTTTCCAACTTTTATATAAATATGGGATTACTCTATTTCATTTTAACATCATTGAACTAAATGATTACTAAATTATTTAAGATTTTAACCAACGTTACATGTAAATGTCGTTATGTCTATATCAAAAAGCCAACATAATATGTTTGTAGACTAAAATTAATTTTAGGTGTTTCAGTTTTGCAACATTATATTTTTGCATTAAAAGGAACTCTTTAAAGTGAAATGTGAGTGAAATGCTTTGTTCTTATATAATTGTGATTGTTTCATTTACCAGCGTCCTTTTAATGTTTATGTCTGTTTTCAAGATCAGCTGGTTGTTATTGTCCTTCTTATCGTACTTATAACTGCAACTTTGATTAATATAATTTTTAAATGCGCAAAAGATCAATTAATTATGACATTTTCTTTCTATATATGTATATATAGAAATTTAGGGATTTTTTAAGGTTTAACTAATTTTTTAATGTTCTAATTTTTCTTAACGTAAGTAAATCAAACATATATAAATAACATCGGTTTGTGAAAAGTTTTATTGAACTGCATTTTGCCGTTAGAGAGATTTTGATAATTTTCTTTTTAATCTTTGACATTGCAATGACAAATGCCATAGCACCTGAATAATCATAAATGAATGTACGAAATGAACGCTTTGTTCGACCTCGAACGTATGTCACGTTTTTTTGTTACTTACCGTTCAAAATGTGGTTAAACCCGTGCGATGTTTAATTTATTAGTTATATTCTCAATAAAACGGACTATGTTTAGATATTGAAATCCGCAGAATAAATCAAAATTCGAGAAATTCACAAACTCTTTTAGTATTCTAGTTTGCAGCCAGTTAATATTTGAAGACGCAATATATTTTCTTGTTCATGTACAGAACAGAAGCCTTTATTAGTAAGCTCAAAGCAAAGACTTAAACCTCAATAATCATACATCATAACCGCAAAAACAACCATAAATTGAAATTTTAATCGGTAACTATCTTAATCTATGCAAATTTGATAAATATCATGTTTAATTGCACATACAAAGTGAATGCTGTTGTTTTTGTGCATTATGAAACATTGCATTCATAATAAAAACAATTTAATTGCATTTGTCGCAGTCAACATATAGTGCACTTCGTTTTTAAGTAAAATATATAAATTGAATAAATTATATTAATCATTACAAAAATGTAATGGTTCAATTTGATGTCACGATGACAAAGCATAAGAACAAGATGTATATAGGAAAGAAAGAGTAAAACTTATATTTCGGAAACGATCTTTTCAGGGACTCTTAAGAGATGAAACCGTTCATCTGTATGTTGATTGGTTGAGTAACGTGCCCATACAGCAAAACTATCAAACTCATTTAAGCATCAGTTCTTCTGTCCTCCGATATTCTAAAAAAAACAGATCTGACCTAGCAGAATAAGAAGTCATTACAGATGTGAAGACAGTAGTGATATTTTTCTTGTTATATTCATTTCATGCTATCTTTTTTTTCTGAAAATGCGAACATCGAAATTTTTAAAATCAGAAGAGACAAGTTGTATAATTACTATTGATTGAAATCCAATATTTTCGTGAAGCTAGTGTCGTAACAAGTCATTTTATAAGAAATGAAAAATGAACATTCGTTTTTTACGGAGATTTCAATCGATAAAATTTTACAAAATCTAAAGCGTACATACAATTTAAAGCTGTACAATTTTATCTCAAAATACAGAAAGTTCCTTTGCGACCTTGTTCTGCTTCTAAAAGCCCACCCAACGATTTATTTATAGTGTTAGATTTTTCAATTATTTTTTATAATACTAAAGTTTGTATTGCTTGCGAGGTAATGCTTTTTGAGGTTTTTAATTTTTATGATTTAATTCCCCTTGTTTTCATTTTTTGTCCGCTAATATATCAATTAATATTTGCATTGTTTCAAATATGTTATTTATTATCGTAATTTAAAATCAATTACTTTATTGATGCGCAAAACCTCAATTTGTATGTTATATGGTAGCCACATTGCGCGCACAATATTTTTTTAATTCGGTATATAGACAATTCTATTTCTAATAATTAGACCGCCGCCATCTTGTTTGTCACGTGACCTGTCCGCCATTACACCACTGCAGATTTCCTGAAGGTGTAAGACCTGTAAATAGACTTCCCTATATAAACTATAGTAAACATGACATGTTTCAAAAGGCTGGCAATCATAGCTGGTACCATTTTAATAAGGGCTAACTTACATGCTTTTAAAGCTAATTGTTTCTACTGTCCATTTCCAGCAAGAAAAGTAGGGGTCATGTATCAATTAACAGAGATTTGACACCTTGAAACCGGTGGTCTGTTTTTTTCACTTCTGTGTGAACTTCAAAACTGTTTTACATATGCCGTCCTAAAACCAGGGCCTTTTTTCATATACTGCATTTCCAAACATAAATTTGCTATCAGTGTGTCAGTAAAAGCATCTCATTTACTTAACATGTTCCTTTCAGGCCATACTAGCCATTTAATGCCCCCAAAAGGCAAAAAAATTGGGACTATTTAGTGTCAGCCATTGTCTGACTAGCCCGAGTAGGAAGATCCGGTGGACTATTTACAAGTAATTAGCCTATAAGAAAACTTGTGTTTTTCAATATCTTATATTTTCTGTTTTTATTCAATAATATGATGTTTGCAATATATCTACCAAGTTTCAGCATTCAGTTAGCAAAAATGAACTCAATATGAGGAATTTTCCAACACCACCTATTCTGGTACGCGTTTGCGGCCAAGCGCCTAAACCTAAGAATTCATTTCTTTCTAATAAAAATTGAAAAACATCAAATTTCTCAACAAACATGGTTATGAATAATAGTAAAACATCTCAACTAATAAAAGCAACTCACTTTTTGAGCTGACACATGCAAAATGGCCCACACAGGGTATCAATTGTGGCATTTTTAAGGCAAAAACAGTTAAAAAGGCCCCAAACCTAATTAAAACCTAAGTTTGCCTCCTGTAACACAGTTATACTGATTTTTGACTTTCAAATTTGCTTAAAATTGGTCAGCACACAATTTTAGTGGAAAATAACATTGCAGACAATATAAATATTCAAATTCTGCCCTCCACTTGTACTTCTTATAGGTGTAAGACCTGTAAATAGACTTCCCTATATAAACTATAGTAAACACGACATGTTTCAAAAGGCTGGCAATCATAGCTGGTACCATTTTAATAAGGGCTAACTTACATGCTTTTAAAGCTAATTGTTTCTACTGTCCATTTCCAGCAAGAAAAGTAGGGGTTATGTATCAATTAACAGAGATTTGACACCTTGAAACCGGTGGTCTGTTTTTTTCACTTCTGTGTGAACTTCAAAACTGTTTTACATATGCCATCCTAAAACCAGGGCCTTTTTTCATATACTGCATTTCCAAACATAAATAGGTCAAAATGTGAAATTTAAGAAATGCCATTTACAAATATTCATTATATAAATATATTATATGTAATATACCTATGTATGATTTATGATAAATTTTCATCCGCCGATACTAGAGGCAGTATCGAGGGCAGAGTACGAAACTATTCTATCTGCTTCTTATTTCTATATAGAATTGAACAATATTGCACTCAGCACTCGATTTATATTCATTTCACAGAAAAAGGTAGAAAATTGTTGTAAATGTGATTATTTAATTATGTTTTATAATCTCTGTATTTTGATATATCGTATCAACGTAGCTTGATTCTCACTCAAAAAATCCCCTCTGATAGAGACAGTGTCAAATATATTTCTCTGAAAACTATAATTTGCGTTGCTTGCATTTTTTTATCTAAGTTATCTTGCTGAATATTATATTTTTTTCATAATGAGGATTCATGTGGAAGTTTAATTAATTCATTGATTTGTGTATGAATTTGTTTACTTTTGACAAAGCCGAGAAACTGCCTTTATATTTTATTTATATTTATGTAAAAAACGTATTTTCTATCTTCCGAAATAATCGGAGAAAAAAATGCCATAAAAGAGTTAATTTCGCGCAAAAAAAACTAGCACAAAATGATCTTTTGATCACTTTTTTGTTGTTGTTATTTATAATTTTGATCGTAAAACCACATATAAGGTTTCATGTTTGCATTCACTCTTTACTCTATTCCAACAGAAAGTTGTGTATGCTGCATTTGGAAAAAACTGTTCGCATTTCACTATTCAGAAAATTGTAGAATTCGCTGTTATATTTTACTTGTCTGTTGTTACTTTACAATAAAGTTTGTTGTTGTTGTTTGTTTGAAAGCATAATAATTATCGCTGAATCAGCATAATTTTAAACAAGTTAATATTTTATTTATCACGTACACTTGTCCCCGTTTAATATATGCAGAAAAATGCCCGAAATCCAGTATTAACATTACCTTTTTTAAATAAGAACTAAAATATGGTTTACTTAATAGCTATATTTTCGGTATATTTTTAAAGACAAATAACGTTCAGTCTGTAAAAATTAGTGATTTTAAAATGTTTAATACTATCACTCCTGTGTCTATCAATTCAGCAACACTTAGCTGATCCTTCAATCATTTTAATGAATATATTTATAAAGGATTCATTGTAACTAGGGCATGTTATTGAAGTAATGTTTTCTCAGATCTGCATTGGTGTAATGGCGGACGTAGAAAAAATTCAGGGGGAGTAATCGTGTAAGACTTATTTTATAGAATCGTCTATAAATATAAGGTAGCTTTGTCTGAAGTGAAATTGAGAAAATACGTCGAATCAAGTTGATTGACGGTGACCGTTGTGGCATTTTTTACAAACATGGCGCAAATATCAATGGTTGGGATTTTTATTGTGTTGGTTGGCATTTCCGGTGTCTTGTGCGGGCCCCCTGTGCCAATCTCACCTTTCTCTGCGCATGCCTGGCAGGTGAACCAGTATGCAGCTGCAATGGCCGGTGGTACGTAGGTGTCATCAGTAATAACATATGGAAAGGTAAATATTTTACTATAATTCAATTTTGAGACTAAAGGTTGCTTAATTAAATAATGCGATTGTTTAAGTGCATTACAATAATAATGTATAGATGTTTTTTTTCTGTGGATATTAAATTGCTTTTAGTACTGGTTCGAAAGACTTCTCGATTAATTGACTCCTCGTTTATTATTTGTGGTGTCTTATTTGAAATTCATTCTCTTATAAACTCATGCTTTCTTTCCCTCTGCTTTGTGAGGAGGCAGATTTTTCTGATTGTGGCAATTCCTAATACGCATATTTTATTTTTTCATCTTAATGGTCAGTCTACTTTACAGGGGTTAGTTTTATTTTTTTCAAAGTTATAATTAAAACTAAAATTGTATTTATACACAATGTACTTAGGCTTTAAACGACAGTACACATAACAATTACTTTCACATGTCATTAAACCCAAATTTGAAATAAATACATTGTTTATTGTACTTTATCAGGTGTGTTTATGTGTGGTTAAGCTAACAAAGATTGACATACCGTTACATGTATCTTCTTACCGTTGAAAACAGGTGCCCTTAAACATTTCACTGTTTCTTTTATACTGAACATTTCCAACAAGTTTGAAACAGAACCTTTCGGTACAAATCTTTCTGTCACTATTGGTATCGCCGATCATCTTATAACATATGGCAAACCTATGTAGAAGCATTGCAGGATCACAACAATATGTAATGGAATTGTTTGATAGATGCCTATGTAATATTATGCTGAATTAAGATAGATGGCAGTTAAATGTGACGGAAATGCCAAGTGTTGGTCATTTTCTAACAGCCTAAGGAGTGCAAGCATACCTCTCAATAATCGGCGTTACCGAGAAACAAGCCTAGAATGGAGTACAAAGGATAATCTAACACAATTCCTAGACAAGTGCAGTGAAACATGTTAGCCGATTTGCAAAATGACAACAACAAATGCTGTGTTAAATTTGACTCGGGGAACATGTTGTCATCAGACAATATTAAGCATTCAGTGTATAACATTTGTATAAATCCTAAACAAGTTATTGTTCTCTTCTGTGATTAAGAATTGATAAAAAGTGATAAGAATTGGGTCCTAAAACAAGAATATTCTATTGCGAGTTGAGCACTCAAATTCACACGTAGCACCAGAATTACGCGCAGATAATATGATTTTCTCAATGGGTAGAGAGATCCATATATTCAAACCAAACATGAAATGAAAAATCGAATATTATTGTATGTAATAAAACCTTTAACCAAGAATTTAAAAACATACGAAAATGTCTTTTTGCTGAAGACCACACAATTTCGTTTCCACAAATATAGTGTATATCATATACAGTATTTCCGCAACTTCACTAAATACACTAGCTGTAACTGAATGTCGTTAAAAGTACTTTCAAAATAATTGCTCGTTCTTTTAAACGTGCATACAATGTCAGTAAATTAGGATTTAAGATTATGAAGTTGCAACATTTAAAATTATTTTCTTATTTTTCAGATGTTTCGAACATGCAGTGCTTACGTTCTTTGGCCTAAAGGAGGAGGAATGCAGCTGCAGCCAGGAACATTGTGGTATTTCTAATTAATCCAGCTTTAATATCTCGAGTCATAGTTATCTAGGTCTGTAGAACATGGCAGTAAGGACACAATGTTTAGATGTTTAATTCAAAGATCACATAAACACAGACTGTCAGAATTACCCAAACACCACGGCACGTACAGTTATGTATATGTTCTATAAGTTTATTCAAGAAATCGGAAAAAAATCATTAATACATGCATTTTCAAGATTTGATGCATATTATGTCACATTTATTAGACCAAACATGGCCGCGTGTTCACAAACGGTATGACAATGATTTTCGTGGTTAAATTTCAACGAATCTGACAGTGGTACGATACAATGTGTACTTGTTTGTTCATATGAGAACCTATCTGGGTCGGTGTGAGGTTGGTGCACCCTAGAACCTAGCAGTTTCTTTTGCCACTGACCCTTCCAATGCGGTAACTCAATGGTTCTCTTTAGCGTTGATTGTTTATGTTGTCTAATTTGAAGTTGATTCTAGGAATTGTACTGTTTATTGGTGTAAATAATGATCTGCGCTCAACCTGGAGCTAGGCGGAGTGTGAACCATGAATCATTACTGCCCAAGAACAGGCTTAATCAAACCGAGTCTGCAATATGTTCATATTTGTCGTGTTCGGTGGCTTTCAAAGTTTCATTTTTCTTTATTCTTATAAACTCAATCTCTCTCTTCTTCCTGTCTCCATTTTTGCTGTTTGGGAAGGCTTTTTTAAAATTTAAAATAAACCTATGTTGATGTCCATACACAGAAAATAAATAACCGAATTTGAATTTAAAAAATGAAATATGCACATCAGAAATTGCCACAACCAGAAAAACAGCCTCCCCACGCAGCCAAAATGTAGAGAAGAAACGAAAGCATGATGTCGATGTCAAAAGTAACATTCTACGTCAACTGACGATGAAAACCGTTGTCAAATATAATTGTGAACGAAGGGCCTAACTTGACACCACACGTCTTACCTGCATAAAGTTATACAGAAAAAACACACTGTGTTGAATTGAGTGATCCAACAATTGATCCTGAAAGATTGTCTTTTTGTGTAATTATAAAAAAACTGATCGAAATTCGAGAGTAATTTTTCAAAGAACATTCCACCTCACAAACTAGATATATTGATAAAAAGATAACATTTTTGACACAGACGATCACAAACAATCGACAAAGAAATTGACAAACCTACAGTTGGTGCTTTCTTCAATTTCTCCTACCGTTTCAGTGTTTATTTCATTCAGAAAACTAATTGGGTCTTTGACTTCTATTCGATACCAATTGGGATGTTTTAGTAATCGACCGGATTGAAATAAGGAAACTGATAAAAAAAATTCTCTAATTCATATTGAAGCATTTAACAAAACACAACATTAAATAATGCACAATTACTTGATCTGGATTACATTGACTGACGATGCCATGGATTTTTTCTAATAGATTTTTAATCTGCAATTTAAAATGATTTTTAATCTGCAGATCATGTATAGAGTAATTAATGTCTTCCTTATTACTGAAACAAGTACCTACAGGTTGTGAAAGGTGAGTCTTTAAGCCCCTTTTACATGTACAACAAATGATTACAGGAACAACATGTATCTTTTTGTCACAGAAACGTTGATTGTTACCACCAGAGCATTATTTGAAAAGAGGAATCATACTCTGACAAAAACTGCGCACTGACATGTTAAAACAGCCGAAAATGATGCTTTTAAAGTCAATAAATACGAAATTTAATATTTCAATGTTACAATGCGACAATTTTGTAAGCGTGTTACTTCCGAGATTGTTACTGCATATACCTCTCTAATATCAAAATTCAAATTAATTATGAATCTAAGCAGGAAAATCTAACTATATATATTGGTAAATAAAATACACGTGTATGTACACAACATAACAAAATAATAACCAGTTGTAGTTCATGCTCAATTAAGTTAAGAAATATAACAAATCATCTCTGTGGATATAACAATGTTTCATACTTAAAAAAAAACAAATATCGTTAATTTTTATTTAGCCTTATTACTCAAAATAATGAATTACTTAACGTTGTTTTTCTTCGTTACTCGCGAAGTTTGTGGTAAACACTGATTATTTCGTTTAACCGCTATTCTCTCATTTTACTAAACTAATACATTTTGATACCATTATCATAAATGTAGAAATGCATTCTTTTAAATAAAGTTCAAAGTCTTTGTACATTTATAAGATAGGTGAGTGCCACTAAATTTCAGAACAGTATCAGTTTAAACTCAGAAACCCAGAGTTCATTAGGATATTATAAGAAGTTAAAAGACTTTACGAAAATAGTCGTATTTTGTTATCTATAGAATGCATTTAACACAATTATTTTCTATCTTTGATATTATAATGTGAGTACTCTTTTTGGAAAGTGTGAGGTTGGTGCACTGTAGCACCTAGTTTAAACCCCAGGTGGCAAATTGTTTTGTCGTTTTGCCACTTAGCGTTTTAAGGCGGTAACCCCAATGATCCCGCTATTTATTGTTAATTGTTTTTGTCGTCTAATTTGAAATTGATTCCCTTATAAACTCATGCTCTCTTTTCTCTCTACATTTTGGCTGCTTGGGGAGGCTGTTTCCTGGTTGTTGTGGTTTCTGGGTATGCATATTTCTTTTTTTTCATTTAAACATCACTGAACTTAACTATAACATAACTATTAAAGATTGAAAATAACACAACATGTACAATTTCGTTATGTCTATGTCTAATCGACAACTTATGATAAACTAAAATAAGGTTTATTTCAGGAGTAATATATATGTTTTAGTTTTGCAACACAATATTTTTGCATTGCAAGAAACTCTTTCAAGTAAAAAAGGTTAAAGTCTTTTGTAACTAAATGCTTTGTTGTATATATAATCGGATGGTTTTTATTTCCCTGCCTCCTTTTTATAATTCTGACTGTTTATGATCAGCTGGTTATTTTTGCGTTTTTTATCGAACTGCAACATTGAATAAATTATTTTAAATGCCCCTCCCCCCCCCCCAATTATTAATTTTGATATATTTAGATATATTTATTCCGTCGAACTAACGTGAGCGCGTATAATTTAAAAGCCTAGGAACAAATAGGCTGGCCTTGTCTGACGGGCACATTTCAGAATGTCATCGAGTTCCACAGCTTGCTTTCAATACAAGAATAAACACCCTTACAAACTCGACCTCTTGAAAGCAGTTAGAAATAGTAGAAACTTAACAATTACTAAGCATTTCATTTAGTGTTCTGATATATATATATAGTATTGGCTTTAAAAGCATTGCACTAAACAGAAAAAAAACTTGTTTGCAATAACACAGGATAATATAAAATTACATTTCATAAATGAAACTTTCTTGGGTATTTATTAAGACTTTTATTTTGAAGACTTTTATTTTGATAATCTAAGAAAGATAAAAGTTCTCAGGCTGTTTATGTGATATTGCTTAGTGATGTTAATGGTTATCTCTCCCAATTTATGAATTGTTGAGAAGTAGAAAGCATGCAGTATCACTGAGGTCACAACGAATTTTAACTCAACTTGATTTTTAATCAACTAGTTTGATATAATGTTAATATAAGAAGAACACATTAAATAAATACTATTCCTTTTCTGTACAGTTGTCTTTGTAAGATTCGTTTATAGAGATAATATTTTTATACATTTCTTGAACCCAACGGTTTCACAGTTATTCGAACATTTTGCAAATACTACAGTAAATCCATGGTATTCCGTTTTATAAACAGTACACATTTCATTCATCTGACTTAGCTTTACATATGCCTCATCACCTCATCCATGTTGTCATCGTCGTCCATGTTGACCACAACAGGCTTAAAACAATACCAAAACCTTTGCCGAACTTCTGGCGACATTCATTTGATTATCCTTCAAAATGATCGCTACTCTCTCTTTCTCTTTTTCTCTCTCGGCTTCTCTCTCTCCAAGCTTTCAACTTCAACATAGATTAGTTTTGTCGACACCGATTAATTCTTGTTTTTTATGTTGGTTCGTTCGCACAGAGCACAAAAGGGGTTAGCATTCTTTACGTTGCTAAATACATATGCCAACTCGGTTTTTTTTCATATCAATAATATGCATGCCACAATATAAATTCACAACAGTAAAACTTACGTTCTTCTTGCAGCACTGAAATGGCGTGTACAGAAATTTCATCAAGCCCTTGACACTTTCCGTAACAGTATTAAGTCCATATACAACGTTAAGGTCTTTTTCAGTCAGATCAATATCGCCATTATTTTCAAACTCATTTTCGCTTAACACAGGCCAGTCGGGATTATTGAAAGACTCTGTTACATCACCAGTTAAAGGCTGGCTAGTTACTACACGCCTGTAGCCGCCACTTGATGTTTTTCTATAAGGTAACGTATTGTATTTGCTGTTTGTTAGATCTTTACTGCCACCTGAAACATGTACAACGCTTCTTTGCTGATGAGCCATGACCACAGTGTCTTTTTGCATTGATTTACTTCTCTGCCTACTGTCTTTGCTGATGCCAGCTTGATATCTCATAAGTACTGCATCACTTTTCCTTCTACTTTCCTCATGCTTACGAAAATCTCTGATCTGGCTTTCTTTAAACAGATTATTAGAGGCTTCACTTTTCCTGTGCAGTTCAGCGCTTTTGATGCTAAAGTTTGTGTGTTGTTTCGGAACTCTCTGGTGATCATAGACAAAGCTACCATATGGCCGCGGCTTCTGTCCACTGTGTCGGACAGAAGGATCATACTCCTGGTTTAAGGCGCTGTCACTACAGGAAACACCAACTGGTAGCTTGGTTGGTTCGCCTGGGTAGCTGTCAGTAACGCTTTGTTCGTTATACTGCAGTGAGTGTTTTCTGGGAAGCATTGTAACAACCTGTGTATTCATCGTGTGTCATGAAATTCTGATCTGCAAATACACAAGAAATTACAAATATAGCTTATTTGTATTTATAGTTCTTTCCCTTGTTATGTAAATTTGTGTAAACAAATGGTGGTAATTATTGGTAATTAAAGTGTACAAATCATGCATAAGATAAAATCAAAACAGCAAAAATACTAAAATTCAGGACAACTCTCCATTGGATATCGACATCTGGATTGAAGTCTCTCAAGACCTAGTTCAGTTTGATTTTTTGTTTTCTTTTAAGGGTTTAACATTCATGCCAAATATAAATACGATTGCACCATTCATATAAAAGTAATGGGCCGGAAATGTTTTCACATGACCTTGGGAAGGGAACCAGTGGTTTGCGCGCGACACACCGTCTCACTGAGGTCAACATTCAGGCCAAATTTAAACACCGTTGCTCAGTGCATTTTAAGATAATGGGACGGACAAGCTATCACATCACCTTTGACCCCTATATGTGCCCTTGACCTTTGAGATGGGAACCTGTGGCTTGAGCCCAACACTCTGTCTCATTGAGGTTATCTTTTTGCCAAAAAAATAACAAGATTCCTAAAGGCATTTTTAAGATATGGGCCAGACAAATAGAACTAACGCACGCACGTACCAACAAATAACGAACCGCCGTCGTGACAACTAAGTCGCATGATTGCAGTTTTACAGAATCATTATATAAATGTTAAATTATAATTATCGATTTGTTTTACGATTTATTACATGGCAGAACAGAAAACTGTTAATTTCCGACCGGACATTTTCTCGTATTCTACTTAATTGACGTTATCGTCCTGTCAAAGATTCATTTAATCATATATTTATATGACGTATGTAAATACTACTGGTATACAATTTGAAACCTTGTTCTTAGGCCAAATGTTCATTGTTAGAACAGAAAGCAGTAATTAGGAGAATATTTTTATAAGTGAAATAACATATCATAATTGGCCACGTCCAGAAGACACAGTCCCCCATCACACACAGTCAAAATGTAGAGAAAAGTGAGCATGGGCAAACGATACCGAGTGAATTTACGTTTAAACATAATGAGAACAGGCAATCAGAGAACAGCATCGAATAAGTTTGAAACTGGGATTACTTTTTTTCTAGAATGGTAATCCAGTAGATGAGCATCCCTATTTCAATGATTATAAAACTATTTCGATGTTCAGTGCACTAAACTGTCAGGAAATAATATAGCGATTGCAAAAATCCTATTTTTCTATTACCTTACACAAAAATCATACGAGTCTCTTGTTTATGTAGTCAATAACTAATCATAAACAAAACAACCAAATTGCCAGCGATAGTGATTGTCCCCAGATATGCAACCGTATTAAATGTTTTTTAACTAATACATAAATAATACTTAGTCATATACAATGTAGCCTCGTCATTTATATTAGTTTGTTTATTGACATCACTATTGTAAAACAAATAACTGAATTTTCTTTTTTGTTTAAATCGTTCCAACAATAGTAATACTGCTTTTAGAACTTCATAACGAACATAGAAACCAAGCGGGCTTCTTAGTAGAGGTTATGTTTTTAAGAATATTTTGCTGCTTACACAATAGTCTAAGCCTTTTTGTACTATTACTTTAAAATATTGCCAAGTTTGCATGGTTGTGTTAAAATATCAGCCTTCCAAAGATTTGACATGTTTTACTAAACAATGTGTTAGACCACTTCAATGAAATATAATCATTTGGCGCCATCAATGTCTAAAATAGCAGAATGGCTTTCCTGCTTAGAAGATGTAAACAGAAAATCCCCATTAAGAAAGAAAATAGAATGTAAAGCATAGATAATAGTCTGCAGCACCAAAGACACTATTAAAAAATGTAAATGTCTTCAAAACTGTGTGATATATGAAAATGATAAATTAAAAAGTTAGCTATCTATTGCTAAACAAAATATTTTCGCAGCGTGCGTAAAACGGGTTATGTATTTCTATTTGGCAGTTAAAGTGTTATTAAAGCTTGGAACAACCCTTATATAAATGTCAAATGCCTTTAAAACGGATTAAATAACGCAGATTGTGTAACGTTTAAGATGATCAATTCTATTATTTTTACTGAAATGCACTCAAGTTATGGATACAAAGAAACTATAAAGAGCGGTTGATGCAGTTTTAAGTCAACGTAATTAAAATTGAAGCGAACTCAAGTCTTTTGAATCTGATAAAATATTTCTTCATTATATTCAGTTTTAGACTCTTATTGCCGTTCAAGGGCATTAACCCTTCTGGTTTACATTAACGGTAATTGTTAGAGGTGTCGTATTTGAAATTTATCATTTTATAAACCTATGCTCTCTTTTCCTCTGCGGGCTTTAATGGCAGGTTGTCTTTTCTAAACATGGCTATTCCTGATATGTACCATTCACCTTTTTACATATGATATATGTATGCTTCGATAGTGAAAAAACATATGTAAATCTGTTTTAATACTTTTGAAATTTCTGATATGAACATGTTTGTGTTATACAGATATAATATGCGTGGTAAGACTAATTATCGTGACTATGTAGGACACTTCACTGGTCAGGAAATGTTATAACTATTTGCTGTACAATTTTGATTCTTGTCCTAATCAACGTATGAATAATTCATATGTGTTTAAGTAAGTGGTATTATGAATGCCAAAGTATAAGACTCTAAGGAATTAAGATCCATAGCAAATATTCAACGATGGACCATCTCCCTTTTCATTCTAATAAATTTTACTTAAATGATTCAAATGGCTAAAAAGGGAAATTTGAAAGTTAATGAAGAGCATTTAGATGAAGTATTGATAAAGAACTTTGAACGCCATCGAATACGACAAATATGAAAATATTGCAGGCTCGGTTTGTTTGAGCCTGTTCATGGACAGTAATGAAAATGCATATTACTGCTCACGCCGCCTAGCCCCGGGCTGAGTGCAACTCAATATTTACACTAATAAACAGTACAATTGACCATGCCAAACGATGGTGTGCATATGGCGGTAGACATGGAACCTTCAATGCGGTATTTTCAGATTAATACCATTCCATGTTCAGCGGCGTATGGTAACCAGATTAAAAAATGGGTTTGCCCTAAACGAGAAAACAATTGGCGGAACTAAAAAGAATAGAATTTTTTGACAGGGGATCTTAGAATATAAATCCTGCATATCACAGACAACACCAAAGGCAAAATTTAAAAAGCAGGAAGTATATCCTTGGGGGTGATTGAACAATATCCAAACCTATATTGTCTGTGAAATCGAAACCATCAATCTCAAAGCTGGTTCTATTAACATAGTACATAACTATCGTGCTCAACACACTTCAAAGGACGTAATTGATTACAGCACAGATTGAATGTACAGGGAGATAAAAAATTCAAAAGTGTACCAATAAATAAATGAAACGTTTTTTAAGTCACCAAAAACTACAAATATGAAAATATTGCAGACTCGGTTGGACTGAGCCTGTTCGTGGGAAGTAATGGAAATGAATATTATGCTCCGGATTTAGTTTAACTCAATATATACACAATTATTTGAGCTTATCAGAAAAGTTGGGAAAAAAACTTAGGAGCTCGGGCATATCTTGACATTTCAGCATTCATAATAATACTGATGAGCCTATTAAAGTATTTATTTGATTTCCTGCTGAGCAATTACCAATGTCGAATATGTAACACGTAGTACTATTAGTTGTTTGACAACAGTAAGCATTCCATTTTCTTGCTGAGTAACACAAACTAATACGCATGTAGACATTTTAAAACTTTGAAGGTAGAAGCAGGGCCTTCTTAATTTCTTGTTTGTGATATCTCTTTTTAAAGACCTGATTTACTGTGAAAATATGCTTGCATTGGCTAGGAGGGCATGGTTTCATGTTCGCGGCATTTTCTGATGTACAACATATGTAATAAAGAGCATGAATGGCTTCGATGCCACACAATCTACAAAAAAGCAATTTTGTTTTCCTCAGATCACTTTTAAGTTGTATCTCTATGACATATGAATACAATTAGCACGAAATTACAGCCCCATCACTGTCAAACAATGTCAGACAGGCTCATTTTGAATTCCCTTTTGTGAACGAGGAAATATGTATGATCATAAGATGTAAAAGGTTAGAACTCAGAAAAAACCGCGTTATAGTCCTCAAACACGGTCAACATATTACTCGTATACTTAAAATAACAAATCGTCAATATTTCAGAAAGGATACTAGATAGAAGAACAATTCATTTGCCAAAGTGTATTAAGACACTAATAAAATACGATTTATGATCCACCGAATTCGTACCGACACCATTAGCATCTGTAAAGAACTAAACATATTCCGATTCTGGTAAAAATAACAGCGACCTAGTCAAACACTCATGCGGCAACATTTCTACACTTATAACAATACTTTATAAAATCATTCATTTCAAGGCATCAGCAATATAATCAGCAGAATCAAAACGACGCATTTTTATTAGTTATCGCATTCCTGCCATCGAAGAAAAGCAATGTGGTTTTATCAAAAAGTGAAATATATCAGGAATTGCCACATCCATCAGACACAGCCTCCCCACACAGTCAAAAAGTAAAGAGGAAAGGAGAGCATAGTTATACTCAGTTTCAAAATAGACGGCACAAACAATTAACAAAGTGATAACCCGACGAATAACCGCCTTAGAACGGTCAAAATAAAATTTATACTTATGCGTATGCAAAACAAAAGTTCTAAATGAATGGGAATTGAAATGTGATTATTATTTTTCACAATTGATGAAAATTTACAAAAAACGAGATTTGATAAGTTTAACTAATTAATGGTCAGACGTGTTCGCAAACAATTACAACATATTCTTACCTTACTATTTGTTATAAGATGTCGTACGAGTAATTGGTTTTTATTTCATTTCAATTGTTGATTTCAAAGAATCATCTTGTATTTATAAGAGGTCAATGGCATAAATTTGACCAAGATTCGTGATATCGGTGTACTTTAATACATATGGTTCTTAATGTCGATTTTTGTAATTAAACGATATTTATATTCGTTCGAACGGATTTTTAAAATGCTGCCTGTACTGCTTTAGTTTTTATGAAACAATGACATCGCCTTTGTTACACATAACTTGCATAATTAAGAAGTTCTAATGATTTGATCGAAGATGACAAGGCTGCGTATGTGTTGTAAAAAGACAGTACTAAGGTTTGTATGAACAATTCCGAGACATAAACAGTTGTTTGAATTGTGACGATGTGCTAAAGCGGATGTGGCTGAAATGACCCATTTAAATTGAAAAGAACATTCAACCATCCTTAAATTAAAAAGTGTATGAAGGTTTATAGGGAAATCTTGTAAAAGAACATATAGACGCTCCATCTGTTTACAAAAATCTATGTATTTTTATAAGAACTATTATATGCACATTTAAATAAGTGTGTTTTATGTCGAACATCAATTTGCGTGTGTATCATTATTTGTATGATTGTAAATGTAATATCCAAATATCTACAGCAAAGTGTCTGCCGTATTGTGTATATTTGCTCTTTGTAAGTTTATTGAAATTAACAGTATTTATTATTAGTAACTATTTGTGCAGTGTGGCGGTCATAAAAAGTCTCACCGTGCATATAGTCAGTACTGTTATCAGTAAAATAACCTGTTATCGATGTCGTGGAGTGATGATATATTAGGGCTGTCCCACCAAACTTTTTTTTTTTTGGGGGGGGGGGGGGGGGGGGGGGCTATTGTCCCGGCTATCTCAATTGGTTGCGTTGTCGGAATTGCCAGCTGTCGCGTTGATGGTGCAGGTTCGCTCCCAGATAGAGGCAATATCATTTGTATATTTATGTTTGATTCATGTTGTCATATAGAATGACAGTTAAAAGTTTAAAGTTTTTTATCCCTGTCATCATATTCTTGCTGAGTTGACTCCATGGGCTCTGGTCTCAGTAAGGTCTTTGAGCACCCGTCCTTTTGCTGAACAGTTTACTTCTAATGTTTTATTATGTGTGTGCTTTTGCATGCAACATTGTCGAGTTGATTGAAATTCGGAGTTATTTCATCAAGACAAATTTTACTTGTATAAGAAGCTATTTGGGCAAGAGTGAGGTTGGTGCAACCTAGAACCTGTTTCAAAACCCACAGTGGAAAATGGTTGCCACTGACAGTTCCAAGGCAATAATTCCAAATATCCTCTTTCTCTTCCTTGGGTTTTGGTGTCTCAATTGTCTGAATTAAAACTGATCATCTCATAAACCCATGCTCCTTTTTCCCTCTATATTTTGGCTCCATGGGAAGGCTATGTTTTCTCGGTGTTGCAATTTACATAAAAATAATTTAAAAATAAAACACCAAACAGTTAATAAAATATAGTGACAAGGTGCCCAGACTGTTATGAGCGAAATGGCAGTAATGGATATGTGCCAAGAGTATTACACAAACACGGCAATGTCCTTAGCGGGCAACTATAAATGAACTACTCGTATTTATACTGCACTGGCAGACGATCATCACTTATGTTTGCCTTTAACTGGTGACAATAGAATAACATACAGTTACTTTAACAAGACAACGGACGAAACGATGTTTTGAAGCCAAATGACAGCAGCGATGCTACAGAACTTTCAAAATAACGCGAATCATCGAAATATTGTTGCGTTTAAGAAAGTAATGATTTAATGTGTGTTTTCAATTGCAAAAAAAACAACAGAAATATATGCATATCAGGAATCGCCACACTCACAAAACACAGTCTTCCCACGCAGCAAAAAAGAAGAGAGAAAGAGGGAGAGAGAGCATGCATGTTATAAGTATTTCAATTCAAAAAGGACGCCACAAACAATTAACGAAAAAGAGAACCTTTGGGGATACCGCCTTGGAACGGTCAGTGGCAAAACAAATTGCCCATGGGGGTTTAAACCAGGTTCTAGGGTGCACCAACCTCACACTTGCCCCAACAGGTTCTCGTATCACAAAACAGTACAAGTTGTCTTGGTGAAATAGCTCACCCATCGTCTCAACAATGTTGCAAGCAAAAGCACGCAAACATATAAAACATAAGATGCTAATAGCATTGCAAAGCCAAAGGGCGGGTACTCAATGATCTTAAATAAAGCATATATCGATGTTCTTCACTCCAGATGAATGTGTTTATTCCATTGGGCATTGTTTTTCATATCTGGTGTCTCTGACTTCAGTTTCACGAGCTATGGAAGAACTATAATTGCGTCTATTAAGCACATATCATTTCTTTCAGTAAGTATACCACTGCTCTGATCGAATCCATACAGTTTGAATATCTACGACCGTTTTATGTTTAATATTCTTTCATGGGACATTTGAATTTACAGAAAAGGATTATCATTGTCAGAAAGTTGAAAGAATTGAGGCAAAACATGTCCGATAGATGAATGCCAGAACTCGTATTATTATCAACAGTCAAATAATCCAAACAGTGTTTTCTAGACTGTAAAATCTTAATAATTAGTCGTTCAAGCATTCGATGTCTTCTTAGGTACGCAAGAAGATGCAAACTGAATATATAGGTTACCCCAAATCATACAAATACGTATTTTACTTTTGTGCATGAATCTTGTCCGAAACACTTTGTGAATAATGCAAATGATGTCTAATCACAACATAGTATTATGACTGCTCTAGGGAAATAACATAGCCCGTAATACCAATAATATAACATTACATAAATATCAATTACCCCATAAGAATATGAACCAAATGCCATTATTAGAATGGTGTCCGCATTGTGATGTGTCGTTTCTAAATATTGGTTTGCACGAATTTCATTCAAATGTAGAAAGGTATATCTTGTCCGCTTGGTATTCGGCAAGTTACCGTATTCTGTTATTACTGAGCTGTATTTTCATAAACATGACTTGTAACTCAATAACCTTTTCATCGAAAGCATAACAAACATTCGCATTAGTCGCAAGAAGAAAAAAAACACAAAAGCATACAACATGCCTTCACTTTATGATTTTGCAGAAAACAACATTCATTTTTACAATATATGTACTACACAAAATTCGCTAAGGGCCACTTGTGTAGTCTGTACAAAGAAAAATATGTATATCAGGAATCGCCACACTCAGAAAATACAGCCGCCCCACGCAGCGATAAAGAGTAGATAGGAAAAGAGTGCATGATTGTTATAGGTATGTCAATTTCAAACAAGACACCACAAACAATGAACGAAAATGAGACCCTTGTGATTACCGCCTTGGAACGGTCAGTGGCAAAACAATTTAAGGTTTCCCGTTTAGATAAGTTTACACTCAAGTTTCAGTTCAGTTTTTGAACTGAGATGGCTTATTCATCGGTTGCATCAAATAAACAATACAAACAAAACTTAGTGTATCATAAACTGTTCAAAATGTTAACCTAACTTATAATTATTACAGACTACAAATGTGGCCCTTATCAAATTTTGAGTAGTATAGTTGTTATACGAAGTTTGACTCTAGATAAATATAAAATATATGTCTTATTTTATTACGTTTGCTAAATGTTTATTTAAATTATGACATACGATTCAGTTTAATTTTTGCACTGACATAATACTCTTCAGTGCTATTTTCTGCACTAACAGTTCTATAATAAACAAGTTAGAACACTTTTCCGCGAATTTATGGACCACCCCTCACAGTTTATTATGTATTGTATTACTGCTTTTTCTGTTATTTGAACAAATAGAGAAAATTGGTATTATTCCTATTATGACATTGGCATTTAACATCCGTAATCGTCTGATCGGTGCTATCGATTCTGCATTATTGTTTGTTCATGATGTATAACACTGTATAGGACACTCGAAGCGTTTGTATTGTAATAGTGCTGTTAATATTTTAACGCCTCTGTTTAATATTTTCTTTCCTTCATGTTGTTTTAACAATGAGATTAATTTTCATTGTTAACATGGGTAATGCAACGGCTTTCCGGTTAAAAATAAAAGAGAAATAAGCATATCAGAATAACAAAAAATAGAGAGGAAAAGAGATATTAAATTATAAATCTTATAATTTTTCAAACACACCATAAACAAGATATGGGAACCTGAAAGATACAGGTTTTGGAACGGTCAGTTTGCCGTAGTGTGCTTAAACCAGGTTCTAGGATAAAACAACTGATCAGATTCTCTTATGAACAAACACATACACCAGCCCACCATCTACCTGATAGTGTTACATGATCCTGTTCACAAACGCACCAAACATAAGCAGCTAAAAACACTGACAGAAAAGACAAAGACAAGGTACAAAACCACATTCATCGATCCAATCCAGTCCAAGACAACTTGTACTTGTTTGTTAATATGAGAACCTGTTGGGGCAAGTGTGAGGTTGGTGCACCCTAGAACCTGGTTGAAACCCCCAGTGGCAATTTGTTTTGCCACTGACCGTTCCAAGGCGGTATCCCCAAAGATTCTCGTTTTCGTTAATTGTTTGTGGCGTCCAATTTGAATTGACATATTTATATCAAGCATGCTCTCTCTCTCTCTTCCTCTCTTCTTTTTCGCTGCAAGGGGAGGCTGTGTTTGTAAGTGTGGCGATTCCTGATATGCATATTTTACTTCTTACATCAAAACCATTCTACGGTAGTAATTTGATGTACTTTAAATATACCACATTGTGTTAACGTACCAGAAAATGCTCTTTAAAGATTCGGCGAACATTTCTCCCAAATCACTTAGGAATAGTTTATACGACGTCTTTTATGACTTTGATAGTGATTTTTTATGGTGTGGTCTTATGTGACAACCGATTGGCGCCATTATTCTACTCATGTGGTGATGTTGAAGTAGATAACATGGAAACACGTTTCCCAAACACGACAAATATGAAAACATGCTTTGTGTAAATTGAGTCTGTGCATGGACAGTTATTGAAATGGATACTAATGACTGCGCCGTCAGGTTAGGCGCAACTAAGTTCTCGTAAACATTACCGATTTAGATCAATGCAAAACGACGGTTTGAATATGGCGGTGAACATGGAACATACAATGTGGTATTTTCAGATTAACATGATCCAACGATCAACTGTGTATGGTCCCCAGATAATAGATTTGGTTTGCAGTATAAAAACAATTGTGTGAAACTGAACAGAATAAAATTTTGAGAGGTGATCTAGCACTAATATCGTAGAGGGATTTGCTTTTAAAATAACAATATTTGAACTATTATTTAAAAATTTCATTGCAATTGTTCTTTAAAAATCAACTGACACAAAGGAATTTTTTTGCAGCATAGTTTGAAATTAGCCAAAAGAATATGTAATTATAAAAGAATTTGGTCTGTCATTTTAACAATGTCAATATTAATAATACTAAGGCATACGATATTTTAGAAACTTAAACACAGACAAATCAATTCACTATTTTTAGCATTCAAGTCGTTCTTTTTAATTGTAAATACATGTATGAGCATTTGCATTTGAATATCACGAGAAATGCAATGACCATCAGTCTGCCGATCTAAACGTTTACAAATGAATCCAATTTTCACAGGGCAGACCAAATTACTAATATACAGACTTACATTTACGAGTTGAAAAATATACTTTCCTTAAATGTGATTGCTGTATTATTATCATGTGTTTGTAAGGCAAGATATATCCGATGTGTTAATAAAGTTAAGTTTGATTATATAAATTAATAAAATAATAAAGGTGAATCTCTTCATTGTTAAGCTGATGGGTGGGTTGGAGTTATTTCACTAAGACAACTTGTGCTTGTTTTGTTTATGAGAACCTGTTGGTACAAGTGTGAGATTGGTGCACCCTAGAACCTGGTTTAAACCTCCGGTGGCAATTTGTTTTGCCACTGACCGATCCAAGGCGGTATTCCCAAAGGGTTTCTTTTTCGTTAATTGTTTATGGCGTCTTATTTGAATTGACATGTTTAATAGCAAACATGCTCTCTCTCTTCCCCACCTCTCTCTCTCTCTCTCTCTTCTTCTTCTTCTTCTTCTTCTTCTTTGCTGCGTGGAGAGGCTGTGTTTTGTGAGTGTGGCGATTCCTGATATGCATATTTCACTTTTTTTCAATCTACGAATCATCGAAAATTACAATTAAACGATCATATAACTGAATACGTACTAGGTGTATTTAAAATACGTACTATGTGTATTTGAAATACGTACTAGGTGTATTTAAAGTAAAGAAAGTTCTTGATGTAATGAAGACAATTATTTCTCTTCAGGATAAGTGCGCCAAAAGATGTTTACATAGAGTTTTAAAAGATTTAAAGGAATCTTCCATACGCAAAAATCACGACAAAAAGGAAAACCTTTCAGGCCGTAAAGTAAATGCAAATAATAAACACCCGGCCTATCTCCTTAATATCTTTATAACAAATCAGAAACGTTAAATATCCATCCAAAACGACAGTGTGCAATGACGACAATCAAAGATCTGCAAAATAGGTTTTTTCATATTAATACCAGTCCACGTAGACAGCCTTAACATAAAAACAATTAGAGAAAATTACAGTAGGATTTCGACTTACGATCTGAAAATGTATCAAGAGATAATTTCAAAGGCGACAAAAATAAAGGCTGGAGATAATCTGTTATTATCTGTTAAAGTAGCTCGAAGATTGTTTTCAATTAGAGGTTAGTTGTATAACTCGAAAGGAGTCCACATACGTATTTGATTTGATTTTCATTGTTTAATTGTTATGAGTAAAATTAAAAGTGCAATATACATATCAGGAATTGCCACAGCAGAAAACACAACCTCGTAACTCAGCCAAAACAGTTGAGCATGTTTTTTAAAAGATCAATTCAAATTAGACACCAACGAAAATTAATGAAAAAGAGAACCAGAGGGGTTACTTTTTGGAAAAATCCAAATGAAAAGTTATTCTGTTTTCAAGCTTTTAGATTTAATTCTTATTATTAACATTATTATGCATGTGTGACGATGGCAAGCAGTGCATAAGCGAATTATTAGTTATGGGTAATGATGGTTTGTACGGTACTGTCATGGACAGTAATGAGCTAATTCGGAGAGGAAACTTGTAAATTTGTGTGCTAGGTAACACGCGGAAAACGAGTGTGGATAGATGTGGATATCGGAAAACTATCTAGATGATAACATATTTTTACACTACCGGCTAATTCAAATTTTGAATTTTAGTTGTTTTTTTTAATTAATAGTAATCTAAGCATGCATAGCCAAATTTAGCACTGCTACTCTGAGATGTAAAGTTAATTTTATTGAGGAGTAAATTTGCACAAAATATTATTTTAAAAGGCCCTCGATAGTAACTTTAAAGGGAGAAAGGCTTTATTAATCATCAATGCTACGAAACAATCATTGAAGTGAAGCTATATTAAATTATAAGATAAAACAGAAAAGGTGTAAAGTAGAATTTTTGTTCAACCTTATATATTTGTTTCATCTTCGGTTTTATTTTTTAGATCTTATTAATGTTAGCTAATGTTTCTCTTTCTTTTAGTCTTATTTGGAAACTTTAATATGTTTAGTGTAAACAGAATTTGTATTATCAGAAAAAACAACAACAACAAATTGGTCAAATTTCCTATGGTTACTTCCTTAATCATTTACATAGAAAGTCATTTTTTCGAGATAAGAACAAAACAATAATTTCATAACAGTAGCTAAATATCTAAATATCAGCCTTTTGTTTTGTTTCTTGATCGTAGTCCAAGTACGTTTATGAATAATTCAGATCTTCATAACAAATTATGATTATTGCTTAATGTGCTAATGCTTTAGGGAATCATAGATATTGCGCTGTATGTCAACTACATAAACAGTAAATACATATTTGAAACAGCCCAGAACGTTATGAAATAGCAATTAAAATATCTCACCCACATTATTTATAGAGACATCGATGGTTTTCATCAATGATCCGCGAAAAATAAACAGCATTGGTAGAAATGATCCGCGAAAAATGAAAAGCATTTTTAGAAATGATCCGCGAAAAATTAACATCATTATTAAAAATGATCCGCGAAAAATGAAAATCATTGTTAGAAAAAATCCGCGAAAAATGAACATTATTGTTAGAAATGGTCGTTTTTTTATATTTACCATTGCCACTGGAAAGTAATATCATGAAGTCATTTACCGTATTATGATATCAATAAGATATTTTGTTGTTGTTGTTTTTACATTTTACTTAGTGGTTCTATCGTATGCATATATACAATAGATATGAGCTGTTCATAGAAAGTCTATTAATTCGATAACTGTACAATGGTTTGTGATATTTGCTACAACTCTTATGTTCATTTCACTGGAAAAAAATGGTTTATTAATATGAATTACTTGGATAAAACGTCGCCTCATGTGACCAAAACCAATTGAAAAATGAACTGCCTACTTTAACTAATTTTTTTTGAAATTTACAATGTTCTCCGAAAGTAATAACTTATGATAAATGACAATGCCACTGGTTTGGAAAGAACGCGAACCCTAGGGCGACAGCCTAGCCATGCAATTTTGATCACGCTACCGACTGAGCTAGCCGGGAACCCCTACCCCCCCCCCCCCCCAAAAAAAAAAAACAAAAAAAAAACACACACACACACAACAAAAAACAACAACAAAACAAAACAAAAAACAAACAAAAAAACACGATTTATCGGATAACCTGATAAACGTTATCATCATTACATGACATCGGTTACAAACAATTCTACGTTCATTATATAATTTGTTTTATTAAGAAAATTCAATAAATTAGTTGTAACTACATCAAGGATAATAACATTTTTGTAAAGGCTTATGGATTCAGTATAAACAATTCGAGGTTTAACCTTCTTATTTGTTTTCGTTTAGAACGTTATTTAATAATCTTGGTTAGAGGAAACCACTATGTAGCATACGTAGGTCTGCTTTAATTGTTCTGACAAATAACTGACAAATTATTACCAAATCGCTAAACCAAGTAAGTTTAGCTTTGTTTTTAATGTCGGTAGGTTCATGTAAATAATTGTTGGCAAAGTTGGTAAAGTAAATTGTAATAACAGAGTCTACTTTGCAGAAAAGGGATTCAAATTGTATTGCTGGCTCTCAATTTTCTTTGTGTTATTGATTTGGGGCAGAACAAGACATTTTTCCTGATGTTATGTCAATCTCGTCAGTTACGTGAGTAAACCAGATATAATTATCAGTAAATCTATCTACATACCGTCGATATAAAACAAACGCATTCATTTGGTCGGAGCTATCAATTTTCGCATAGTATATATTTTCGTGTTACTAGACCGTCATGTGGCATTAGCAGAGATACCAATAGCAAAAATATTAACATTTAAATATATGCTTCAGTTTCATTCGTGCGTTTTTGTCACTGGTTCTCTAATTTGTTAACGTATACAATTTAAAATTTTTGTACAGTTTGCACGACAAAGGAATGGGTTTCAGACTCGAATTCTACTTTGTCACAAAACCTGTAACAAGAAATTATGTTTGATGCATTTTATCATGACTATTTTTCGTTTACGTTCTTTTATAGCTTTAGTTTGACTCCAACTTAATAATTCTGCTGCTTCACTTTTATCCAACATTAGTCCTTATGTTTAAGCAAGACATCCATATTTTAAACTCATACTATCTCTCTTTTGCTAATCCTTTGTGGTGAAAGATTTTTTGAACTGGTAATATTATTGGGGATTCTTTAGAGCTTATTCAAAAACTAATAAATTTTTGTGCTAGATAACAAGGCAGAACACGAGCTTGTCTTTGTGAGTACTCTAGAACCGGGTTTAAACCCATGACATTGCAAGACTATAAACCTTAGACTCTTTTATTGTTGTCCAATCTAGATCAGTTGGTTACGTGCTCGGATTTATTTAAATAGACACTTCAGCTGTAGCCGCTTGATCATCTTTTTGAGCTCATATCATTTATCCTTAATTGTTTGTTTAAAAGAAACATTGTACATTTTTGTATCTCTCTCTCTCTCTCTCTCTCTCTCTCTCTCTCTCTCTCTCTCATCTTCTCTTGACCTCTCTTAATTTTGAAATCCGCTTTAAGTAACAAAGTTTCGGGCCGGAAACGATTTTGCTACAAGGTCACGACCTTGACCTTCAATGTAGCGACCCAAATGAGGTCACGACCTTGACCTTCAAGGTAGCGACCCAAATGTTGCGCGCGACACATCGTTTCATTATGGTGATCATTTTTGTGAAATAATTTTAAAATCCGACTTCAAATAAAAAGGTTATAGTTCGGACACTTATGTCTGATATTTTCATGATTGCCAATATGTCATATTGAGATCGGTAAATTTCAGGCAGAATGTGAAATTTGATATCATTTTGTCAAACTGCACTTTAATTGCAAATATCAGAGTATGTTAACCGAATGATTTTGTTTGTATAAATGTTTTTAAAAAGTGAAATATGCATATCAGGAATCGCCACACTCTCAAAACACAGCCTCCGCACAGAGCGAAAAAGAAGAGAGGGGAGGGGACAGGAAAAGAGACAGGAAAAGTGTTAACCCCTCATCTGACGAGCTTATTAAACTGCATATATATTCCGTTTTTTTTAGCTTGGTGTTTGGGAGGAATTACCAATTGATTATTACAAATGCAAAAATTAGCATTTATTTAGATATAATCTTGACGTTTTCGTTTCTGGGACGTTCAACTGATTTAATTAAGCAGTTTTTATTATTTCGGAGCGTATGACGATTCACAGTTGTTACAAATGTCAAAAAATGTCTGTGGCAACAAAAATATGCTGTAATGAAGAGTTCACGGAAAACGGGTGTCATTTTACTAGACGTCAATTGCGACTGATTAAACATATAATTTTTATTATTATGACTGCATACAAAGAAGAAATAATCACTTTGCGTTGAATGTTTCTTAGATGTTATCATTCTCTATACTGATGCCAACCCAATAATTCAAGAAATCAAACACTATGATCCGAGCTCAACATACTAATCAGGCATACTTAAGAATTTTTAAACATGACAATTAATGCACAAGTTCTGCTTTAATAAAAACTGTCAAAATAACAATTATTTATTAAGACTTGTGGATGTGACAAAACATTAGATCAATTGCATGCCTATCACTATTGTTGTTGCTTTTGATTTATAGAAATCACAGGAAGACATTAAGTTAATAGTCTCATTATAAATGTATTAATCTGCAAAATGTAAATGCACCGGAAATACAACAAACACAAACATCAACTGATCATGCCTGATTTATTAAATTAAATATCGATTTCAATTCACTAGAGTATTTGTTTAATAATGCTTTGAATTGTGAAACACGTATAATGCTGATTTTACAAATTACAATATCGACTCCGCAATGGAAACACTTCTAGAAGAAGCTAATGCTTTATTTGTGTTTTCTCCCTAAATGGCAAAGGTCATTAACTGCAACAAGTTACCATCATAAACCTACAACAGAGCGCAGTTATTGAAGTAAATATGTCAGAAGTAAATAGGAAACTATTTTAAAAGTAAGTTTTCATACAAAAAACACACATCTAGAAAACACAACCTCCTAACACTGGCAATAAAAGGTTTTACAAAAGGTGCTGTCGTATTCAAATAAGAACAAAATGTCACCAACAAACAACGAGGATGTAATCTATTACACCTAGTCCAGGCTATCTGGTCGTTATCAGTGATTGCGTCTATCGATTGCTACAGTAGCACTGGAGAACGGAGTATGGAACGGTATACCAGACCTATATCAGACCCAACCGTTTAATATTATATTTCGTTACTATTTAATACATAGACGAAGAAGAAGTCACAAAGAAATGGCTAAGTATTTATTTCTGTGGTCAGATATATCGGTGCATGTTTTTTTAGACTTAAAGAACTGTGTGCATCCAAGAAAACCCCCAAGTGGCCATTTACCACTGAACGTTCCAAGGCGGTAACCCCTCGGTTTCTCATTATGGTAATTGTTTGTGGTTTCTTTTTTGTGATCATTTCTATTCCTTGGCTGCGTAGGAAGGCTGATTTTTCCTTATGTGGCAATTCTTGATATGCATATTTCACCATTTTTGAAAAGGAATTAAGGGATCAGTTGAATGACCATAATAACAGTTAACTGATTTTGCAGTTGGCTCAAGAGAGGATAATTGATGTAATTACAATTCTAATCGAATTTGGGATAAGAATACTTATACATATTATGTAAGCAATTGGACAAAATCATTAAAAAAGGAAATAGATGAAGGGAATTTCAAAATCAGTCGAATACGACAAATATTTTTAACATTGTAGTTTTCGTTCGATTGAACCTGCATGTGGGCAGAAGTAGAAATACATACTATATACTGTCAACGCCGCCTAGCATATTTTCGCAAAACGGAATTCAGATGCATTTCCGTTATTGCCGTAAAGAAAAACATATACTCGTATATGCACATCAAAATATAGAACATCAAAATAAAATGGAAGATATTTGTTTATTTTATAAAGCAAATTTGCTGAAAGAATAAAAACAAAAGAGAATCAGTTTGAATAATTTCATTATTTTCTTTTAAAACACGACGATTTGAATCAAATTAATTGCACACAGTCATTGATGACGCTACAACAGAAATTTTGAATGTCTATTTGATGGCTTGTGAAGATCACTGTGCAAGTCTCATTTAACGATTTCGTTTAGTTTCTGTTCCTCTTATAAGACGATACATGAATAATGTAGTTTGATATAATATGTAAATATGGTAATGATACACAGGATAATTCATAGTCCGCATAAAACAAAATACGTAAACAAGTACGCTCTGCCATATCAAAACAAAAACCACAACAATATCTGCACAGAGGTTCGCTCATTTTGTTGAAAAAAAAATCAACTTTCTTGCTTAAACAGATAATCTTCCTCATGAAGTAGAAATTGTATCTGATTTAGCAAAATGTGTAAGTGATTTCATAACAATATAACGATGGATTAAACCAAAAGCAAGGATATTTTACAGCAAAATTGTAACATACTTTTCAATAGTTGAAGATCACTCTGACAAGTGAGTTATTTGGCCTATAAGGAAAACCCAAGTATTTAATTTAGAAATCAGTATTTAGACAAAATTTGATCACAGAAAAAAAAGTCTGCGAATCACAGCCACACGCAATATGGCAAAACAAATATGAGAATGGGTTTTGATATAAATGAGCTTAATAGAGACGAATTTCTCAGTATGGCAGGTTTCAAGTTACTATATGATGAACAACCATTGCGTATTGATCAACGATTAACTATTATCTTGTTTACATTCCCACCGGTTATGTGAGCATTTATGAAAATACGACGGCGATTGCTAAATATATAGCATGAATTTCAGCAAACATCCGTATTGATTCCATGAATGCTAACAAGAGTCTGCATATCTGACAAATGTTTATGATTATTTACCGTCCTGGGACAATTGCAGACATAGAAATGTGCTAGCCTTGCAAGAATCGTGTAAGATGTTATAAAAAAACCGCATCAATTCTGTTGAACATAATGTTCGATTTGTTTGCCGAGGAGACTACTCAAGGATAAATACTACATGTTGACTTGTTTGCACTATATGAAAATGGGACCTTTAAAACATCCTGATACTGTTCAGAAGAAAGCAATTATTGCATTATGGTGTTCACGGGCTCTAATGGAAATGCAATATAAAGCTTACTCAGTCTAGCCATGTTTTGATTGCTCAATATTTATTCAAACAAACTGCTCAAACTGAATACCTATATCCAGAAGAGTATCCAAGGGAGGTAACTATAGTAGTGAATTAGGGTAGATTTCTGTCATGCAAGCGGACCAGGGTTCAAATCCCACTGGAAGCTATTTTTTTTGTAAGCCTAGAGCTTAAATAATTGGCATATTTCTTTTTTTCCTGTGTAATTCTGTCATTGAATATAAATTTCTAATGATTTAAACTAAAATAAGCAAAATAATCAAGATTAAAGGGGTTTTCGCTATCAGAATAGTGTTTATTCAAGTCATCAATTTGAAAATTTTTAAAACTGGACGGTAAACTTCTCTGAAATTTTGTTTAAATTTTGTTTTAGGTATATAGTTAAAAAATGGTAAAGTTTAGTATATTGCACCAATCAGGATTTTGCACAATTTTCATTATTTAGTCTCGTGAAATATAAAAAATGCATTTTTTAAATTTATTTGGTCAAAAAATGTCATTTTAAGATAAATTCTGTATTTATATATTATATCTTAAATTGGTTTAGTAAAATATAACATATTTTGGATAAACTGTAAAAAAATTAAGGTTGAATTTATCAATAACAAAAAATTTTGTCACCGATTAAAGAATTTGGATACTTTCACGTTTTTCTCACTTTTTTAAATAAAAAAAGCTAAAAATCTCAAAAACTACACGGTGAAAATCATTAAAATTTTGCATACAAGTCAGTGGTATGAAGCAGTTGATGAAAATATAATCAGATGTTGGATTCTTAATAGTGCCTATTACACAGGTCTTACCTTAAAGATAACTGAAAGCCTCAGCTGGGAATCGAACCTAGCCTAATAACGCAGAACACTATCGATTGAGCTATTCGGGACAACTAAAATATAGGTTGCGAGGATTACCCCGATATTATTAGTGTTGGTTACTATTTAACACCGAAAACCAATTATATACTGATTAGAGTGCTGACTATAACAACTCTTGGACGACAGTTTTCTACAATTCCGCTAGACCTCAACTTACGTGTGCTAAACTGAAATTACTGTTCTCTTAAAAATTGATTGTTTAACAAAATAGATTTATTCTAGAACAGAAATCTCAAGCAGTTCTGAAAATTCCCATATAAGAAAGTTTTTCTTAACAATTTTAAACGAAGAAGTGTATTCACAAGGAGTTGATTTTTTCTAAACTCAGGCTAGTCGGCCTGAATCTCCAGAAAGCAAAGCTATTTCATTTCTTTGGTGTATTTATCTGCGTCTTTAGTGTATTTATCAGCATTTATCGATTTCTTGAACACCTGTACTACACATTTTTGTAAACTCTGATTCGAAGTAAGGTATGGAAACGGTATTTTACTTGAATAAAACAGAACATCCTCAACAGAGTTTTCAAAATGTATTATTAAATAATTGTATACTGAAAAAGACTCAACATACAACAATATTAATTCATTCTTCTCTGCATAAGGACAGATTTATTAAAATAATGTTTTTCTAAATATTTTTAATACCGACAGAAGTATGAGACAAACTAAAATCATGATTTTTCGTGGTTCATGTCATGCATATGTTTAAAGGCATGATAAATGCATACACTCCTTTTAAAATTTGACTAAACTGTTTGTGTTCATTTCAATATATAAAACGACAATAGCATTAACAAACAAATTTAATGTTGAGTAAAACACCTTATACCTATTTTTTGTAGGTAGAAAAATACCTTACAAACTAGATAATTAAGTAGATGGTAATTGGTAGCTATCTTAAATATACACAAAATTGCATTCAATCTGAGTCTAATTTAATAATATTTACAATATATACGCGTATATATGCGTGCAATCCATATTTTCATCCCCGAAAAAACACGCTATGTTTTTCCCAACTTACATACAATGTAAATAAAAAGAAGCAGAAGATGTTTTGTTCATGATGGGTTTGTCCATATACAGAGACAAATTGGTTTCGTTTCTAGGATATTGATTGAACGATGTTGTTTCTATTCATATGATATAGATCCTTGACGTCTGAAGCCCTAACAAAAAGATCTGTCTGAGTTTATTCAATGTTCAATGTCTTCATAAAACTAATCAAGATAGTATTTTCTAGTTCGAAAAGTTTTTTTAAAATCTGGTCGATCCAAGGTTGTTATTTTGCTGGTAATTGCAGAGATTTATTAAATTGCAAATATTTGTTCGGCACTTGTGATAATTTCTATCGATATCGAAGCCATAATGCAAACAATACAGTCTGGAGGTGTTCATTTTTTGTGTCGATTACAACGCGCCATATATCCGCTGTGATATTCTTAGAGTTCTTGCAATGGGAAAATAGATAATTAATTCAAGACGCAAGCACACTAGAAAATGGATAAGAACTTGGTTCGGAAAGCCTTAGGTCTATTTCTTTGATATTTGTTTCTGGTATTCTCTTATGTATAAAACATATAATGAACTTACGCAATCAGTATTTGGCTGTGGAGGGTGTCTTTCTTGCATCTGGGTTTTCGTTATGAATATTTCCTCTTTACGGTACAAGAAAAACATTTTATCGGTTGATACAAAAAGTTTGTAATTGTATTATTTGTTCTATATGGAGTTAATCGTAATTCAATTTCTGTACAGAACTTTATCTTTGTTCTGGTGTTTTGTTCCAAGGCTATACCTCTTTTCTTCTCTACCGTTTGGCTTCCTGGGAAGGCTGTGTTTTCTGCAGTGGCGATTCCTGATATGCATATTTCATTTTTGGGCATCATTTTGATAATATTCGTGTTCGGTTTCTAAAACAGATGAAAAGGGAACTTTGAAAGCCACCAAACACGACAAATGTGAAAATATTGCAGGCTCGGTTTGATTGAGCCTGTTCATGGAAAGTAATGGAAATTTACATATACTGCCCACACCGCCTAGCCTGAATTGAGCGCAACACAATATTAACACCAATAAAGAGTACAATTTTCAGCTTACACAATCCATCCTTTTTCATCTATTCAATACTACACATTAATGGGGCGCGTCACGGGAAAAGGTACCTTCGGACAGTTGACGTCATTCTTTAAAATTACGTCATAAACCTGAGCAGACGACATTATTTATTATGCATTTCGCGGTAAAAATACAATTGTATAGTCAAAATGTGTAACAAAATCACATATTAGTTATAAGAAATTGATTTACAGTTGTAAGTTCTTTCTAAATTAAGTAAAAACTAAAATATCACTAAAAATGTCCGAAGGTACCTTTTCCCGTGAAGCGCCCCATTTCTAAAGAAGCTTATGATATCAACCGCCTGGATGCTGTTCAGTATCAGCAAATATAAATAATATAGCATATAGGCAAATAGCAGCGATCAGAAAACTTTTTTCTGACACTTATACATATGTATTATTTTGCCATTACTCTTTATGCCATGTTTATGGGCTTCGGACAAATACGATATTGTATGTTTCCCAATTTTCTCCCCAGCTATTTGTAGACTTCCTGTTTCTTCTCACAAATCTGTCAAATTTAGGGAATATGAAAATATGATCACTCAAAGAGAATATTCGTCCATTTACTTGAGCAAAGAGTCGTATTGATTGAATCAATGCTAACAAGTTTGCGTTAAACTACATTTGAACTGTAGCCATCAAAATCAGCGCCTAACGATTCTCATGTTGTAAATTATTACAGATGATGTAAATGTATACCATGTAACAAGAACTTTAGTTTGCAAAGCATTTTAAACGAATCTAAATATGAATTCTTACTTAAGGAAATCACGGAATGTAGACAACAGATAAAGTAGCACACTCGGTTGAAATAAGTTCTGATTACTTTTATATAATGGCGTAAAGGTCTACGCATACTTTATTAGGACCAAATTAAAGGGTGTCCATTATAAAAAGGATCGTTATAAAAAATCGAATCAAAGTACAAGTCAAATCCTTTTGGCCATTGTAGCGCCGGGAAATGTCGCAACGCCGGGAAACGTCATAATCTACGGGAAAATGTCGCACCGTCGCCGGGAAATGTCGCAATCTGCTGAAAACGTCGGAAACCCCACTGCCGGTATATGTCGCATTGTTGACGGGAAATGTCGCAAAAAATTTCAGTGCCGGTATATGTCGCAACATCGACGGGAAATGTCGCAATTATTATTAATATTGCATCTTGATAATCTTCTAAAGAGAAAGCAACAAGTCATTAAGTATACATGTATTTGAATAGCGTATATTAAATTGATAGTGTTATTATAGCATATACATGTAATTGATTGTCTGGTTGCCATACAAATATCACAACTATAATTTACATGTACAAATGTATATGGCTATTTTTGAATATTTTCAACATTTTATTCAATTATTCAAAGAACATATGCAGATAAATATGATTACAAAATATTTTTATAATGAGCTTTGAATATACATGTTTCTGGTATTATTTAACCCCCCCCCCCCCCCGACCCCCGATCATGACGAATCGTAGTAGAAGCTTTGTTGGGTCTTCATAGGCGTAGTAGGGTCGATGTAGTGTCTTTATGATCGGGGAGCACTTCGCTCCTAACACGCTTATTTTGGACATGTTCAAAACAAGTGTAGTAGGATCGTAGCAAACAAGAATCAGGGAAGAAGCGTACAAGGAGCGTGGTAGACGCAGCACAATTGTACCAGCAGTGGGCAAGGTTGGTGGTGAGGTCTTCTTTATAAATTAAATGCAATTCAATTGATCGTAGTAAAAGCGTATACCAGTAACATCGTCGTACAGTCTTGTGCAGTTTGTTTCATAGCGCTAATATTCGAATGTTAAAATATAGTATCATTTGTAATGAAGATCATTTGTACAGCTTTTTACATCTAACTGGTTAAACTTCCCTTTAAATGAAAAAAATAATTACGCAAGCTCAATTTCTATTTAAATTTGTTTTTTGTTGAAACAAAGACAGATAAATAATCACTTAAACGTTTTTTTCATGTCGTAAAATAAAGTTAAATACGTTTCAGAAACCCAAAAGATATGCACATCATCGCTTAATCATACATTACTAGAAGCGTAGTAGAATCC
Source organism: Corbicula japonica (assembly GCA_038501625.1). Lineage (NCBI taxonomy): Eukaryota > Metazoa > Mollusca > Bivalvia > Venerida > Cyrenidae > Corbicula > Corbicula japonica. Next base: position 320,038 of record JAZAYU010000282.1, read on the forward strand.
TAGTATGATCAGCACCACCGTAGTGGTATCGTTGTACAGTCGTCTGGGACTTCGTAGCGTCGTAGTATGATCTTGAATGTCGTAGTAGAGGCGTACCGTAAACGCAATAAACTCAGTCGATTGACGGCTGTAGTCTGTGTAACATCGTAGTAGAAGCTGGGAGCGTATAAGACGTAGTATCACCATAGTGTTGTCGTAGTAAAGACCATCAACTGCCAAAATGCTCGACTTTGACCCTGACCGACGCCGATCAGCCTCGATCCATATTTTTTGTCAGATCGTGGTATGGTCGGGATGGTCGTCGTACAGTCGTCACTGTGTGAACGGGGGGGTTAGTTTATTACAAACGCAGTTATGGTAAAATCACAGCTGCTTGATTAAAACAATGATCAAATCAACGATTAACCATTAACGATATACATGTATTGATTAAGCAAAATCATGATGCATCAATACATGCATGACAGTGACGGGCCCAGAAAAAAATTACTTGGGGGGATCTAAAGCTGAGGTTTGCTCATGTTTGAAACAGCTGAGTGCTTTTCGGGTTTATTTATTTACTGGTCGCTTCTCAGCCATTTTGGGAGCTTTAGCCCCAACCATCCCCCCCCCCCTCCAAAAATGACTTTACAGATTCGAGGAAAGACATGACATTATGTGTATGCCTTGTCCACGAAGCCCGTAAAAGAGGAAAAAGACACGAACGGAAATTTGAATTTCTGCATATGGAGATATGGCAACAAGAGGTATAATATTGATTAATATCTTATACAAGTGCGGATGATCACTAGCGAATTCAGAGGCCTAGGGCGCACCCGGCGAACGCCCCCCCCCCCCTTAAAAGTTCCGGACTTTTCAACCTTAAAGACAAACACTTAATACGTTTTATATCATATTTCCATTTAAAACCCTATTTTTACATAAAATTAAAGCACAACATCTATTTCAAGTAGAACAATCTTTGACTTTGCAAGCATACTAGTGTCTCTGGTTGAAAAAAGGTTATTTATTCCTCGCGTCCCTCTAACCAGAAAACCACACCCCCTCTAATCTGAGATCCTGGATCCGCTACTTATGATTTCCCAAATTCAATCAAACAAAAAATCCAAATCACACGATCAATAAACATTTTACAAACATTCAAACCAACGAGTTTACATTTTAATTCAATAAAAATCGTTATAATCGCATATAAATTCAAAATCATCAAAATGCAATATTAATAATAATTGCGACATTTCCCGTCGATGTTGCGACATATACCGGCAGCGAATTTTTCTGCGACATTTCCCGTCAACAATGCGACATATTCCGGCAGTTGGGTTTATGACGTTTTCAGCAGATTGCGACATGTCCCGGCGACGGTGCGACATTTTTCGTAGATTATGACGTTTCCCGGCGATGCGACATTTCCCGGCGCTACAGCCATTACAAAAACAAAGTTCTAAAACACAACCCCACCCCCTCACATACAACAAAAGAGAAGACGGAAAAGGCGAGCGTATGTTTATAATTGATTCAAAACGACACCAAAACAATTAATAAAGAGAACCTGAGTTAACTGTCTTGGGATGGTCATTGGCAACGCGACTGGTTATTTTCAAATAATAATAGTTCTAAAAATAAATAACATGTCAGGAAAAAAAACTATATGTAATAGACGTAGTAAATATATTTATTGAGTCGTTAAAAATCACAATAAAATTCAAGCCTTCCATTAGACGTTTATCTAGAAATCACCTGAAATATCCAAATTCAGAGTGTCCGCGTTACGGTTTAATTACGTATTGAATTTCGGTTATAAAACATAAAAAGCCATGGCATGGGAAGACAATTTCTTTGTTGTAGCAGGTTTGATTTTATATCAAAAATAAGTTTTATACAAGGTCAAAATAAATGCGTGTTTAACATAATGTTCTTTTTTTATATTTTATTCTCGTCCAAATTCTTCCCCGTCATTAATAATTTGAATTCGTTTAAACTAATTATAATAAATGTGTGTGTAAATATTGCTGATTATTCCCTGCCTTAAATAAAATGCCGATAATACAAGAAAATAAATGGAGCCATATTATTGCTTGCAAGCGTGATTAAATGTGAAATGTTAATATTAGTCAAAACATCCCCATACATGTGTACACTGTTTATGTTTTCTCTTGGATGCAACTTCTAACACAGTCAAGAATGCATAAATAAATATTGTTTTCCGTTTGGAGTAGGTATATAAATAAATTTTAAGAATGTAGCATTACTGATTTAATTAAACGAATCCGAACAGACTGCATGTCTGGGTCTTCAGAAAAGATGAAATAGATTAAAAGGGAACTGAAGCCACCGAACATGATAAAAAAGGAAAAAATTACAGGCTCGAATTTATTGAGCCTGTTCATGGGTAGGAATGGAAGAGGACATTTCTCTTACTTCAAGCGAAACTCATTACATAACACCTGGTCTGGAGGTTATAAAGCTGAGATTGGAAACCAGTCTCAAATCTCAAGCACCTGATTGGCTAAAATGGCGACCAGTCGCCATTTCAGCCAATCAGATGCTTGAGATTTGAGACTGGTTTCCATGCTCAGTTTTATAACCTTGGGCACAGTAAAAAGTACAATTACGTTCCATTACAAAAGATGGTGTGCATTTGGCAATGAACATGAAACATCCAATGCGATATTTTAAGATATTACTTGAGGACTTGTAATATGCATTTCATTACTGCCCATGAAAAGTCTCAATCAAACAGAGCCTGCAATATTTAGATTATTTAAAGTATTCGATGGCTTTCAGGGTTCCTTGCGTTTGTGCAGACTGGCCGCTAAAATGTCTGTCTGTAAATTCAATCAGTTGTTATCAATTACGTCCTTTGATCTCGATACAAATACCCTTGTAAGATTGAGTTGCACTCAATCCGGTTCTAGACGGTGTAGACTGTAATGTGCATGTCCATTACTGACTATAACTAAGCTCAATTTAAACGATTCTGCAATAAATTGATTTTTTTCCGATGACTTTCAGAGTTCTTATTTTATTTACTAGTATTTAAACAAACAGCTACATTTGTATTAAAAAAGTGAATATGCATATCAGGAATCGCCACACTCACAAAACACAGCCTTCCCACGCAGCGAAAAAGAAGAGAAGAGAGAGCATATTTGTTATTAGTATGTCAGTTCAATAAGACGCCACAAACAATTAACGAAAAAGAGAACATTTGGGTATACCGCATTGGAACGGTCAGTGACAAAACAAATTACCACTGGGGGTTTACACCAGGTTCTAGGGTGCATCAACCTCACACCTGCCCCAACAGATTCTCATATCACAAAACAAGCACAAGTTGTCTTAGTGAAAGAACTCCAACCCACCCATCAGCTGAACAATGTTAAATATGTTAATACTGATAAATAAAAAACCATATTTTAAGATCTTATTCTTACTGAAAACGCTAACGCAATGAGTTTTCCCGTTAGTTGTCTATCGATACAATGTAGCCATAGCTAATAACCGGATTGATCAGCGCTAATTATTTAGCCTATATGCGTCAGTTCAGTAGTTCAGTTACAGGACACCAGTGTCTCTTGATGAACTGTAATCAACTACTGATTGATGGCGTTGTATGCTCATTTTAACGTGTAAATTAATGTTTTAACAATCAGTGCCCAAGGTTATAAAACTGAGCATGGAAACCAGTCTCAAATCTCAAGCATCTGATTGGCTGAAATGGCGACCAGTCGCCATTTCAGCCAATCAGATGCTTGAGATTTGACTGGTCGCCATTTCAGCCAATCAGATGCTTGAGATTTGAGACTGGTTACCAAACTCATCTTTATAACCTTGGAACCAGTTAAGATAACAGTGGGTGCAGTACTTGACAATATCTACATTTAGTTGTCTCGGCAGTTTTCAAATTCAGGGATGAAGCTCAAATTAAATGTATATTTTATTTTTTAACAAAAAGCTTCCTGTTTAAGCTAAAACTATAGTGGATCGAAAATTAAGCCGAAAATCAAAAGGCAATCTTAATTTCTGATTTTATTGGTTTCGCTTGTTCGGTACCAAATGTCTTAATCTTCGTTGATAGATGTATTTTATGCATTTTAAAGCGTATAGATTAAGATTCAGTCGGCAGTCTACACTAGTCACAAAAGTAAATTTCCTTTTGCAGAAGCGATCAGCAATAGTAGAGAAAGTGGCTTCCATCAGATTATCATGAATGAATATCTGCGATGCCATTATTATTCGTGGGATATTAGTTTACATAGATTTCGTCGGAAAATCGATCCACGAATTAAATACCATAGTAGTCACAGTGAATTTATATAAAATTATTTTAAACCACGAATTTCAGAACCGTCAAACATGGCTTGCTACTGAAAACCAATAATTCAGTCCATCAAAATAAATAAAATAAATTTTCAGCAGCATGATAGTTTTTTCTTAATATGATTATCTCTCTTATGCAAAGCAGTCTTCATAACTGCTAACAGATCATCAATTTAGCGCTGCTATAGATATAAATATTAGCATAGAGTTGTTCAGTAACAGTGCCCCATATCGTTTCATGTAAACTATAATATTTGTCATGCATACTCGTAATGTAGAAATGCATCTATTTCAGTAGCACTCAGGTAAGACTGTATGCCATTTTCAATCTCCAGCAGCATATCAGAGACTTAAATTGACGAACTGCTACTCAGCAACTCATACAGCTCCCATGACCCAGGTTCAAAACGGTGTTGTTCGCAAACATGGTTTGATCTGCACTCCACAAGTACAATTAGAGTAGAAATTGATTCCATTCCAAAAGCAAACTTTAAAGATGTTTTCTAACGGTTCATAAGACATACATACCTTAAATTCCAGGCAGGTATGTGTACTCCTTTTCAAAACATATATAAACGTAAGGTTCCTACCACAAATATGAAAATATTATCCGTTATAAACGAAGACCAACACTCCAGAAATATAATAACAACTATCAGGATATTGGCCGAAAAAGGCTTCAGTCTGTATCAGGGAAAGCTAATAACAATAAAATATTATATCCAATAAATAACTGCCATAACAGTATAACTTGGGACGTATCTCTTCTAAGACTTCTTGGTATGGACCACTGTTTTACAATAAATTAAGCTTTAGATTTCACTTTTTTTCTTTAGCGTCCTCGGTTATGTGCACTTGCATGCTAGCCAAGCTGGTGGGTTCTTTTTCTATTTCTCATTAAGTGTGAATGGTGTCTAATGATTAAAATGGGGTTGTGCTTTACTTTTTAGCTGCAAGTGCGTGATGGGCGTTTAACGTTTATGAGAGATAATCTTTAGACGGTCAGTAGATCTGTTTGCTGATTTTCTTATTTTTCCATTTTAATTTTGTTTAATCAACTTTATGTTCTCTGGTCTTGACAGAGTATTTGGTGCTTACTATTTCGATTGCCAAATGCAGTCAGCAAAATTTATTTTGCATGTGTGCCTGCTTTGCGTGCAACATAGTCCAATAGAGCTTAAGTTTGTATTATATATTTATATTTGTACATGTATGTTTTTATGCGAATCTAACAGGAGAAGATTAAGGTTGATGATTATTCTACCTTAAGGGTGTTTATAATATGTTTTATTTGTTTTCCACTGACCATTTCTTTCGTATTCCAAGACTTCAAAATCTAAAACTCAACTTGCCATTTGCAATCATTTAAGGTGGAACGCGCCCCCCCCCCCCCCATTTTTTTTCTAGTTTCCTCACGAAATTTCGCATACATGTACATGTGATTGAGCATATGCCTTATTTGGACGTGTTCTTACTTTTTTGGTATTCTTAGCCGTTTCGAAACTACAAGCCTTCGAAGTATGCCACTAACGTCACTTTTGAGACGTCTGTCAAATTTTCAGCGTGAGGAATCTCGAAAAAATATTTTGGGGCGCATTCCACCTTAAGACTCTGATAGATTACATTTTTACATTTTGTTTATGTCACAAGGTCAGACTACCTAACAAACACACAATGTTCCCGGGATAGGGAGCATACATGATAATACATCAGGTTAGAAACCGGCAATCTGTAGTAAAAAAAAAAATAACTAGGTCACTAAGAAACGTTTGAAAGAGGATCAACTGAAGTAATGCAAAAGCGCCTTTGCTTAAGGTTATAAAACTGAGCATGAAAACCCGTCTCAGTCGCCATTTTAGCCAATCAGATGCTTGATATTTGAGACTGGTTTCCAATCTCAGTTTTATAACCTCCAGCCCAGATTTTATCTAGTCTGTGAGATTGCTCTCTTTTCCACTCTACTTTTGGCTGTGTCGGTAAACTGTGTTTTCTGAAGTGGTGAAGTTAGTTACTTTGTGCGATTTAAAAATCACATTAATCTACAATGTTTTAGCTGTCGGTTTGAATTAAACAACATTTTATTTAATTAAAACTGAGTTAAATTTAGATATCAAAGTTCATATTTTATTTGCTTTGAAATTGAAGATTAGAATTTTAATTAAAAAATCTGTTCAAATTCAACAGTTTTGTAATTTCTCTTGTTTTATATGTATTGAACACAAATTTAAAAAGTTTCAAGAGCACTGTCCGTATTAGTGAAGTTGCCTGTGTCAGTTGGATGTCGATGGCTTCTACTTCTTTATCTGCAATAATGAAGCCCTCAACTAAGATTACTTGGCATTTAGCTTTGCTATTATTACAAATGCAATTTTGTGTACTTCGAAGTTTATATTTCTTCTTCACGACATGTAAATTGCACAAAAAAAGAAAAATGAAATATCGTTTACATCATTAATGCTGTTTGAAACGTCTTGAAAAACAATACAAATATAATGTAAACACTTACTAGAAACGAGTTACTGTCAGGTTTTTAAATAATACACCAAAATGTTTGCCCCTGAAATCTTGAAAGTAGACATAAGGGATTCTTTAAAATTCGAATTTTGGCTAATTAGCATACACCTTGACCAGGTATAGGCTATTTGACATTTGAAAACCGATTATCTTTTGGTTTAGTGGATTTTTAGTAGATTCTTGGTAATTAGAGCATACTTTTAACTGAATTAAGCGTGCCAATGTTAATAAAATGTTTTACATCCGAAGATAAATTTATGTCATCACAATAATCAAGCTGGAAATACGTTTTCTTAATGCAATCCATTTATGAAAATTAAGCTACAGTAGCGTTTGCCCTTGCAATGTTTGCTCCCCCTTAAGCATAATTTTAAATAGTTTATACAAAACATAGTTTGGTTTTGACACGACTTTTAAACACACATTCTAAAACAACTGTTTGTCTTAAAACAATATGAGTCAATGGGTTTCTGTATCAACCTTGATCTCGAAACGTGCTACATTTTACATGTGGTGTCTTCAATATATGCCAGTCATCGGTAGACCACCAGATAATGAAAATTTTTAGACGATTTACATAGTTTGACCTAATACTTAGGCATAAAGCCTGTTAAGATAAGTAAACTATATGTTTAAAAATAAAACCAAAATGAGGTGTTTGGAAGTATTCTTCCTGTTAATATCGTGTACTGGTTTGCGTTTTGGTAAGTATGTTTTAGCAACGTTATGGAGCAATATGAGGTTGGTGTACTATAGAGTCTGGTTTAAACCCCGCCACCTTTCAAGGCGGCAATCTCTGGGGCTTTATTGGTTTGGGTTTTATTTTCTCTATCTCTAATTTATTGGCTTTGTGGAACAACTGTGCTTTCAAAAGTTGGCGGTGGTCTTAGGGTGACACTAAGGCATTTTATCAAAGAAAACTTTCGAAATTTTGTCAAGTAGTTGAAGTGTATTCACTCTCATGGATCAGCATCTAACAAAGGAAGAACATGTATTTAAGAATGCAATTCAGATTATGATTGTCAGCTACCTTTTAAGACAATGGTTATGCCTATGGCGTTTCAATGAATTACAACACAATTCTTACTCTCCATATTCCGTTTAAACTACTAATATGTATAATACTTGATTACCATGGGTATAAAACTCAACGTTTAGAACTTCAAAAATTATGATTTGTGTCTGACAGGTATTCTTGTTAATATTTTACCAAACTGTTATAAATTGTAACAATCTTTTCATTGATCGATTTGATATTTAAATAGATAAAAAGGGAACATTAGATTATCTTTTTCGTTAATAGCTTGTGGTGTCTTATTTGAACTTAATATTCTTAAAACGCATGCTCTCTTGTCCCCTCTACTTTTTGACTGCGTGGGAAGAGTATGTTTTCTGGGTGTGGAGATTCCTGATATTATGCATATTTCATTTTTCGAAGAAGATGAAAAGGGAACTTTTAAAGCCACCGAACGCGACAAATATGAAAATATTGCAGACACGGTTTGATTGAGGGCAGTAATGGAAATGCATGTTACTGCCAACGCCTCCTAACCCCGGATTGAGTGCATCTAAATATTTACACCAATAAACAGTAAAATGTAGATCCATCCCAAACGATAGTGTGCATATGGCGGTCACCATGGAACATCTAAGGCCAGAGAAAAAAAATATTTTAGATTCTCATCCCTGCCCGCCCCTGTCCAAAACCACCCGCCCCCAAAAAATTATTGGTAAAAAAATCAAAACATATTCTGTTCCATACAGAACGGGTTTTAGACCATCCCGAAATATCATTTTAAGGTATTTCGTTAATAAAAAATAAAAATTAAAAAGTGCCCACCCGCCCCTTTTTCCCAAATTCCGGAGAATCTAATAATTTATTTTCTCTGGCCTAATGTGGTATTTTCAGATTAACACCATTCCTTGTACATTACAAATTTGCGCTTGCGAGAAAAACATGTACTGAAATTTAATTTGAGTTTTAACTTTCGACCAATTAAACAATCGGAAAGAGTTCAAACAATCGCACATCCCCCCCCACCCCCTCAACTTCCTTCGTTGCCGATTGTAAGTAATTCGGGTTTAAAGCATGCACGATTTGCCTATGATTGGTGACTTTGCTTTTCCCAGTCGTTTTGAACCATTTCTAATATTTATTCATTCAGCATCAGTGAAGACGTTATGCGCAGACGGATGGTTGGCGTTCCAGGGATCCTGTTACTTGTTTGGGCATGACGCTGTCCACTTCACAGAGGCCGAGGTACGTTGTCCTATGTTAACGCAATTTGTTGAAGTCCACTTACCCCAGCCTGTGCCCAAGGTTATAAAACTGAGCATGGAAACCAGTCTTAAATCTCAAGCAAGTCGCCATTTCAGCCAATCAGATGCTTGAGATTTAAGACTGGTTTCCAATCTCAGCTTTATAACCTTCAGCCCTGGCTATGATACTCAACTTGATTTTCTGGCAGCCTTAAAGCAGCTACGTCATGTATCATAACAAAGAGTTTTATGAACTTGTTTTACCATATTAAGAAGTCCACATTTCTTAGTAACATTTAATTAAGTTAAAGCTTTTAGACACGCAATGATTTTTACAATGTTGAGACTAACAATGAAGCATTTATCACTATGACGATCAAAGTTATTCCCCTTTGAAACATAGAATTTTTGTAAAGACTATATTCTCACTTCCGTTTAGAAATTCCTATTTCTGTTTGATGCGATATTATCGGATCATCAAACAATATGGTTGGTCCACAACGAAATTTTCAAACATGACCAAGTATGTCGAAACTGTTACCCATGGGCATATATCTTTACACTGGTATTAAAGAATATTATTAAATGCATACATATTCTTTAGTAACGGTTGTTTTGCTTGTCTACAGTTACTTAATAAGAATCAGAAACCTAATGCCACAATTATTAAAATATCCAATTATGACGTTTTGTAAAATTTTATAACAACTTGTTTAAATAGATGAAAAGGGGAAAAAACAGAATTTGTGATAGAAGTGATACTTCACGCCATTGAAAAATGCCGAAAGTTTCTTTTCCAACTCGCCTGTCTTACAGTGTATGGAAATCTTTTTCAATGTTTGGTTCTTCAGAGTGTGCAGTTGATTAAACAAATCTCTTAACACGTTGAAGCGCATTTGGCAAATTTTAATATAACTTTAGTTTTGGATCACTTAAAAAAAAAATTGCTAAGTTAAATCAACGTGTTCAATGAACCACATGCGAGATACAGAACAGTCATTATTTTCAAATCTCATTAAGTCAGAATGTTTCTGCAAAGTAAACCAATATTGCCCCCCGGGTAAATTTATTTGCGCATCTATAGACTTAAGTGCGATATTCCCGTCACAGCATAACTGAGCATAATTATTATTTTAAATATAAATATTTTTGTACACTTTTTGATGAAGCACTTCTGCCGACAACATGAAACCAGTCATCTCGTTCATGTGAATAATCAACTAGAAAATAACTTCATCAAAGACAAGCTACGGGAATTTCCAGGTATAATTTCGCATATAGTTGTTATTAGTATATTTATTCCACATTAGAGTCGTAAATGTGGACAAACGTACAAACGCGTTTTTGAAAAGACGTTACTTAAATAAAATACCGCCTATTTCTTATGTTATATATACTGAATAATTTTTTTTTCTAATGGAACAAACATTCGAAGAATCTTAATTTGTTACATTTTAAATTCGTTTGCTTTTAATAATGTATTAATAATGTTTCTATTCATTCGTAAAGGACAGTATCTTAATATTGCATTGTCAAAGTCGTCCATATAAGAATTATTATTTGCCTCCTAGCTATTTCCTTACTAACATTACTATAATGAATACAATATTGCAGCGAAAAGTTGGTGGATAGGAATGACAGATGAAGCCATAGAAGGTGTATGGAAGTGGTTTGATACTGATGAGACACTCAATTTTACCGGTAAATATTCTATGCACAATATATGCCTAGGCTTTAGGTTTTTAAAATCGATGAAAAAAGGAACTTTGAAAACCATCGAACACGACAAATATGAAAATATTGCAGGCTCGATTTGATTGAGCCTGTTCATGGGCAGTAATGGAAATGCATATTACTGCCCACGTCGTCTAGCCCCGGGTAACTGCAAATTTCAGAGTCTTCCGATCAGCAATGTATTTTATCAGTCTTTTTATAAACATTCCTCTTATCAAATTGAATGGTCCCGACATTCAATAGGTTTTCGAATTTAAGAAGACTTTTTTGTTATAGAATTTAATTACAATTTAATTACCGTTTGTATATATTTAGTTAAAGTACTTTAGAATATTTTGAACCTTATAAATTGAATCCAAAATGGATAAGGTTGATATTGTTTAAAAAATGAGGTCTTTACAACATTAATTCAATTAAAAAGACATCGTCAATTTAAAATTTCAAAATTGAGCGATTAACTAAATGTAGAGTTAATTAAATTACTTACACGTTGTCTCCGTGACCCGAATACGTGTTTAGTTATCTTTCTTAATGCAAAGATTCATTTATATTTTTATGCAGACTGGGGCCCAAATCAGCCAGAAAGCAGTTTAGAGGACTGTGGCGTGTTATACGCTCCATATGACTTCAAGTGGGGAGACATTGCATGCACGACAAACTTGTACCCCGTTTGCGAAACTAAGTATGAATCCTGGACACAGTAAAAAGACATTACACGTACATCATAAGTAAAACAGGTTTCGATCGTTTCGTTGGCTAGCTCTCCATACCATTAAAACGCAAAAACACGATGCGAGATATGCGAAACACGATGAAAAGTCGCGAAAACAAAACGCTAGAGTGCGATATATTGCGCCCTCGGATCGTACTGTGGTACCCTCGCATTGTGTTATCGCCACCTCATGGTTTCGCCCAAGAGGTAGACAGTGAGAAACAACTACGATTCAAAAGAGTCACCGTTAAATAACACATATCCAATCAAATTTAATATTAGTTTTATGATTGATTTTATATCAGATTTAAAGGAAATCAAATCATATTTAAAGAAACTGCAAAGATCTTGGAATCAGATAAGTTTGAATTGTCATTGATTTTGTTTTCAATAAAAGTCGACGTATATTATTATATTTATAATAGATATTGTTTTATAATTAGTGGTATTTTTCAGGGCAAGTCCGTGTGGTGAATCGGAAATAATTGGTTAAATCGTTTTATTATTCTTGTTATTTTCTTGAAAATACTGAACTTGAAATTAAATGAATTTTATCGTCATTTTGTTGCGATTTTAGATTTCTCGCATTAGTATATTCAGCTAGAACTTATAATACTAATCTGATCACTTGAACTAAATGTATCTGTAATTTGATATAAATATCTACAGCACAAAGGCTTAGTTTGTAACGTGTAACGCTTGTAAGAAATGTCCGTATACATTTTTGTAACCACTGCTTGCAGTTGGTTACAGTGTTACCGACTTTCTGAGCCTGGCAACTTCGCTAGGATTAATTGATTTACCGCCAGGTAATCCCTCATCCACCAAGTAAGCAGTTCCTTAGTCTATCGCGGAACCGTCTTTACTGGTTGCAATGTAATGACATACAATAAAGATATTAGGTTCACAAAACATTTTGTATGTGATACTGAATAGATACTTCCACAGCATGGCAAAATTATTATTTGTTTTTATAATGCAAATAACGCGGAGAAATACAAGATTTCGTGTATTTCCAATCTAAAAATAAAGATATTTCCATGACGTCATAGCGTAGTCACGTGATGGGGTTTTCCGCTGTGGTTGGCAAAAGCATCAATAGAGGGTCGGTATAAAACGCAGACGATATAGAATATAGAAGGTTGCAGACAATATAAACAAAGAAGAGGTGCGAAAAACGCAGACAACATAGATAAAGAAGGAAATTAGAAAACGCAGACAACATAAAATGAATAGAAAATGTTTTTGTTGTTTAAATTAATAATATTTGAAGCTGTAGAAAATAAAAAAAACACTTTTATTAATGTTAAATTTAATTGATGATGTTAAATTAATCTAATAGTTTTCATTCACTATGGTAAGGTAATAATTAACTATTAAAATGGTAATAATGACTATATTTTTATGAATGATTAAGTGTGATCAAATGAATTAGTTTGATTGATCTTTGAACAAACAGCTTGTTTGAAATTAGGAAATTAATTATAAAAGAAGTTAACAGAAGGGAAGAAAATTAATATAGTTAGGTAATAATTAACTGGTAATAATGGCAATCATTTTGATGATTGATTTTGAATTAAAGTGTGATCAAATTATGATTAAGTCTGATTGATCTTGATTGATCTTAGGTATAGTTTTCTATTAAGGTAAGGATAATTATAGGGTGCTTATAATGTACTATGGATGCATAGTAATGGATGATTTTTGTTCATAAATATTTGAGGTTTTTTTTTGTTGTATCGAAAAACACGGCGGTACCCCACAAGTTTCTCGTTTTTATAGATATTTATGTTAAAAATGCACCTTATTATAATCCTCTGAGAATTCCAAAAAGATATAGATTTTGTAAATCGAACCAAAAAGTACTTTTAAGTTCCCTTTTTATCTATTTTTATTTATACATAATTAGAAATTCCTTTTTATAAAACGAGGCTGCGCTGTACTGAACATTATATGTATTCTCTTTATTTCCACATTCGTTCTACATTTAATTACACCCAAATATTTAATTCTTAAGAAAAATTAGACTTTATTATCATAGATCAAGAAACAATGTTTTATTACAACTGATATATCGTTCTTATGGCTAAAGCTTAAACAAAAGAAGAAGTTCACAAGCATATCTGTATTCTAATTAACTTGTGCTTATTGAATAATTCAGACAATATCCATATAGTTTTGACTCCTCCCATACTGGATGACAACACCCAAACTGTCAGATTAAGCTGTCATAGATTATCCAATGGAGTTGGGTAACATGACAGGGGACACATGCTGATAAATAAACAGTAGCATAGATAGATAAATATTATTCGAAAAAGCAAATTCTGTCAATGCTAATTTTCATACTGAGAAGTTAAAGTTCATTTTCACCCATCCAGATGTAATAAGAACCATATCAAAAACCTGTTTTTATATTTTAAAATTTAGAAATAGTCAACTCTACAGGAGATATGGTGGTTTTTAATATCAATTTGTAGTTTAGGTGTTTTAGAAAACAGACCTTTTAGGGAAAATATTAAGCAACATATTTCTGTCATTGGCATACAGATAAAAATCAATCAAAATTTGACAGATAAAAATCAATCAAAATTTGACACAATATAATCTAAATTGCCAAACAGATATGAGATTAAGGTAAAATACATAAATAATTAATAATTACAGAATATGCTGTATTTGAATATATTTTTTACTTATGTTTAGCAGGGTCTCTTTAATTTGATTAAATAGACCCTGTGTTTAGTAGGATTACCATCACAGTGTCAATAGGCCAATACCCCAGAGTCCGCAGTGTCCAAAATCATTAGACCCTATCAATAGTGTACAGTACTGATCAATGGTGTCAGAGATAATTAGCGAATAAACAAGGGATTATATTGGTAAACTAATTGCTGTCACCCTCAAAATAATCTAGAATTTGCGTTGTAGTACACTTAACAACTTTGCTAAGTTTACACCTTCGGACTGGGGCACTGAATTTCACTATTCTTATATGTACAAACTTACAAAATTTTCTATACAGCAAATGTCAAAAACGTTTAGTGAGAAGTTATTTTTCTAGTTTTGTTATACAAAGTTGCAAAATAGATTTATAATTTACAATTAATATTAATTGTTAAAACACTCAGAATATAACATCGTCCTTGATTCACCGATCTCGTTTAATTAATTTTATCAATGTTTTTTTTTAAATCAATATTCGAAAGATTTAATAAAATATGGATAGCTTTATTTCAAAATAAAAATATTTAACTGAACATCAGTGTCAATCTTTAAATCTACATTATTGTAAAAGTGGAATACAGATAAAGTCATGGAGCTTGTTACAAACATTATCTGTACTTAACTGGAATATTCACTTGTTACATAACCAAATTATAAATAAATTACATACCGAAAAAAACGGGGCTACTTCGAAAATGCTGTCTTCCTGGAGAAACTGACGCACACGATATCCAGGATAAGGAAAAACACTAAAACACTCACTATCAAAATAATTTGAAAGGTACTTAGTCTGACTATGTCCTACAATCAAAGCCATTATTATTAAATGACACAATTCCAATCAGTTAATACACAATATCACACACTATTTATTTGTCAGCATATAAACTCAAATCACTACTTAAAATATCACACTATATTTATTTGGCAATATATAAAATCTAATCAAAACTCAAACTATCAATCTATATTAAATTGTCAATAATATAAAAATCCAATCAACACTCAAAATATCACAATTTGCAAATACGTATATCTTAGATCAACAATATTCAATCAGAATAATAAATAAATGCAAGATGCAATGGTTAAATACTTACCAATGTACTCATTTTGTCTTTGAAGTATTTGTCTAACAAACATTGTCTTTTCATCTTACTGCAATTTTGAACTGATAATTTTCGTCCCAATTGTTATTTAGCTCTTTAAAAATTAATTCGCTTTTATTTCAAGACTATGTTTGTTACCAATAACATTAACATTTTAAAGATCAATCAAACTTAATCATAATTTGATCACACTTTAATTCATAATCAATCATCAAAATGATTGTCATTATTACTAGTTAATTATTACCTTACTACATTAACTTTCTTCTCTTTTGTTTACTTCTTTTATAAATAAGTTGCTAAATTTCAACAAAAGCTGTTTGTTCAAAGATCAATCAAACTAATTCATTTTTTGATCACACTTTAATCATTCATAAAATATATAGTCATTATTACCATTTTCATAGTTAATTATTACCTTACAAATAGTGAATGACAACTATTAGATTAACTTAACATAATCACTTAAAATTAACATTATTAAAGTGTTTTTCTTATTTTCTACAGCTTCAAATATTATTAATTTAAACAACAAAAATATTTTCTATTCATTTTATGTTGTCTGCGTTTTCTAGTTTCCTTCTTTATCTATGTTGTCTGCGTTTTTCAACGCCCTTCTTTGCCTATATTGTCTGCAGCCTTCTATTTTCTATATCGTCTGCGTTTTATTCTGCGCCATCAATAGACAACCATTGAAGAAAGTAACATGTGAATTCCATGTAAACAAAAATAAAAAATGGTCGTTTCTTGTTGTGTTACGGGATGCAGTCAAAGGTACGAAGCTGGAGTACAGATTTCATAAGAATACTACACGGAGAACTATGTGGTTAGCGGCCGTAAAATGATGTAAATTTGGAGAGTAAAATTCACCGTGGGAACCAAGACGACAAGAGTCCACGATCGCAATTGTGGACGCCACTTTGTCAAAGGTGCGTTTCTTAGTTGATTGAATAAATATTTTGACCTTGTAATAGTTATTTTAATAGAATTATCAATGCTTTCGTTTTGAAATCAAATAAAAAGTACAAATTTCCGGAGCTCAACGATTACCCCACCCACATCCTTTGGTTTCTGGTCAACTCGTACCTGAGTCAACTCGTACCCTTTTTTGGTCAACTCGTACCATAGTCAACTCGTACCTTAGTCAACTCGTACCCCTTTTTAGAATTAAATAAAGTTTACAGCGGCGATAATAATATTATTTTGTTAGTAATGTTAATGTTGACAGTTTTAAACAAAATACGGCACGAGTTGACTAAGGTACGAGATAACTCAGGTACGAGTTGACCAGATACCCATCCTTTATATACCAAGAAATTATCGTGGCCGACAATACAATGGTAACGTTGTTTGTGATAAGAGTACTAAATGAAGGGTCCAGAATATTTTAATTATTTCTGTTAATCACTTTATATTTGTGTGTGTTTTAGGAAAGTGTGATGAACCCCATGATCCAGATTATGTACCAAGTGTAAACATGGGTAATATCACTACACAGAGAAGAAAAACTCAGAAGCCATGAAAAGTCAGTATGAGAGAACAGTGTTGCGGGATCCGAGAAGCAGCTTGCCTTCCTCACCCCAGATGTAAAGAAACATGAGAAAAGTTCAGAATGTGATGCTGCAGAAGCCCTACCTGACCAGCTTACTCCCAGTATAGAGACACCAGTCCAGAAAAATCAGACCGGTATATTACTCAAAATCTTCTCAGGTTAAGTACATGCATGACATAAAATGGGGCGCGCCACGGGAAAAGGTACCTTCGGTCATTTTCTAGTGATATTTAAGTTTTTACTACATTTAGAAAGAACTTACAACTATAAATCAATTTCTTATAACTAAAATGTGATTTCGTTACACATTTTGACAATAAAATGGTATTTTTAACGCGAAATATATAATAATTAATGTCGTCTGCTCTACTTTACAACGTTATTTCAAGGATTGACGTCAACTGTCCGAAGGTACCTTTTCCCGCGACGCGCCCCAAATCATGTTATGTATTTAATGGGTGCTGATGAATTTAGAAAAACTCCGCAGAATTTTGCTCACTGTAGCGAATAACATTAAATTGTGTATGTACAAGTTGTAACGCTTTTGTGAACCTGGTAGATCAATTGACAAACCCATACTGTCCGATCATAATCTAAAATAAGTTGGCATCTTGGTAAAAAAAAAACAACCTTATACATCTAAAAGAGAACAGTGTAGATCCTGATCAGATGGAACAAACAAGCCAGCTGATCATGAGCAGCACTGTTAGTTAGTCTAAGGAGATTAGTACCTTATTTTTCTGTTTTATTGGTGCTTTTCATATTATTTCAGATATCCATGACCGCTGCATTAAAGCACCAGAAATCAATGGAGGAGATTGGGCAGCTTCAGCAAGAGAACCATCGGCTGAACGAGGAGATTATGCTTCAAAAGTTCTCTGACAATATTCTGGAGGGAGAAAGGAAAGACGCTGAAACTTTATTCTTCACTGGATTACCAAATCATGCTGTGTTTTTATGGCTGGTGAATTTTACACAGGCAGTTCTACCAAAGTCCAACATACTTTCCCCAGGCTCTGTGTTAATGATCATACTCATGAAACTGAGACTAAACTTACAGAATGACGATCTTGCATTCAGGTTTAATGTTTCACGGACTGTAATATCCAACATATTAAATGAAGGACTTCCAAAGCTTGCAAACAAAATTGGCTTTCTGGTATAGTGGCCAGATAAAGAATCTGTGTTGAGGAATCTCCCAGAGGTTTTCCGAGAAACATACCGTAAATGTTGGGTAATAATTGACTGTTGTGAAGTTTTCATTGAAAGAGCAGGGAACTTGACATTACGGGCATCAACATGGTCGAATTACAAGCATCACAGTGCTGTGAAATTTTTGGTTGCCATTACCCCAACAGGTGCGATTAGTTTCGTTTCACAAGCATTTGGTGGCAGAACGTCAGAGAAGGTCATAACTCTGCGCTTAGGAATTCTGGATTTGATTGAAAGAGATGACCAAATACTGGCTGATCGTGGCTTTCTTATTTCGGACGAAGTAGCGTCGCTTAATGCAACTTTAATTATGCCAGATTTTACAAGAGGAAAAAAACAGTTAAGTGCCAGAGAAGTGGAACGAAGAAGGAAAATAGCCCGTGTCAGAATACATGTGGAGCGAGCCATAGAGAGGCTGAAAAACTTTAAAATTTTAAGTTCAAAAATGAATCTTCAGATGATTCCACATGCCGACAACATAATGACAATTTGCTCTTCAGTATCTAACTTGCACCCTAGGCTTGTTAATTATAGTAGCTTTTAATACTTAACCGGCAGAGTTACCAACAAGTTTATTTATTAAGAAAGTTGTGGGAATCAGCTAAATAAAAATGTAACAAAGAGTTACCAACAAATTAGTTTTATTCACTTTAAAGAGACATTGACATGTTGTATTTTTCTGTTATGAGTGGACATTTAGCAAGGTTGACAAACACTAACCCTTTGCTACATATATATATGTATATAATATACATTTATATAGATATATTATCCCTTGTGCAACCAATGCAGATCCAGATCAGCCAGTACATTAATGCCATCTGATCGGGATCTGCACTGTTTCCTTTTGTCAGAAACCTCCTACTTAAAAGTGAAAAAGTGTAGATCCTGATCAGATGGTATGGATGTGCCAGCTGATCTGGATCTACACTGTTGCCCAGGCAATCAAGGCATATTTATAAAGCAAAGTGTTAAGGAAGCAAGCATACAACATAATGGTTTCAATGACTTATGCTAAATTTTGAACAGTTGTTATTGTTACTGTATAAACGGAGATTCTCTATCATAAAAAAATAAAAAAGCTTTCACATTCTATGCTTTGTTGTTAACATTGAAAACAAATTATATTGTCAGATACATTTTAAAAAAAGTTTAGTAAAATCTCAAACTGGGATTCAAACCTTCACAACCATGAGTCGCTACAGAAAGTGAAATAAGAGCTCTGCACTCCTTCTGTCACAACTATCTCAGCAATGCTGAAAGAATGATTAAGTTTTTGTAACGGATTGGCTGTCCCTAATCTGGGATTGCAGGCTGCACATACTGTTCTGTTCTGTAAGGATCAAAGTCACTTTTATTATGCGGAAGTGACATCACTTTCTTGAAATACATTCAATCCTTTTTTGAATGTAATCTGAGCATTTATAATGAATGTTCAACCCTTAATGCCCGTTGCTATTCTTAATTACAAAAATGCATTATACAATATATATGTATATATAAAAAAACTAAAATATGTTAAAGAATGCTTTCTTTCACTTTGACATAAAGTTGCTCTGTAAAATTAGAAATCCAATTTCATTTAACAAACAGAAATAAGTCTACAATGTCTTATTATTTCAACTTATTCCAATTCATATTGCCAACATTGTTCCTGCACCACCCATTTGTTTTGTAAACGCTGATGGTACAGGCAGTGGTTACTCCAGCGCCTGCAGCGCTTTGATTAGTTACTACCGTTGGAGTTATCAGTTACTACCGTTGGAGTTATCAATTACTACCGTTGGAGTTATCAGTTACTACGGTTGGAGTTATTAGTTACTACCGTTGGAGTCTGCTGGTCACGATAGTTATTTTGGCCAGATTTATTTGTGTGCTGTTTCAATATCTATAATATTATAGCTTTGTGAGTTAAGAAAAAAACCCACCCGTTTGTCTCTGCGTCTGTTGTAAAAGGATTGGATTTATAAATTTTTCAAACCTTTCACAATCCCATTGTTTACTAACCCCGCCCCTTATTTTCTCATTTACGACAAACCATACACGGCTGAGGAAAGATGTTAATTTAAAGATCATTGTGGAAGATAAAAAAAACAGTGTTTACTCTCGTGCTTGTTGAGTTGGGCTCAACCCGGATCTGGTAGGCGTAATGAAGTAATATACATATCAATTACTGCCAGTGAAATAAAACTGAGCCTGCAACATTTTCATATATTTCCCTTTAGGTAAATTCGAAATTCCCTGATAATATTTGTCAATATTAAATATTAGGTTACACTCATCGATAATTCAACGCAAATGATCGGAGACCCAGTGTCATCTCTTACATTTGTCTGTGTCGTAGCATTCTATGTTTCTGCTTTGACAGTTGCAAGTTCTTATAAACTTAATGATGTGAACGTACAAAATGCTGAATCTTCCTGTTCACAACTTTTTAAATGAAAACAAAGAATTGCTGAACTTTTATTTCAGGTCGTGGAGTCTAATTTCACGAGTATATTCACGCGTACGTTGATTGTGTAAGAAATATTACATCACATTTACTTTGTTTACATATCTTCTACAGTTTAAATTATTAGTTTTGTTGGAAATGAGGATGACTTGACACTTATCTATCTCATCATTGATGGCCTGAGCTACATCCTTGATACCTGATGAGGATAACGACAACGGGTAGCGTGTTTTAGCAAATTTGGCATTAGCAAAAGCTGTTTCAATCACATATATTCGACTCAGTAGTAAACGATTGCTACTTTGCCTAGCACAACTATTTGTGCGCGACAATGACTTTTCTATATATGCAATGATCGTCCTTCGCGCACAACCCAGTTACTATTCAAATCAATGCGAAAATTTTTTCTTCTATTTAAATTTTTATTTTATTTATTTGTTCCTTGTTTACTCTGTGTTTGTTCCTTCTTGTTCTTTTGTATGTGCGTATGCGCTATCACTGTAAGAATCAATGTTATAGCTTTTATGTATATATCATTGTTATACATGTCTTTGTGCTCTTCATATTTAGAGGAAATAAAGAATATATAATATCTTAAACAATATGTATCTTTAACAAAATTACATACCTGAAAAGCCACATTCAAGTAGAATCAATATATGTAATCCTTTATAAACATCTGTTTCGTTTTTATGTATCTGTATCTGTATAATACGTAGAAAGGGCCACTGCTGGCATATGTTCTACGGGGGTGGAGTGTGGGATTTAGTCCCATTGTAGGGCTGTCTTGAAGCCCTCTACTGTCAGCGCGTGTACTTTTTCTTCTTCCAGATGGTTCCAGTCAACAAGTGTTTTTACAAAAAAGGAATTTTTAAATTGTTCTGTGTGAGCAAAAGGAATTTTGAATGATCTAGAGTTTCTTGAAGATCTATTTTCCACAATATTTAATGCAATGTGATCAGTGTAGTTTTTGGGTTTCACAGTTCTTCCTTCAGGTTTTTTTGCCAAATATAAGTTAGGGTCCACTGCCGGCACCAGCCCCCCTGCTATCTTGTAGAGCATTACCAGTCGGTTGTATTTGCGACGTTCTTGAAGTGTTGTTAGTTTTAAAGACTTCAGCATGTTCGTTACACAGCCTTCTTCTTTACTTTTATAATCATTAAGGATAAATCTAGCACCTTGTCTTTGGATTTTTTCAAGTTAATCAATGTCTTTGTTTAGATAGGGATCCCAAATAATGGATGCATATTCCAATTTAGAACGAACAAGAGCAATGTATGCAGTTTTACGACATTCAAGTGGAAAGTGTTTCAAATTTCTTCTCAGGAATCCGAGTGTTGAGCTAGCACCTTTGCAGATGTTTGCTATGTGGCTAGACCATGTGAGATCTTGTGACATAAGTACTCCAAGATATGGATTTGAGTCAACGTGTTTTAATATAGTTTTGTCCAATTCATAAAAATATGTAGATTTACTTTTAATACTTAATATATAACATTTCTTTGCATTAAATTTCATGCCCCATGTTTTAGCCCATATTTCCAGTTGGTGTAAGTCATTTTGTAAATCAATATGATCTTGAATGGTATGTATGGTTCGATACAACAAACAGTCATCCGCAGAGAGTCTAACGTAGGATTTAACGCTGAGAGGTAAGTCGTTTATATGACACAAGAACATCAGAGGACCTAATACTGTTCCCTGAGGGACTCCAGATTCAACATGGACGCTTCTAGAATGTTCGCCATCCACCACAACGTTCATAGATCGATGTTTCAAGAATGATGACAACCATTGGAGCAGTGATCCGCTGACACCATAGTTTGCCATTTTCAGTAAAAGGAGATCGTGAGGTACCGTATCAAATGCTTTCGAAAAATCAAGAATAGCCACATCGACTTGTTGTTTCTTGTCAAATGTAGAGAGGAGATCATGCATTGTGACGATGAGTTGAGTTTCAGTGGAGTATCCAGAACGAAAACCATGGTTTAATGAACTTAATATTTTATATTTTTCGAAGTGTTTCAGAAGATGACTACATATAATATGTTCTAGTATCTTGGAAGTTACAGAAGTAAGGCTTACAGGTCTATAGTTCTCTGCTGAGTGTCTGTCTCCCTTCTTGAATACCGGTGAAACGTTTGCATCCCGCCAGTCATTTGGAAGTTCCCCGTGGTTTAAAGAATATTGAAATATATCACTCAGGCCGTCCACTAGTTCATCGGCACAGTCTTTAAGAATAATACTTGGAATAGCGTCAGGACCAATGGCTTTAGAAGTGTTAATGTTTTTCCGTTGTTTCAAGACACCTGATCTGCTGACTTGTATTTGTGGAGCTTCTGGATATGTATTACTAGGTTGATTTAAGTTATGCTGATTTGTGTTCTTGGTGAATACCGATTGAAATTGTTCTAAAAGTATTTCAGCTTTATTTGTAGCATCTGATAATAGATTCCCTTTCTTTTTTAATGGTGCCACACCAATGTTTTCTTGTTTTTTTTTGATTTTATATAGTTCCAGAATGGTTTTGAGTTATTCTTTTCCATGCCTTCAAAGATGACTTTGTTTATGTGTTCCCATTCGGCTCTGCGCACATTGCGTTTGCATTCTTTTTGGTATTGTCTGAATTTGGTCCACGATCCTGTATGTTTCGCTTGTTTGTAGAGTCTAGCCTTCTTCTTTAGACAGTTCTTCAATTCCCTGTTTAACCAAGGTAAGTTTCTTTTATATTTATGGGTTTTGGATGGAACATTTTTTTCCACTGTGGAAATAATACCTTCCTTTAATAAAGACCAAAGTTCTTCAATATTTGTGTCACTATTTACTTTGTTATGGATATTTTTGGAGATATCAGTACAATCTTTTTTAATATTTTCCCAATTGGCACACTTATATTTATATACTTTTCGTGGTTTGTAGTTGGAGAAATATGGTTTAATATCGGAGTCGATTACCACCATGTCATGGTCGGAGATCCCTGGTACGTTGGATGTAGACTTGATGATGGATGGATTTGTTGTAAACGTTAGGTCTAGTAGATTTCCTTGTCTAGTTGGTTCATTTTGCACTTGTGAGAGATTTAGATCACACATAATGTCAATAAGATTTTGTTGTACGAGTTTATCTTGTATGTCTTTGGAATTCACTGATAAGTTTTCCCAATCAATGTCTGGGCAGTTGAAGTCGCCACATAAAATAAGTTCTTTGGCTTTTCCTTCATTTAGAGATTCAAGAGATTTTTTCAGTTGTTCTAAGTCCTTTGAATTTCTTTTGGGCATATAGAATGATCCCACATATATAGTTTTGTTACCCTTAATAGATATTTTAGCTAATTCAAGTTCACAGTCTGTGATTAGTTCAACGCATTCGACAGAAGTTATATTAGATAGGACTGCAATGAATACTCCTCCTCCACGAGTGGAACGATCATTTCTGTATACTGTATATTCTTCTGGAAAGATTTCCGATGATTTGATGGCATTTGCAGATGGTGCTTTACCTGGTTTTATACCTCGCAACCACGATTCAGTTCCACAAATAATGTCTGGTTTTATATAATTAATAGCTAATTTTAATTCTGATGTTTTATCTTTAATACTTCTACAGTTTACATTCAAGATTCTTAAGTTATGCTTTGGTGGTAAGTTATATGGGTTTTCATTTATTGATGATTTACTTGATTTCTTTCTGGAAGATACATTGGAATGATTCCTTCGACTATGGGTGATGTCCTTCGGACTACTAGTATGGAGAGGAGAGAATACCTCTGATCTGACAGAATCAACGGTGATGTTTAACGAAGAGAGTGGTTCAAATGTGTTTGAGAGTTGAAGTTCATAGCTTCTAAATGTAAAACTATCACAATTAAGGCTATCGCATTTACAGCATTTCCATACAACACTGGGTCTTTCAAGGTCTTTGAAGTCATTACTACACAAGGAGAGGCAGGATTGATGATACCAGACGCTGCAATCATCACAGGCTATTCCCTGCTGGGACCATGTGACCGGCATGTCGCACAATGCACAGGGCCAGATGGGGGCGTTCCTAGGTGGACCTGGGTTCCTTTCAATGTCACCTGCTAAGAGTAATATAGTTAGTATTAGGGACCTTTTAATTTCACATTTCCGGGAAAAAAGTTTGGGTTTCTGACGAAACACTTTCATGTTTCTGGAGACACACGTTGCACAGACGGATCCAGTAATGTTACTCGGTTCACATAAATCTTGTTTCTGGTAGTTTTCAAGTAAGATGAAGATCATAATTGCGAAGAAGAGATCTGCGCACATGGTTATCAAGATGGCCGCCATGATGGACGTGGTGGGTGGGGGCTGGTGCACGGCTTTTGGCAAAAGTTTAGGATTTCATGGTTTACCTGATGGGCTCACACACATAAAAAAGTTAAACCAATATATACGTGTTAAATTGACACTAAAAATACGTAGAACTTTCCAGTAATTATCCAGAATTTTATATTTATTAGAATTTTTCACTCCGCGTTTGAAAAACACGACTTCTTCGCGCGCATGCGCACCCCACCCTAGTTTTTTTATGCAAAACTCTTTTAAACCTCCACCCATGTCAACAAATTTTGATTACGGCGCGTAAAGTTTACCTGACTCACATTTATAGATAAATAACAGAATTTAAATCGGGTCGATTTCCACCACAGTTCGATCGTAACTGCTTGAGACGTAAATGACAGGCATCTGTAAAAAGTCAGTATGATAATGGGTCTGTGCTTGCAGTCGAATAATTGAGACTACTACTTTGCCATACCCGTCAAGTCTATCTTTGCGAATGAATTTATGGTCTGGCGGGGAAAATAAGACTTTGTTGAGCCAGGTCCCCTTCCCAGTACTGATATCAAGGTAGAATAGAATAGAATAGAATAGAATAGAATAGAATAGATTTTATTTCCAATCAAGGGTCATATACATGACATATTAATCACAATATAAATATGTACATGAGCAATAGCATCAAACTAAAGATATTAACAAAACATAAGCTTGATTCGAATTGGTTTAAACACAATTAACACAGGATATAAATAACTAACTTAGAAATATTTATTACCAACCCATGGTCTGACATACTACAGACTGAGCATTAAATGGGTAGTCAAAGAATCCTATTTATTTATACATGTATAAAAGTTATCCTCCCCTAGTAAATTCAGTTGTTAACAAGATTTGTCTAAGAGATCTGTTCTTTCTGTTATATATATTGTATAAATATGAAGCAAAACTATTGACCACATCACAATCTTCTGAGGACATAAGCCATACAAATTTCTGAACACTAGTTAAAGTTTCAAAGTTACTATTTAAATATTTTATTTTATCAAAAGAGCTGTTTCTTTCTGCTTCAAATCTATGGCAACACATTGAAAAATGTGGTTGGTCTTCAACTAAGTTAAAAGAACATAAATTACAGAACCTTAGATCTGCTGGAATTTTCTTATATCTTATATCAAGGTATGTCGAATCTAGTAGGTTACCTGCTGATTGTGCAGTCTTCTTATTCACCAACTTGAATTTCACAACCAAACTCTGATATTACAAAATTATGTCAATACTGAGTTTTCGTGATTGTACAACAGTACATACTTAAAAACAAATTTAAATGTCTTTATCTAAGTTAACATTCTCTAAATTAAATTAAAAAATCATGCAGTCTACGCTAGTGTTATCCGTTTCGGTCCGTTTGGAAGAGTTTTTATACAAAACATGCAGAATATCACAACATAGATTTCCACGCTGTCACCGCCTATTGTTGTCTAGCAACGGTGTAAACAACTTTAACTTTTAAGCTAACAATCGATTTCAAACAGTAAATAAACGTTTGTTTTCTGGTAAAAAGGTAAATATTGAAATAATTTTAACTAAATTAAGAAAATGAAGGAGTACTGCACTTTAACGGGCGCTAATTTACGCGAATATTCACGTGACCGAGTCCAGTAATTGTTTTTTATGGGGGCTGCCGCCCCACACCCCTGCTTATTATCACTCAAACGCCGCTAGGCTTTTTGACAGGATATTCAAAATGGCTAACATTGTAAACAACAACATGGCCGACCTACGCCCGCTAAAGTGCAATCTAGCCGAAAATGATGATGATATTATTGACAATCTTGAGCTTCGCAATAACTGGGTCAGTCACAATGCCCAGATTTAAAAATAACCCAGCAAAGGCAGCATGAATAATATGATTAATCAGGTGTAATATGATGCACCATAACCCAGTTGTAATATTAATTCTTTCATTCATTGAACAGTTAGTTCAGAATATAGTGGAAATTGAGGGCTGCTGCCCCCATGCCCCTGCTTGCATTAAAGGGTAGTACTGCACTTTAGCGGGCGCTAATTTACGCAAATATTCACGTGACTGAGTCAAGTAATTGTTTTTTATGGGGGCTACTGCCCCCACACACCTGCTTTTTATCACTCAAACGCCGCTAGGCTTTTTGACAGGAGTTTGACAGGAGATTCGAAACGACTGACATTGTAAACAACAACATGGCCGAGCTGCACCCGCTTAAGAGCAATCTAGCCAATCTAGTTTTATGGACCCCAGATATTCAAAACATAAAAGCCCAGCAGCGTTTGAGCAAGAAAAACAGGGGTGCGGTGCGGTAGCCCCCATTTAAACTCATTATAATTGAAATTTCTTTGACTCACGACTAGTATACCGATGAATTTTGTCACAAGCAAATCTCTTTAGTGTTAGGGCTGCTAAACTAGATGTGTTCCGCATTAAATTATTAATATATAATTATTATGCTCTATGTAAACATCCATACCGGTAAACTGCATTCTAGCCGAACATAGTCGAAAGTATTTACCAAACATTTACAAATTTCAAACCATTTTTAATCTTTACCTGTAAACAATTTCTTCTAATTTCGGTGTATGATTCTTTTATTAAATGGATTTCTGGGTAGAATCTAGTATACTGGACCCGGATGATCAAAACAGAGACAGCCCAGTGGGGGTGTGGAGGCAGAAGTCCCCCTTTAAGCTTACTATTGCTGAAATGTATTTGGTACATCACTAACCAGAATTTTCTCACAAGCAATGCTCATTACTAAAATAGTGGGATGTTGGGGTCCACTTAACTAGATAAATGTGTCCTGGATTCCTCAACAATAGCATATCTTTATTAAATCCATCTGAATAAAATAGGTAAATTTATTTCAACAGATGGCATCACCAAAAAGTATGACTCGGGCAAAAGAGTGGAGCCCAGAAGCCGAGGAGGCCTGGAGATTCCAAGTTGCGGGCTACAGAGATGAACTGGATTATAAAAATGTCAAGAAATCAGCAGAGGTATGTATATTTTTATTTATGAATTATTTTTCCCCAATTAAATTGTTTACCTAAAAATAATGGTTTGATTATAAGCAAGTCCAATCAATAGCTGATTAAGAAGTAGCACCCTGGCACATGCCAACTCTAAAATCAATTATTCGGGAGAAATATCTAGTTTAGCAGACCACAACATTTAAGTAAAGTGAATTGTTTATTTAAAAATTCTGATAAGTCGTGTGCCAAACAAATTTCAATAATTGTGTGTTTAAATGTAGGCTACCTGCACCTTGACACCCCCACATCTGTCCCTCAAACACGCTTGGCTGTTTGTGTTTTGAACATCTGGGGTTACTAAACAAAAATCAACCCAATTACTGGTATCCAACTGAAGTTTTAATGTAAAATTATAAAAATTACACAATGTTAGAATAGAAAATGCTAAGTGAACATTTGTGAATGATTTCCTGTATCCCTATCCAACTTTCTGAGTGAAAAGATATGACAAGTCAAATAACTTACTGTATCAGAATTCTGTGCCACAGAGGCAATGATTTTTATGGGAAAATTAGTACATTCCCAAACTCAAGACTTCCATTACTGCAAAAAAGTGAAGACATACATTAATTTTTATCAATGAAATGTACAGATCTGTCATTCAATGATTCTCACTCATTTGCAGGTTGAACGGTGGCCACATAATGGATACGTCAAAAAGTTACAAAGAAAAGATGGCTGCTGGTATTACTACAACAAGGGTCGTGAACTACTGGACAAAGATATACCAAAGTGCAAACTTTATGCATACTGAATCTCAAACTCCATGCATTCAAATAAAGCATCATTTAGTTAATGTTAGTGGTGTCACAAATAATTTTTCATAAAGCAATAAAAAATCAAAAATATTTTTTTTTCAGTAACTGTAATCAGAAAATGAAAGCAGATCTATTTCATTATGCATATCCTAACACAAACAACAAAAAATGTGACTTTTTGCATAATACGTACATGTATTTATAATAAATCAAAAACATCAAAAGAAATTGTTTGCCACAAGTGCAATTCTTTGTAAACTTAAGTGATTTTCAAATAAAATGTCTTTGCTTTAATTTCCAAGTTTGGCAGCTTATAGCTAGATTGTAAAAAAAACAACAGAATAACATCTTCTTTGTCATTCCATAGTTTTACCAAAATGTGGGATCATTCCATACAGTTTACAGTAGATTAGCACAGGTGTGTCTACCCCTAAAAATATTCCATTTTCATCCATAATTGTTTCCAAAGATCGAGTAATGGTATTCTTTCAGTTATATTTGTCTACACGAGATATAAAAAGTTTTGTCAAAAGCTTTTCAGCAAACTGGTGGCAAACAATTCACTTAAAGAAACTTACCTAAATGAAAACAGTTGTATATAAATATGCTGTCAGAAGTGAGAGCATGACTGATGATAAAGTAAAACAACAGCATTCATATTTCTTTAGAAAGTTTATTCACTGCTTGTCATATTTATGGAAAACATTAACACTTTTGTTTGGAAATCACCTACAAGATTCATTAAAAATATGTAGTTGTTTTTTTACAGTTTTTACAACTGTTCCATGTTTATTTGATTTTACAGAACATATCTATATTTTCACCCAAGTAAATACAAGTTTCATTCAGTGTAAGTGATTGTTAAAAACAGACTCAAAGGTCATAAGCTCATAGCTTGAAATAATAAAACTGAGATTGGAAACTCTGGCTTTTGATCATTCTCTCACCAGAGGGCGTGCTACACAAGTTTCGCTTACACCTCTGTCAACGCCTGATGTACAAGATTCTTGTACAAAATATAAATAATGAATAAAATGCTCGTGAGATTATTTTGATCTCTGTATATTTTACTTAAAATGAAAATGGGTATTTTTATTTTTTTTAGAACAATGTTTAAGATATATTTTAACCCAAATTTTCGGGGAACTATTTTGCATTGTGACGATAGAATATCGCGTGTATGAGAACTACTTTTCCCGGCGTTGACAGAGGTGTAAGCGAAACTTGTGTAGCACGCCCTCTGGTGAGAAAATGGCTTTTGATGTGAAGACTAGTCTCAAAAAGTCAGATGCTTGAGACTTGAGACTAGTCTCAAATAACAAAATTTATTCTGATTAGTTTCCATGGACATTTTATGGGATGGAAATACTTGCACAACTAAATGTAAAGTTTAATACCTATTTATTTGATTTCGTATTTCAAAGACAACAAATAAATACAGTTTTTAATGCAGCAGATTTTCCATAGTTATGAAAGAAAGACTAGTGTTTTACATAAAAAATACTGCTAACTTTTGTATATAAATGCCTACTAACAATATGTCTTGTGTTCACTATATTCATTTGGGAGTAAATGCTATGTGTAGAAATAATTAGATTCAACAGGCCTCAGTTAAACTTAAAAAAATAATCAAATATAGCTTTAGAATTTCATGAAGTAATACCATAATTAATAAGCTTATAACATGAATTTATTGTTTCAATTAGTCAACAAATTGTCATGAATCTTCACATTTATTTATTTAGTGATTGAATGTATTGTAACTGTGATAATATAATTATATATACACATTTATTAGTGCTGATATGCACTGCCACACGAATCTTTGCACATTTTGATTTTATACTGTATGAATATTTTATGTATATAATTATCTCCCCTTTTTTTCAAAGTGTTTGCCTTATTATTATTGCTCTTTGGGATTTCCCACTATTATGCCAGAGGAAATGTACCGAAGGATTGGACTTAAATTCAAATAAATGTTTGATGAACTTTTTGTTTTTGTTAGTTTTTCTCATAATCCATTTCTGAAACATTTTCTATAACCAGGCTTGATTTACTGCTTTTTATGAAAAAAATACCTTTGATGTTTGACAGAATACATTGCAGGAGGTGTTACAATGTTTTATGTGTAAAGAAATATTGAACCGTGTAGCCAGAGTGACTTATTTCTATGCATCTAATGACAAATATTGATATATTCATGATTTACCAAAGAAGTATATGAATTTATGCAATATTTACATGAATATGCTTTAACTCTTTACTCAATATATTTTTAATCGCATGTGAAAACAGTGTTGAGCACATCTGGCTGTCTGATCAGGATCTAAACTGTTCACTTTTGGTAAAAATAACCAAATCAATCGAAAAGAAAACAATGTAGATCCTGATCAGACAGCACAGATTTAGTGGCTATTATGATCTACACTGTTTGCCCAAAAATAACACCCATATCCCATGTAGCAAAGGGTAAAGATGCATTTAACATTCTTGAAATCTTTCTATACCGAGTATGTTATATGGTAAATGGTGACATAAATGTGAATGATACTGTGGAAGGAATAAAAGTGTGTAGCAGTTACTATATAATATTGAGTACCTGATCACAGTTGATTCAATATTGGGGATGGCCTATACATAAAATGGTCTATGCCGAAGGTTATAAAACTGGGCATGGAAACCAGTCTCAAATCTCAAGCACATACCTGTGAACCCTCCCGACTTAGGCGGGAGACTCCTGATTTTTAAGTCCAATCTCCTGCCTCCCGCATATTATGCTCTTTCTCCCGACTTTTGACATTTCCATGTAACATTTATTAAATCTCTCCATTAAAACACATTTACGATCATGCCTTCATCACGTGAATACAATTTAGACTGGTTTACGATATTTTGGCGCCTTTTTGAATGCAGGGTTGGCAAAATGCCGGCAAATATGAGTATTGTCCATGCCGGCGGTATTTACCGGTATTTACCGGCAAATACTGGCAATTACTGGCAAATACTGGTCAATTCAATTTACCAGGCTGGAATTTATACAATATTATCTATTATCAGCATTTATATAGATAATTTCAAGTTTACCCATTAATTGCCATTATATTTATACTTAAGTTTAACACTTTTATCACTTTATCCATAATAAATAAAAATTTAAGTACTGAACAAGTGGTCATTTGAATTGACCACCCATGGAATTTATACAATACAATGTATCCCTTAAAGTCAGCATATGGACAAATTCAAATTTCAATTATTAACAATAATGCAGTCAGCATTTTAGAGGGTTAATTTTAATTATAAACAAGTACATGTAATGTACACAACTTACAATAAATATACATGAATACAATAACAAATGAGGTTTAGATACAAAGAAGCCTCTGTCTACCAGTCAGTCTCTTCTTTCCCCCTAAGATACCTGTAACTGAACACCAGTTTGGCAGCTTTCTGCAGTCACACCAATACACAACCACTTACTTGCACCAAGACAAATTGTATAGGTTATTTATGACACTTTACTGTTGCCTTTGTTGCCCCTGGCTATTACAGCCCCCTGTAATGTTGTTTTAATAGACTAGACATTATGGCCTTGCTTGTGTCAATGGCCAGGTGCACAGGTGGATCAGCATTAATTTCTTACCTGCTGTATTTTTGGTTCTTAGAGTAAAAAAAAACAATTCTGTAAGAATTATTTTTACTTTAAAGTGCTTAAAGTGATAACCAGATATGAAATTTAATTAAAATATATGAGTAATTTAATTATTATTATGATTATACATTAATAACAGTCAACTAAGTTAAGATTTCTGCAGTATTTTAAGGCAAAAAAACTCATCTGAGTAGTATTTGCCAGTATTTTCCAGTATTTGCCACTTTGGGGAGTATTTTCCAGGGCGGTAAATACCGGTAAATACCACCGGTAAATACCGGGGGTGGTATTTACCGCCCAACCCTGTTTGAATGACAGGAAGTCATAAATGGATTACCAGTCAATGAAATGTCATGCATGGCCTTGAACTTCAGACAGGCTGATGTTTTGATAACAATTATTGATTTTCTCACCTTACCTGTGCACAAATGAAATTACCGAGTTGGTCATTAGCATTAGAGTACTGGTGAACATCAAAAACACCACATGCACTTTAGTTTGATGCTCCAGATAAATTTCAAAGTGCTACTTAGAAAGCATGTGTACTTTACAAATAAACTGTTACAGCTATTGAAGATGTTTAACAGTAATGGTAACGAATACACTGTTTGATATGACAAATAACGGGTGGATCTAGAGGGGGTTCAGTGGGGTTGATTGACACCACTTCTTGGGCCAGAATGAATGAAATCATCATATGACTGACACAAACAACCCCTTTCCTGGAAATCTTCCATCCAATCCTGAGTAAGATAGTGATTGTTTAACTTTTTGGCTGTCGATTCTTTGACAAATGAATTATTTATTTATTAAAAAAATATTTTATTTATGTTTAGTAGGGTTTGTAAACTGGAGGTCTTAGAATAAAAGTATATCCGACAAAAAACCAAGAGTAAATTTGATATATTCTCACTATCCAGAGCTAAAAACGTTCCACAGTTTATGATAAAACAATGCTCCATAAAATCTCCCACTTTTTTACCCTGATCTCCCACTTTTTTGGAGTCAATCTCCCACCTGAGCACGAATAAAGGTTCACAGGTATGCAAGCATCTGATTGGCTGAAATGGTGAGTCGCCAATCAGATGCTTAAAATTTGAGACTGGTTTCCAAACTCATTTTTATTACATTCAGCCCAGAAGTTTGCAAATTCTTGTTATCAAGCCATTTGTGAATTGCTAAAGTTCCAAAATCTTAGCTCTGAATGAATATAATTTGTAAACATGAAGGAGTAACTTATCACAAGATCATCATATCTTCAGGTTCCCATGATTATATAACTTCTTCATGTTCAACTCAGAATTATTTCAAATGTTAAATTCATTAGCAGCTGCATTTTCAATAATTTAGAATTAAAATAAAAAATATTAAATTTCAGTTTAAATTCACATAAAGAAATTATTTTTGTATTTTGTTTATTATACCTGACGAAGACTTATATGTCGAAACGCGTCGTATAAATTTTTACAACAAATCCATGTGTTGTTTTCCTTTTAACAATTTATCATAAAGAAATTAGAAATCCAACTTCTTTAAACACAAAATATATTTTAAGTTTACAGATGTTGCGTTTCTAATAAAAAATAAGCAATCAAAAGTTCATTCTTTAATCCAAAACCTTTATAATGAAACAATCTACCAGTATTGATTTATTTTAAAATTTAATTAAGCAGAATTCGATTTGCATATAGAACATTCATTTGTAGATAAGCTACATTACTAGGACAAGCATCTCGGTAAGATATTAAAATATGTAAACCTGTAATGATATAGATCCCATTTTATAAACACATACCAATTATGACAGTCAATAATAAGATTTCATCAAAGTTCTATTTTTAATTATTTAACATATTTATTTACAAATTGAAATGCTTCCATAGATGCTTTACAGTAGTTGATACCTAAAGGATTTGCAGTAACATTTAAAATGCGCTTGGACGATTACAACCAACATTAATTTCTATGTAATTTTGCCATAGCCATAACTAAAAAATTTGTCAATCATAAACCATCATTAAGAAGTAGATTTTCTGATGCTGATGATAAAAAATCCAAGTTAACTTAACACAGTATATTTACCTTCTTAAAATTCCTAAGCCACATTTATTTTCATGCTAAACTTCAAGTAAAAAAGAGGTGTAACAAAATAATTTCTTGCATACCGGATAAGTATTTCCGCGTGTTTTACCGGGGAAAGAAAATCTTATGTTTTCCCTAGGGAAAAGATAACGTTCGCGTGCTACACGAGTGATGTCACGTCTTAAGTATTGGACGTAATTTATTCAAGTTAGTGACGTCATTTAAAAAATTATGTTAACATTAACATCAATATATTAGCGTAAGGAAACAAAATTTAGTTTGTATACATGTACACAAATGTTATGGACAGTAAAAGGTATGCAAGAAAAAGTATCTTGCATGGGACATTCCGTAGAGCCTTGTTCCCCCAAAACAGTTTCCCCTCGGTAACAGATTTTTCCATCTTCACCTCACACTCATGCAAGATACTTATATTTTTGCATACCGGATAAGTATCTCTGCATGTTTTACCGGGGAAAGAAAATATTATCTTTTCCCTAGGGATAAGATAACGTTCACGTGCTTCACAAGTGACATCACGTCTTCAAGTATCTGACGTAATTTATTCATGTTAGTGAGATCCTTTAAAAATAAGGTTTACGTTAACGTCAATATTTCAGCATAAAAAACAAAATTTAGTTTGTATACATGTACACAAATGTTATGGACAGTAAAAAGTATGCAAGAAAAAGTATCTTGCATGGGACATTCGGTAAAGATAGTAAAATTTGTCACCTCGGGTGAACTGTTTTGGCGGGAACTCGGCAGAGACTCGTTCCCGCAAAACAGATTTTTCCATTTTCACCTCACACTCTTGCAAGATATTTATATTGTCAATCAGGAAGTGTTTAGCTTACCCTTTATTCCATGTGTAGAGGCAGATCAGACAGTATGGATGTTCCAGCTGATCTGGATCTACACTTTGCTCTTTGATACATTAGGTTATTTTTGACAAATAAGCAAACAGTGTAGATCCTGATCAGAAGGCATGGATGAGCCAGCCTGTCAAATGAGATCTTGACCTAAAGTTGTTGGCTTAATCATGACTAAGGTTCCAATGTTTACGTTTCCATTCTGGGCCATAAAATTAATGTTTACAGAATCTAGGACTGTTTAAACAAACGGTCACATGGTAATAAAGAGGAAAAATATTTACTGAAAAATGACAATGTTATAACAAGCGTGTAGAATATTTCCATGCTGTGGTCATTCATTTTCTATTGGTGTTGCATGTTTTTATTGGCTTTCGTAAAAATAATGGTGGCAATTCAACAAAACATTTACACCACTAAGTCTACCATTGTTGCACTTCAACACATTAAATAGATGTAGTGTACCTTGATAAATATTGTAATTTGAATTATGGTCAATTGTAAAAAAAAATGTTCACATTGTTACGGGTTTTCGCGATGTCACCATCATGTCGGTGAATGTAGGAAATTGACAGATTTTGAATTTCACAGGTTTCCAGTGAAAGTTTAGCAATCTGATAAGATAGCTGCCTGTGTATATAGACCCTTTAAATCACATTATAATGGAGTTGCTTTGCTATTAACAACTTACATGTTGTAGTGACAATTGACACATTGCTAGCAGGTCTTCATGATATAAACAACCTTAAATGAGAATGTTTTGTTTTTCATGGTCCATGTAAATCTTAAAATGTTTTGTAAACGTTGGAGCCTTAATCATGACCCTGTTGTCATAAGCAAATCAATTTTTAAGTATCTTGATGATATATTTAGAAATGGAAAAGTTATAGTCAATATTAAGTTTTTGTGACAAAGGGAATGACAAAGCAACTCTTTTTTATTGCCTTTTCTTAGAAAGGGTAACACAAAACTATTGAGGCAGCATGAACATGAAGTAATCTTAAAGCACTATTACACTTACACATTCTGAAATTAAATTAACTTCATTACCGAGGCATTATGGAGGTACAATTTTCATAAATCTTCTCTAAAAGAAACAGGTGTTCAGCTTGTGTTATGTGAACTAGATATTTAGAGAGCATAAATAAGCTATCCAAGATATTCACATACAATGTATCATTTTGGCTTCTGTTCTAGAATACATCTGCCTATTAAAAAAATTGGCAATGCATAAAATTAACACTTAACTTTATAGATAAAGCATATACATGTATTCTATGTGGCAACAGTGCAGATCCAGATAAATCTGCACAGATGTGCAGTGTGTTCGGGATCTTCACTGTTTACTTTTAGATTCATGATGTTACTTGTGACCAAGAAAACAAAGTGTTATTAAAATCATATTCATGGAGTGAAGGATTGAATGTGAATTAGTATCATGGATTAACAGAAATTCTGTATTACAAATATCTTAAGCACCAATAAAACTATCTGTCCTTTCTGCTACACATTTGTTCATAAACAGAATTAACTTTAAACAATAACACTGCTGGAGGAATGTATGTTTTCCAATGTTCAAGTTCATTTGTTGGATTCCAATTCTGCCATGAGGTATATCTGAGTCCCCGCCAACGTGACATTGCCTCAAAATGTACCATACCTGGGTACTTCATCCAGTATAGTGGAAAGAGTTCTACAACTCCTGCGTGACTCGGCAAAAACAAAACATGGCTTAATCCTGCACCATGCATTGAAACTAAAATATCTGTGCTGGAAATGATTTTTAACTGTTCCTGAAAGGGCAAGCGGTCCAAATTATCACCGTGTACTTCAGCACCTTTAAAATTATCCCGTACAATCTGCATCACTTCATCTTCGTTAGATATTTTTCTTTTTATTTCACCATTTTGGTTTCCAGGGTGAGCTACATAATCTCTTCTCCAGAGAAAGAATATTGACATCTTCTCACAATCCAGTTGTTTCTGGCCATGATGAATACTGTGTTTCTTTAAAAAGAATTTATGAAAATCCTCAACATAAGGTAAATGTGTTAATCCATGATAATTCATAGGGCTTTCATATCCTAAAATATTCCAAACAAGTGTTGTAACATAAATGTTTTCATTTAGGCTGGGTAATTGTATAACGCTGCCAAATAATATTTTCCATGTATCATCCATATGTCCTTTTGGGCTATTATCAAATAGTAAAATACTTATATTATTGGCTGAAATATTTAACAATTTTGTAACAAGAAAGACATTGTACCAGTCTGTCATTGTATGATACATATTAGCATACTCGTATCTTTTAACAGCTACCATAATACCGTAAGTGTTACCAGTTTTAACTTTGAATGTACTCTCATCTTTATTTCTGATAATGTGTAACCACCTGTTCAGGTGAGTGCCTTCTTTACCGGAATCAAAGTGATACTCCAGTTCCTTGAAATTTCTACATGATAAATAAAATAATTCATCTCTTGGCTGTATCATCACATTTTTCAGAACCGCAAATTGTTGACCATATCCAATAAAATTACCATCACAGCTTGTGTGATTGTTAGATACCCATGATGCAATGTTCATATATGTGCCACGCAGTCTTTCATATTCTTTCATGATGGAATGCACTTGTGAACTAAAGCCTGTCAGCAAAATAAAACTGCCAACCACAAACATAGCACAAAGCAGTATAAATAGCTTTGTTTTCCGACCAAATGCTTTGAAGTTTCTGAAAATCTTCATGTCAAAGTTCCTTGTAGATTTATCTATGTATTCAATATCCACAAATTTTTGTCTGGTCAACTGCTCAAATGAACACTATGATTATGAGATGTATGCATGGTTGATGAGGATCAGGTCTGATGTGCTATATCTGCTCTGAGAATCAGGTCTAATGTGCTATATCTGCTCTGAGAATCAGGTCTAATGTGCTAAAGCTGCTCTAAGGATCAGGTCTAATGTGCTATATCCGCTCTGAATATCAGGTCTAATGTGCTTTATCCCCTCAGAATATCAGGTCTAATGTGCTATATCTGCTCTAAGGATCAGAGCTGATTTGCAAAGTCCACTCTGGGGATCAGGGCTGATGTGGCATTTCCATGGGCTCACCATGAGTCACATACCTGAAACAGATAAAGCAGGTTCTGAAAATCAAAATATTAAAGAAACAAATGTGCAATGGTAAAATCTCAAGCTGGGCATATTCCAAGTGATAGGGTTCCTCACCATGGCAAACCAATGATTGCAAAGCCAGAAAAGCTTGACTTCTGTTGTAGTCATATAAATAGCCTCCACAATAAATGCTCAGGTCTAAAAAAGCTCTCTGTATGTTCAAAGTGGTATGGTACCAGTACCCAGGACCCTTTAAACCAGTTAATTTTCCTGATATCTGCTGGATTATTGCTGGTTCTCATGGGTTGGATATTCTGACTCATTCCCAAAGCAAATAACTCCCCAGCTATGGTTAAATTAGTATTTCACTTGTACTATCTCACCTTAGAGGTAGCTTAAATGGTTCTGTGATAGAGCGCCAGCCTAGCATGCAAGGGGTCCTGTGTCCAAGCCTTGGTTCAGATGTGGAGTTTCCACAAGTGCCCATACATGAGCATCTTAAATGACAATATGAGCACAAAAGAAGTCTTAAATCTTTTTTTTATTAATTCATAGTTTTATTTACATGTATCATATGGTTGGGTAATATTAACGCCAGAATATTGAAAAAGCAAAATTTATAGCTTTCCTTCACATGACTGACCAATCAAAATAAGGCGAAAACATAGTTTGGAGTACTCAGTTAGGATCAAAATAATTTGAATTTAATCAAAGTGGAATTGAATTGGAATCCAAATGGAATCTGAATAGTTACAAGTGTTAAGCAGATTAGAAGCTGATAGGAGGTGAATTGGCAAAACTGTCAATTTCATGATTTTCAGTATTGTAGTGGACTTTCACTTACTAAGTCAAAAAGGATCTTAGTTGTTAAAATCAACTTAAATATAGATTTTTGGATTTTTATTTTCATTTTCAATTCTTTTTCATTTATGCCCACCAATCATTTAATTGATATACCATACTAGGATTACAGTGAGTTGGCCATAAACAGACCACTAGTGAAACATTGAGTGTTTCTGAACAAATTATTTTTAAATTCATATCCGATTTTTTAATTACCATGATCAAAAGTGCGAGAGGTGCTAATTTTGAGCCATATATGAAATGTGACAGATTATGAAAACACAGTGCTAGCAAAAACCTATATTTATACATGTATTTAATTGTTGGAGATTTTTTTACATGCGCTGCATATTAAACTCAGGTTAATACCTTATCTTCACGTACACTTAATATGAATTGGTCTCCAAACCTAAATTTTCATTTACCCGTAGTATCATTTTCTAAGAGGTTGAATAACTTTGAGATAGTCCCTTCCTAGAAAATGACTTGATCTGATTTTGGTTTTATTTTTTTCTTATTGTTGTAAATCATGTGACACTATGAAACGGAGATTTTTGATTGGCTGCTACGAAACAGAAATGACGTAAACATCAACAACAACAAGAAAAATGGCGTAACGTGGGTGAAAGCTTTTTCATTTGCTGGAAAATCACTCGTCCTGTTTCATGTTGGGCATGAAGGAGCCAATTGTTGGTTGCAAATGCAAGAGATATTGATAATCTTTTGAACCAGACGATTGATTTGTGCACAGTAAGTTTATTTGTTCCAGTTCACCTGTGAAAGTCGAGTTCCCGAGGTCGTGTCCGACTAAAGGAAAATGACAATGAGTTTGTGATTTCGCGAACGATTATAAGAACATAGATCTATATAGATATATAGAGACCAACATTTTTTTTAGAAAATGCTTAAAACCCATCATGTGACGAGCCCCTGTGGTTTTTCCAATACATCCAGTGACGTTCCCAAACCAAATCTATACGGGTCTATTTCCCAACCTTGCGAACAAAAGACTTGGCTTACCTGAACTACCACAAACCAAGACTCGCATCAAAATTTTAATATTTTGTTACAAAAGGAATGTTTTAAAAAGGGAAGTAACTTTGAGATACTACTGGTTAACACTAATAACCGCATATACGGTGCTATCTTCTTCTTCTTCTTGTCTTGACCGCCAACAATGGCGAACCCTGGTAACCCCAGGTTAGGTAATCCACCACCAATATAATGATTAACACAACACAACACAACAGGTCTATATACGCTCGAGTTGTTTAAGTCCTTCAGCTATATTTACGCATATGCCTAAAGTTCTATTAACACTGTTTGTAGTTATTATTTGAAACCTGTATATTAAGTATACAGACCGCATGCACCTGACGACCGACCAGTCCGGATTGGAACCCCTATAGATAGACTCTCTCGCTTTGTGCAGTTTATATATAAGCCTTCGAGCTTCAAATTCAATTTTTCTACATAGTTCAGTTACTTGCATTGATGGAGGAAAGACACTTGAAAAGTCAATTATCAGCCGCAATAAGTCACTGGATGATTTAAATCTTTGGACACTGTTCTCCTGTAGATGGGTTGTAATGGATTCAATAACCGGTCCACGGACATGTTTGAGCGGACGACAATGCAATACAAAGTGCTCCACAGTTTCATTTGCAGAAAAGCACACCTGACATTCTGGTTTTACTGCATTTTGATTAAATGTAGCTCGATTGGTTTGAAGTATATATGTTCCTGTTAGAAGCTTCAATCTTGCCGGCATTCTGGACGATTCTAACACTGATGTGCAAGGAATACGTAGTATCGGGTGACATTTCCCTGGCAGATATGTACAGTTCATGTATTTCAGAGACGGGTACAGTCGGGCTCTATCTTCAATTTGATTTTTCCACTTACAATAGACAATTGTATACACATATTTCTTCCATTTATATTTGTCTATCGGATTTACTATGTATGTAAATACATCCTCCAGGTCATATCGCGCAAGAAGTGCCGGTATCTGGGCAGCCCAGGCACATGATCTGTCATTTTTTACGGTTAGTTGTCGTATAAGAATCATTTTTTCAAGTCTTTCTTCACTTTGATTACATATGTTGTTGAAGAAACACAGCACTCTCAGATCAAGCACAGCCTGTACTGGAAGCAGGCCAGATAGGATATATACAGACGGGTCAGTTGCATTATCTGGTAATGACATAATTTGTTTCAAAGTCTTCTTCTGAAATAGTTCAAGTTTTTCAACAAGCTTTCTGGAGGGTAGTAATAATTCCAAACCGTATAATAGAACTGGAAGTACATATGTTCTGTAGAGATGTATTGTTGTTAATGGGTCAAGTCCATTTTCCCCATGAAGTCCCGCTCCAAACAAACTATACAATGTCCGCCTTGCCTTAGCCAGGTTGTTGCTCACATTAACTTCCGCATTTTCAGCTACAGTTGGTGTTTTTGTTATACCCAGATGTTGCGATGATTTCACTTTCCCCAACGGTTCTTTACCTAATTCAAAATTAAAACACCCGTTTATTTTTTTTGAGTTTTTCAGTTCAATGGAAACTGTCTTAGATGGCTGCAGAAGATACCTTTCTTCATTTGCAAAGTTGTTAGCAATGTTGATCAATAATTGTGTTTCATAATCCGAGATACTCATCAAACATATATCATCGGCACATGCACAGTTATTTGTTTTTAAACATGCAATTTTCCCTCCTATGTTCGATAACTCTAACTGGTTTAACAAAGGATTTATGTAAGTCTTATACAGATCGGTGGAAAGAATTCCTCCTTGGCGTACACCTTGAGAGATCTGGAATTCTTCACTGGTAAGATTTTTTAACTTCACCACACTTGAGGTGTTCTCATGTAGCGATTCAACGAGTAACCAGTGTCGATCTTCTACTCCAGCATGGTAAAGTCTTCTCAATAAATGGGTATGACAAACAACATCAAACGCTGCTTTTGCGTCTAATAACACAATGTGGGCATTCAGCTTCAAGTCGGCACACTCCCGGTAGAATTCTTCTAGAATGTAGGCTGCATTTAAGGGTGATGCATCTTTGGTAAAACCACGTTGAGAAATATTTTGATTACGAAGAACATGTTCTTGTATGCGATTTCTGACGATTGTTTCTATAATTTTACACACTACTGGAAGAACAGTAATACCTCGATAATTTGTAGCCTCTGTTGGATGCCCTTTGTTCTTGTAAACCGGTGATAAGACGCCAATCTTCAAACATGTAGGAACTTCCGCAGACTCAAATACACTATTTATAACCGTCAGTAGTTCAGCCCATAAAAGTTCACCTCCATGAAGAATATGTTCAACTGTGATGCCGTACACATCAGGGGATTTACCAGTGTTAATAGATTTAAGTGCTTTTATAAATTCCTCTCTAGTTACTAGCTCTACACGAGTGTTTTTTACATTGTTTATAACAAGCGTATATAGACCTGCTGTGTTGTTTATAATAACCTGAAATTCTTTCTCCACCAGATCATGATATGCTTGATCAAAAAATACGTTATCAGAAGGTTTAGCAAGGCTTTCAAAGTGTTTCATGAATCCCTCGAGTACTGCATCCCCACCCGAATAGCAAGTCCCTTCCACATAAAGATCATCAACCATATTTTTCAAAATTCCCCTTTGTTTATTAATAAGTTTATAAAATAACTTTGTATCACCGGATCTGGCCGTCATTATGTTGTTTCTTTCAAGTGTAAGTTCGTCTGCTACAGCTATGCGACACTGACGTCTAA
Organism: Corbicula japonica; assembly: GCA_038501625.1. Lineage (NCBI taxonomy): Eukaryota > Metazoa > Mollusca > Bivalvia > Venerida > Cyrenidae > Corbicula > Corbicula japonica. The sequence goes on from JAZAYU010000282.1 coordinate 363,093, forward strand.
ATTCAGTCTTACAGTTTTTACGTTCAATATATAGAGGGTCACTTGGGTTACAGTTTCTCCCAGCCTGCACCCAGGCTTTATGCGCTAGACGGGCTGACTTCAAAGCATCAGATATATTCTCATTCCAGACTGACAATTTGGGTTTTGACTTTTTCCCACCTTTCTTTTTGCCGATGGCTTTTTCACTTGCAGTTATCATTACTTTATTAAGATGGTTTAAAGTGTTTTCAATATCTATGTAATTAACAGTATTATGATTAGACTTTTCCAGATTTTCATTCACTGAGGTTACGTAAAGTTCTTTGTCAACCTTATCCCAATTTATGCGTATATGAGACAATTTGTTCATCTTTTTAGTTCTTGGTTTGCCTGCGCTTGTCAAACACACAGTAATATTTGTAACTATTTGCATATGATCTGAGACGTTAACAATGGTTATATTAAAATAATCCTATTCGTCTACTTCAAGATACTGCTTCATCACATATATCCGGGCTTAGAAAGCAATTTGTTGAAGTCGTAGAGATTACCGTCATGCCACACAAACTATACTCTCCAGATCTAGACACATGCATTTTTTTTCCATTTCCCAAAATGTTTTATCTGGTCGTCGATACAAGTCCCAAAAGACCCTTAGGTTATACCCCTGACGTTTTCAATTACATAATTAAGATGCAAGATTGTTAATTTGATAATATAGAAATGAAAGACAAATATTTAGTGTGGTTGTTCGATGGTGTTTTTCGCGGTTTCTAAATCGTGAAAAGTTTTTTCCGTACACTGTTAGAGTAGAGATAATCTTATATATCAGAGGGTGTATACCGTAATCACACAGTCTTGGAGCAGTAAAACTAATTAAAAAACTGTGTGTACCCATATGTAAGGTCCCAAAGAATTAATTATATAAAATATAGAGACAACCAAAAATACTGATACTAAAAGTGTCCCAAAATATAGGGACAACAAGTTCTTGAAAATATTAAGGGTGCCCCAATATTTAGGGTGTCTCAAAACTTCGGATGATTACAGTTATCTATAGCATAAAAACGTACAGCACCCAAGTTATCCAATTGTTATTGAAAATTCATGTTCTCTGAAGAATGAAATTTTATTAATTAATAATTACAAAACACTATCATCAAGTAAACAATACAGCTAAGTGGTTAATATGATACCCGTCAATATATTAATGTTAACTGTCACCAGATTTTGCGACCAGAAGTGTGCCACTGAACGTTGACTTTTCAGTAAATGTTACTGGGGGTGTACATTTACCAAGATACACAATGTCTCCCCTCTTTAACTCCAAGATTCCCGAGTTACTGGCTTGCTGGTAGGTTTTATCATGGTAGAAAGCTGATCTTGAACCCACGAAAATAGTTGTTGAGTTGTTCTTCATCAGATGGCAAAATGCCTCGCTAACCTCCGGGCTTTTCTCGATACTGACTGAAAACGAATATAGTCCAGGTATACGGCAGTGGAACTGGCCTGTAGAGTTGTCGTAGTCATTGCCAACGTTCGTGATCACGTGTGTCAAGACGAGAGTGCGATTCTCAGGACCTTCTATCGCTACACCGTCTACCAAGAAAGCTGACATTGGCTCTAAAATACAACATAAAGCTTTTTTAAGTACAATGTATAAATAATACACTGTATATAAACCGGATCTATTTATACAAAATGACAGACGGGTATACGATAACTCGGTCATCTATTTAAAGAAAATAGGCAATGTAAAAATCTTATGAAAAATATTACCTGGACATTCATCAAGTGTACACGTTTCGAACTCCTGATAGGAGCCCGTGCATACTGTCCCAGTACAACTTCGAGCACGTGACTTAAGACCCACTCCACAAGTTGCTGAGCAATTACTCCATGGAAACCAGTCATTCCATTGTCCAATGATGAAAATATTGGTAGAACCTGATGGAGATCATAATTAAAATACAAAGCCGACCTGAATGGTAACCTCACAGTGACACGTGTTGCTCTTAAGATTTGTTAAAACTGTTGAATTCTATCGTATATCTTGCTCATTGTAGCTAACCGAGTGCCGGTATAATTTTGTCTTGTATACTTCAGAAGCTTTTTAAGTTCTATATTAATCACCGTTTAATAATTGTACTTATTTAAAATAAATTAGACATTCAACAGTGATTATTTTTAATCTTCAATACACAGTTTGTTACTTCTACGATCTCTCTCTATCTCTTTCTCTCCCCCCCCCCCCCCCACCCGACAATTGCTGTGTATGGTAGTTGTATAATACAAGTTATTAACCATCACCTGTGCACTCCTTTTCTATACATGTGTCAGCTTCGAAAGAATCGCCTAAACACAGGTGTCCATATTCTGAGGAGCAATTCCGAGTTCGAGTCTTCAAACCTGAGCCGCAGGTGTGACTGCATTCACCCCAAGCTGACCATGTCTGCCAAAACCCGTCTGCAATGTATAACTCTTAAAATATAATAAATTAAATGGTAGAAGATCTTAGACGGAGCTATAAATGTGTATAATGTCTTCATATGAAAATTGGAAAATAAAACTCGACAATATTTGTTGTAAAATCAAAATTAATTCTGTCAATGATTTGTCAGGTGACTATCTACTTATCGATATTCTGTTAAGTGAGCCAGTGGTTATATTACTGTTTCATTAATGCTTTTGCCTAAAAACCGTAAAATAATTTTCGACCGATACTCTACCGTAACAAGGACTTTTGTAACATATTTGGTCATCACTAGAAGCACCGAGACAGAACAACCCGTCTGCCTCAGGGTAAGGTTGCGAACAGTTTCGATATCGTTTTTGGAGCCCTATACCACACGTAACGCTGCAGTCTGTCCAGTTTGTCCAATGGGCCCAAGAGCCGTCCACTGAAATGTAAAAAAAAAGACTAACGTTTATTTTCGAAGTTATACATTGCGTGGAAAAATTTCACTATGCGTAGTAATTCTGAAGTTTATGAGCAAAGCCATTATATCTTCCAATCCAAAGAAATACTTATTTCTACCGTGGCAAGATGATCGTCTAAATGATCACAATCAAGCTTAAGTTACCGCATTCTTAAATACGTGTTAGTCTGTTTTATACATTCAACAAAATATTCAGTTTTCTTTTATTTTATTATAATCTAAGCGGAGCTAGAAAAATTTCTTGATTTTAGACATTTTTGCATCGATTTTTATTCTGCTAGCTAATATTAAAAGTTTAACAACAGAGTACCAACGGTAGAAAAACACGTTTTGTTATTCTCAGGCTTGTCTGGAATGTGATTATGCAAATTACATACGTGGACAATTCCGTTCAGTGCAGTTATCGTTTTCCATGTCACTTCCTGTACAGTTATCACCACCGTGAGCGGGTTCCGGATTACTACAATTACGACTGCGTGACTTAAGTCCATTTCCGCAAGTGACGTCACATTCAGACCAATCGCTCCACTCTGTCCAATTTCCATCAACTTGAATGCAAAAAAATACTTTATTTCAAGAAAGTGCTTTGAGAAAGTGCTAACAATTCTTGGAAAACATACGGACCTCAACAAATCTATTTTTTACGGTGCAAAGAGACCACTCTTTTCACTTCTCAGGTTTAAAGCGGATCTTGGTCACGCTATATCAGTGAGTTGAACGAGTAATGTGGAAAGTATTGTATAATACAATAATACATGGCGAAACTTGTCACGCGCACTTTGCAGAAAGGCACAACCATGTATTTCGTCTTGCTAATATTTCATTTTGGAATATAACTTTCTTTACCGCATTATCCTTGTAAACACTCGAGTGCACAGAGTATAGAAAACGAAGATCTTTTAGCATATTAAAGCAGACTTTTTTCACAGTTAAACGCATTCCCACTCAAAACGAAAATGACAAAAAAACAAGGAAAGAACACATGAAACTCAACACGAAGCACTCTTTTGTTATTTATTGGATTCAACGTAGATTTGAATGATTTGTACAATGTGTTAAGTTTGATTACAGAGCTATACATGCTTTCGCTTGTCATTATCTTTCGCCGAGATGAAGAATTGAGCCAGTTTACCAAATGATAAGGAACATGCCGAGTTTACTAATCGGAAATTTTTTCAAACCTCTTGCACCGCCATATTAACAGACCCTTGAGCGAACAAATGCGCTGGTCGTCAGTCCAGGAGCAAGCCCGACATATACCCCTGAACAAGTTGAAACCGACAAAATACTTTTTATCATTAATATAAATTACACGCAAAATCATTGTGTTCCCACTCTATTGGTATATTGCTCAATAAACAGAAATCTGCATTTTTTACGAATAAAAAATCTCAAACACTGCCATTACTAAGTAAAGCTTTCGGTTCTGCTGTTCATCACCACTTCCGTCGTATACCAAAGTCAACATTTCGGAAATAAATCCAAGGGCTAAAAAGTTGGATTTCAAATTATTGGGAGTACTTCGAGAGTGCGAAATGAGAAGAAAGAGAAAATCTGCACGTTTAGATCAGTTTTTAAGGTTTCAAACCAGAATACATAAGATATTTCGAACATCACTCATAGATATAAAACTGTATGTAATATCAAAGGACTGAAGGTACTGGTGGGTCGGTCATAAGAACACATTGATAAGGGAGGCAGCCGATAAGGTTGGGTTTCTAGTGGTTGGGACAGGGACCAACTAGTGTTGTAAGATGGTTCGATGACTTACATGTGACCCCAAAAACAACAGGAATCGTTCATTAGTGGCGAATTAGTAAGTCAAATGTTGTTTGAAGTTTGAGTAGTCGGTGGTATGGCATTTATAAGAGGTGCATGTGAATCTGATTTGAAACGCATGTCTGAAGGCAATACAGCTAAGCCTGCGATTCAGTTCCCCGATTTTGCGTGAAAAACCGTGTGACCAATGAAAACGATCGTGTTATGTGTAGCGTGAAGCGGGTATCGCAAACTGTGAAGCGTGATGCGACAGAGCATGCGCACCGTGAAACGATCATGTTATTGCGCATGCGCACCGTGAACCGTGAGATCTCAATACGCATGCGCACCGTGAAGCGTTAATTCATCAAAACAAAACAAAGTAATAACAAAGTAATAATGGCCGTTTCTCGAATACATCCAAACAATTGTTATTTCTCAATGCATTTCTACAGTTTATTTGTGATCTCCAATATGAAAATCGAAACAAGTCCACGAAAATAACACTTGTATACAAGGCAATCTGTATTTTGTTTTGAAAAGGTCGTAGGCCGAAACGTAAATAATAAAGAGTTCGACAAAGAAATGATTTTGTTGAATATATCCCTTATGAGTATTATTAAAGTCTATTCCCCGAAAATCAGTTAATACTCGAGAGGAAGGTTAAGATTTTATTAACCGAACTTAATTGTTAACGTATTCGTCAGTTTCATTTTACTGTGCAAAACATGTAGTGGATTCGTCAGTTTGATTTTATTTATAGTTTACCTACGGTTCTAGTTTAATAAGGATATTCTTTACCAAATGTGGATGGTGCAAATTCTGATCCGGCAGCACTAAAGTACAGAATGATCTGGATCTACGTACATTGTGCTGACTTCCTTGCAGCTTGGTCAGCTATGGTATACACAATAGTCGCATTTCGTCTGATTGCGTTATTTCTTACAAAAAATGAAGCAGTATGTGGATCCTTAGCAGACAGCATGGATGTGCATGCTGATCTGGATCTACACTAGATGCAATGAGATTGATCGGGGCTTTTCTATATGCTTTTATAAATTCACAAAATTATTCTTTACCAAGCTTTGTCTAGATTTATTAAGTTTTATTCCTGACCAATTAATGGATGGTGTAAATCCTGATCAGACTGCATAGAGCACAGACAGACCTGGATTTACAGTTGACTCCCATCTGTGTGGCTTGATCAGTTAGGAAACAAGAGCTGTCAGAGGAGACAGCATGCTCGACTATTCGAATCATTTGAAACAAAAGCAATTTAAAGATTAAAACAATAACAACTATGGCCATACATTCATGTTCAATCAGGAAAAATATTAACAAGTGAATGGTTAGGGAGAAATTCATTTAAAAAAAAAACAGAAATAATTCCTTAATATACCATAACTATTAAACTGAATAGGGGAATAACTATGAAATATTTCTGAATTTGTTAGAAAACTTGTTTTGAAATTGCTTCATTCATAAAGAAGTTATAGCCCGAACAAGTCAATTCAAGTTTAAGTAACTGTGACCTTGACCTTGGACTTACAGGCATGGGTAATATACGCAACACACCGTCTCGTCATGGTGAACATTTATGCCAAGTTATTTTGAAAACCCTCCATTGAAAACAAAGTTATAGCCCGGAGAAGAAAATTCTATTTTTAGTAACAGTGACCTTGACCTTGGACCTACAGGCATGGGTATTGTACGCGACACACGGACTTGTCATGGTGAACATTTTTGCCAAGTTATTTTGAAATCCCTCCATTCATAACGAAGTTAACGCCGAAGTGTATATTTTGCTTAACACAAAATGTAAATGAAAAAGGGGCATAATTTGAAAAAATATTGGAAGCAGGGTTATGGGTCTTGTTGGTTATGACGTAGATTTTGATGGTGAAAATATATTTCAAGTTTCAAAGCAATATCTCAAGTAGTATAAAAGTTATGGGCAAATGCATATTTTGCTTAACACAAAACATAAGAAAAAGGGGCATAACTTGAAATATATTGACAGCAGAGTTATGGGTGTTGTTGGTAATGATGTAGAATTTGATGGTGAATACATATTCCAAGTATAAAGTTGATATCTCAAGTAGTTTATAAGTTATGGACCAAAGTGCATATTTTGCTTAACGCAAAATTTAAGTGAAAAAGGGGCATAACTTGAAAAATATTTGTAGCAGAGTTATGGGTGTTGTTCTTAATTATGTAGAATTTGATGGTGAATACAAATTCCAAGTTTTAAGTTGATATCATAAGTAGTTTTCAAGTTATGGACCAAAGTGCATTTTTTGTTTAACGCAGTTGTTTAACGGACGCCGACACCGGGGCGAGTAGGATAGCTCCCCTATTCTTCGAATAGTCGAGCTAATAAACTAGTCGCTTCTTGTCACAAAGGTTATTTTTTACCTAAAATAGAACAGTACGAGGATCCTTATCAGTTGGCATGGATTTGCATGCTAATTAAGATCTACACCGACACATTACCGAGTCTGATTGGGGTTTCATTCAATGCTTCTAGATTAATAAGATTATTATTGACCAAGCCGTGTCTTCATTCCTAAGTTTATACCTGACCGATAAGTGAAGGTGTTAATCCTGATCAGACTTCATGAATGTAATGAAGATCTGGATCTGTTGAGCACAGATCCCTGTGGTTTCATCAGCTAGGATATAAACTAGTCGCTCCTCAATCCATAAGGTTATTTCTGACAGAGAATGAATCGGTGTAGAGTCTTAACAGATGACACACTGAGATGTGCACGATGATGTGGATCTACAATGATGGCCACTAGATATAATCTGTTTTCTTGTTTTTATTTCTTTCCTGAATTACACATGACTGTATGTTCAGATTTATGCAAGATGGGTACAAATTTGCTGCATCTGAATTGGCTTTTCAATATACATAATAAAAGGTTTTTTACACTTACTACAGCTAAGACCTTTATTATATATAAATAAGTATGGATCATCGCATTTTCTCGCCTATGCACACGGCCTGATCGCCATTTTTGATACCGAAAGCCTGTTTTAATGACTGTTAAATACAAATTTGACATGCATTAATTTAAAGAAAGATGCATATTCATCATCATTAACATGATTAAACTGAGGTTTACTATTTATTTACATTGATATAACAATCAAAATCACCAACTACACCATGTAACTGTTCAAAGTGCGTTAGCCTGCAGAAATTAAACATACAATTTTGAAATGCCAATCATATACTAGGGGCCTTAAAAAGAGGTGATCATTTAATCAATGTGTTCAAGAAGTATATCAAAATAACATAATAACATGAAGATCGATTAAAAGTAATGTAAACATGATTAAAATCCAGTCAACACGTAATTATCGGCTCCAATATGGCGGATTATATAAAGTGAAAATAACGATTTGTCACACGACGAAGTTCTCGTCCAGTCCACGTACCAAAACAAGATTAATAGATCAGTTAAAGAGAGGTGCGAATCTGTGTAATATAAAGGTCTTTGACTAGAGCAAAGCGCAGACCACAAAGTGAGTGGAATAGCTAAAAAAAATATTCTGCCTTTAAGGCTTACAGATTCACTGGTGCACCAAATATAGTTATCAAAGTGAGACGATGTTAACCATGGTATCCCCATTATCAGGATTTGTCTTTGGCAAAAGTAAAACAAGAGGGCCATGATGGCCCTATATCGCTCACCTGAGTACAAAAGTACTCTCAGCTTGTGGTTTCAGACAAGAAGATTTTTAAAGTTTTTCCTATACAAGTCTATATAAAATGAAGTGACCCCTGGGGCGGGGCCAATTTTGACCCCTGGGAAATAATTTGAACAATCTTTGTAGAGTTCCACTAGAGGATGCTTAATGCCAAATATCTAAGCTCTAGGCCTTGTGGTTTCAGACAAGAAGATTTTTAAAGTTTTTCCTATATAAGTCTATGTAAAATGAAGTGACCCCTGGGGCGGATAAGTCTATGTAAAATGAAGTGACCCCTGGGGCGGGGCCAATTTTGACCCCAGGGAAATAATTTGAACAATCTTTGTAGAGTTCCACTAGAGGGTGCTAAATGCCAAATATCTAAGCTCTAGGCCTTGTGGTTTCAGACAAGAAGATTTTTAAAGTTTTTCCAATATAAGTCTATGCAAAATGAAGTGACCCCTGGGGCGGAGCCAATTTTGACCCCAGGGAAATAATTTGAACAAACTTTGTAGAGTTTCATTAGAGGATGCTAAATGCCAAATATCTAAGCTCTAGGCCTTGTGGTTTCAGACAAGAAGATTTTTAAAGTTTTTCCTATATAAGTCTATGTCAAATGAAGTGACCCCTGGGGCGGGGCCAATTTTGACCCCAGGGAAATAATTTGAACAATCTTTGTAGAGTTTCACTAGAGGGTGCCAAATGCCAAATATCTAAGCTCTAGGCCTTGTTCTTTCAGACAAGGAGATTTTTAAAGTTTTTCCTATATAAGTCTATGCAAAATGAAGTGACCCATGGGGCGGGGCCAATTTTGACCCCAGGGAAATAATTTGAACAAACTTTGTAGAGTTTCATTAGAGGATGCTAAATGCCAAATATCTAAGCTCTAGGCCTTGTGGTTTCAGACAAGAAGATTTTAAAAGTTTTTCCTATATAAGTCTATGTCAAATGAAGTGACCCCTGGGGCGGGGCCAATTTTGTCCCCAGGGAAATAATTTGAACAATCTTTGTAGAGTTCCACTAGAGGGTGCTAAATGCCAAATATCTAAGCTCTAGGCCTTGTGGTTTCAGACAAGAAGATTTTTAAAGTTTTTCCTATATAAGTCTATGCAAAATGAAGTGACCCCTGGGGCGGGGCCAATTTTGACCCCAGGGAAATAATTTGAACAATCTTTGTAGAGTTCCACTAGAGGGTGCTAAATGCCAAATATCTAAGCTCTAGGCCTTGTGGTTTCAGACAAGAAGATTTTTAAAGTTTTTCCTATATAAGTCTATGTAAAATGAAGTGACCCCTGGGGCGGGGCCAATTTTGACCACAGGGCTTTAATTTGAACAATCTTGGTAGAGGACCACTAGGTGATACCACACAGCAAATATCAAAGTTCTAGGCCTTACGGTTTCAGAGAAGAAGATTTTAAAAAATTTCATGTTCAAAATCTATTTTTAACCTCTGTGACCTAGATAGGCAATGGACTGGAACCATTTGAACAATTTTGGTAAAGCTTCGTGCAAGTAACATTCCTGCCAAGTTTCAGCAAGATTGGCCCAGGAGTTCAGGAGAAGTCCTTTGAAGAAAAAGTTGACGACGGACATCAGGCGATCACAAAAGCTCACCATGAGCACTTTGTGCTCAGGTGAGCTAACAAGAACCTTTTTAAATAAGGCCAGAACATGCAGTCTCACTGTAAATACTTTACTCAACTATGTTTAACCATTTACTTCACATACTGGTATACAGGTTTAAAGGAGTAAAAGGTTAAATCCTATTTGTATGTAAAATCATCAGGATTGCATTATAGATTTAGATTTGTTTCATATTTAATGTTAATATACAAAATAACAATACAAACAGTAGTTAGAAAAAAATTTAATATCACAAAAAACAACAGAAAAGTACATATCATCATATCACAGATACCTTGCTTATAGCAGTGATCAGCAATAACGTCACCAACACGTGGTTTGCGCACCACGTGGTACACAAAAAGCCAAAGGTAGTACAAGCAACTTTTAACAATAAAGGCAGATAGTAAACAAGTATACGCTGTAAATGGTCAGAAGGCTAAACTTAAAATACAAGAACATTCACTGTATTTATGAAATAAATGTATATACAGTAAATGCTGTAGTAGATCTTCTTGATTAAATAAATATCTGGTAAACCAAAGAATTATTGTTACTTTTGGCCCCTTTCATAATCAAAGCTTTCTTAATATTTACTCAATGGGATACGGCTTATATACTACATGCAACCAGTGTAGACCAAGATCATTCTGCACATCAGTGCAGTCTGATAAGGATCTAGACAGTTTTCTATTTGTCATAAATAACCTGATGCCCATGATAACCTATCTAAAGCACTATTGTAGACCATTATCTGATGTTCTGGTTGGTGTGGATCTAAACTGGTTGCACAAGGGATGAAAGCCGTATTCACCGAGTGAAGCGTTAAATTGCGACATAATTGCTGTTTATAGAGCTCCGAGACGGTCATTACGAACCCCAGTTCATGGATTTTAAGCATGGTGTCTAAAAAGGTTTATGGCAATAATATGAGTCTACAATGGTGATTATGTCAAGAACAATATCATGGGTTCAAGTGCATAGTTAAATTTGTGTACAATAAGCCTGAAATTTAGGCAATAAAGTATTTAATTTTCTTAAATTATCAATTCTTATTCTTAGGAATAGATGAACAGATAATACAGCATCTAGCATCTCTTTCAATGCAGTAGGATAGAAAATAGACCGACTTAAAAACATTTTGTCGATGCATGAAAAAATATTTTAAACAAGAGGGCCATCATGGCCCTGTATTGCTCACCTGAGTACAAAAGTACTTTCAGCTTTACCCCAGGGCCTACATTTAAATAATGCTGGTAAAGGGTCTCTTAGTAAATTACAATACTCAACATGAAATATCTAAGGTCTAGTCACATTAGTTTCAGAGAAAAATGATTATTTATGTTTTTCAATATAAATCAATGCAAACTAAGCGAACCCTGGGGCGTAGCCAATCTTGGCCCAGGGGACATAATTTGAACAAACTTGGTAGATATCCACTAGACAATGCTACATACCAAATATCTAAGCTTAAGGCATTGAGGTTTCCAGTAAGAAGATTTTTAAAAATTGCCTTTTTTACATATTAAGGGCCCCCGGGGCGAGGCCAATATTGACCCCAGGGTCAACATTTAAACAATGTTGGTAAAGGGTCTCTTCACAATACTCAACATCAAATATCTAAGGTCTAGTCCTATTAGTTTCCGAGAAAAATGATTTTTCATGTTTCCTATATAAATCAATGTAAATGAAGAGAACCCTGGGGCGTGTCCAATTTTGGCCCAGGGGACATAATTTAAACAGACTTGGTAGAAATCCACTAGACAATGCTACATACCAAATATCTAAGCTTTAAGCATTGAGATTTCAAGTAGAAAGATTTTAAAAGTTTGCCTTTTTCACATATTAAGGGCCCCTGGGACGGGGACAATTTTGACCCCAGGGCCAACTTTTAAACAAAGTTGATAAAGGGTCTCTACACAATACTCAGCACCAAATATCTAAGATCTAGTCCTATTAGTTTTGGAGAATAATGATTTTTCATGTGTTTCCTATATAACTATATGTGGTAAACATCATACCTAAATATAGCTGAAGACAGGTAGAAATATTCGATTTTGACAATTCATGCCATCTGATCAGGATCTGCACTGGTCCCATTTTAGTCATATATAACCTAATGAATCAAAAAGCCAACAGTGCAGATCCTGATCAGATGGTTCGGATGTGCCGGCTGATCTGGATCTACACTGTTCGCCCAAGCAAAAAGTTGTGTCTATGGACGAAAGGGTTAATATAGTCTGAACATTTTGAGAAAGTGCTACAAATTTGTTGTTGTTGTTTTACTTATGAATTTAAATAAAATATTTAGAAAAGCCTGATATTCAGTGCTATAAAGTATTAAGAATGTTTATTTGGTCAGTATCCATAGATGTCAAAATTTACCTTATAAAAACTTCCAGAGCAAAGTTCTTAATATTGCAAAACACAGATCTTGAAGCAGGAAAGTTCAGTAGGTCATTTGACCAGCAACTGGAGCAATGAACTTGATAGTGCATCCTAATACATCTTAATATAGCTGAAGACAGGTAGAACTCTTGAAATTTTGACACTTGAAATTTTCACTCTGCTACTAAAATTTTTGTTTCAAATTTTATCCCTGAACAACCAGTGAATGCATTGTTCAGGAAAGATTGAATTTTAAGATGGTATAATGGCTGTGTCAAAATCTGGTTAATAACTGTAGAAAATCAAAGGTTAAAAACAGAATTCAAGTTTTTCCTATATAAGTCTATATAAAATGAAGTGACCCCTGGGGCGGGGCCAATTTTGACCCCAGGGAAATAATTTGAACAATAATTGTAGAGTTCCACTAGAGGGTGCTAAATGCCAAATATCTAAGCTCTAGGCCTTGTGGTTTCAGACAAGAAGATTTTTAAAGTTTTTCCTATATAAGTCTATGTAAAATGAAGAGACCCCTGGGGCAGGGCCAATTTTGACCCAAGGGAAATAATTTGAACAATCTTTGTTGAGTTCCACTAGAGGATGCTAAATGCCAAATATCTAAGCTCTAGGCCTTGTGGTTTCAGACAAGAAGATTTTTAAAGTTTTTCCTATATAAGTCTATATAAAATGAAGTGACCCCTGGGGCGGGGCCTATTTTGACCCCAGGGAAATAATTTGAACAATCTTTGTAGAGTTCCACTAGAGGATGCTAAATGCCAAATATCTAAGCTCTAGGCCTTGTGGTTTCAGACAAGAAGATTTTTAAAGTTTTTCCTATATAAGTCTATATAAAATGAAGTGACCCCTGGGGCGGGGCCAATTTTGACCCCAGGGAAATAATTTGAACAATCTTTGTAGAGTTCTACTAGAGGATGCTAAATGCCAAATATCTAAGCTCTAGGCCTTGTGGTTTCAGACAAGAAGATTTTTAAAGTTTTTTCTTTCAGTTGCCATGGCAACCAGAGTTCTGCATGGAATTAATTTCTTTGAACAACTTTGGAAGAGCTTCATGCAAGGAACATTTGTGGCAAGTTTCATCAACTTTGGCCCAGGGGTTTAAGAGGAGATGTTGTTTAAAGCAAAAATTGACGACGCACGACGCACGACGGACGACGCACGACGCACGACGGACACAGGGCGATCCTAAAAGCTCACCATGAGCACAAGTGCTCAGGTGAGCTAAAAAAACAGACAAGCAAAATTATTATCAGACTAGTAGCTAGTGTAAAATAAGCAGCAAGCGGTGGGATACTTTATAAATTGATGAAAAGAAGACTTTTGAGAGACATGTATCAAAATATTGCTGTCTCGGGTTAATTGAGCCTGTTCATGAGCAGAAATGGGAATGCATATTACTGTCCACGGTACTTATCACCGGGTACTTGAAATGTCTTTATTAAATAATAAACATCTGATTACGATTGTATCAATAAAATGTATAGCTCTGTCTTATAAATGATTAGATATTGTCATTTTCATAAATGCAGTTTACTTCTTGCATATGCCGTCAATCATCATATCTACTGTCAATATTAAATTGTCCATAATACAATGCCGAATTGTTCTTTTTTATGAGTCGGATTTATTCTTGAACACTTTCTTTGCTTTCCGCCATTGTGTATGCACTGTTGATGGCAGTACAGTATCGATTCTATGTACTACCTTTCTCAAGGGCTTATCAATTGGTGCTATTTATAGAAACAAATCTTATCTGACGATCACTGCTAAAGTATTGCAGGTTGCTTGAGATTCACAGTCCTATTCTTTGAATAATCAAGCTAAAAACATTGAAAGTACATAGTACTAAGTTGTATCTATGAAGTAACCTTTATTGTGTGGGCGAACAGTTTAGATCCAGATCAGCCGGCACATCCGTGCCGTTGGATCACGATCTAAACTGTTCGCTTTTTTATTCATTAGGTTATTTCTGACAAGAATGCAACCAGTGCAGATCCTGATAAGATGGCAAAGATGTTCCGGCTGATCTGGATCTAGCGTCTTTAAAATGTTTTAAAGATGATTTATTGGCTGCTGATTGCCATTGGATGCAGTCTTGCTGTTTGCTGCTTTACTCGCAAATCTGGATCTCTGGATGCTTAATGCTTGCTGCTTTGGTGAGGAGACATTACAGGAAAGTGCTGACTGACGTGTATGTGAAACACATAAATTTTGCTTAAGACAGAATTCTTGCTTTATTTTTGCTGGCAACTATGTTTTAGTGAAAGACTGTGAGGTTCCTGTCCTGCTTGGAAAATAGTATTCTTCAGAGGAGTCTTCGATCAGTAGCTTATATTAAGTAGTTTCTTGCTGGATGGAGAATATGCCTTGATGTGTGCATAATAATAGCGCTTTAGACTGTTTGACGTAAAAGGCTCCACTGGCTGCTGGCTTGTGGAAATATTCTTGACAACTTCACAAAGTTTTAATATTTTATCCAATATCTTCAAGAATGCTTTGTTAATTTCAAAGTCTTTTTTTTACATTCTCAAGATTTAAAACAAAATGCTTTCACAGGACAAGTCTGCATAGCGACATTCACTTTATGTTTTGATAATAATCAAATCTGTTGTACAACACAGTCCATCTCGACAGTTGCAAGATGTTTAGTCATACTGGATTTCTTTTTGGGTGATGTGTCGAAATAGAAGTTTCCATATCCCCTCATAAAACTCTACAAGTTCTCTTTCTTGTTGCCCTGAAAAAGAAGTAAGGTGTTTAAAAAGTGTGAAAAGACAAAGTTGATGCATGAATATATAATTATATTTACTGTCTGCTGGCAACAAAAGTTTAAATGTATGCCTATGCTTTATAATGGATGATAAAAAGGTGTAATATTAACAAATATAACATATCCTCACTATCTGATCTGGATCTACACTTTTATTTTCTTAGTCAGAAATATCTAATGAATCAAAAAGTGAAATGTAGATCCTGACAAGATGGCACAGCTGTGCTGGTTGTTCTGGATCTACATTGTTCACCTATGGATAACAGCCTTATTCCATTGAGTAGATAGGCTGGGAATAGCTAAGTTGTGAGAACAGAGAGAAGTTTCTAGTTTAGGGAGAACCTTAATTGCGTGGGCGAACAGTGTAGATCCAGATCAGCCGGAACATCCACGTCATCTGATTAGGATCTGCACTGTTCAGTTGGCTGTAAGATTCATTAGGTTATTTCTGACCAAACGCGACCAGTGCATATCCTGATCAGACTGCAAAGATGTGCCGGCTGATGATCTGGATCTATAGAGGTTGCTCATGCGTCAAAATGCTTAAAGATGGAGGAATGGGTTAAATCATATACATTTATTTCCTATTATTTTTAAAATTAAATACAGAATTATGCATAAGGTCATGAATGTGGAGCAATATAATTATTATGTTTTAAGCACTTATTTATCTATGATGCAGTAGTCACAACAATTATTTTAGTAACATTTAATAATGTAATAATGATGCTTTTTTCACAAACCAATAGCACTGGTCCATTTACAAAATACAAATTAATATTATTAAGTAACTTTTGATATTTCCGGGATGATAATCAATCAGATTATCAATTTGTAAAACCTGTGCAAAAGCAATGGATTCCAGTATTCTTTTCAAAATGTTAAACTTTCAGCTCAAAGATACAGCTTAAATCACATGGGTGAACACTTTAGATCCAGATCAGCCTGGATATCACCGATCAAGCATTCAAGGTCTTCAATACTCGTTTTCAGAAAAAACAACAAGATTAGATGAACAAGAAGCCACCAGTCTAGAATACGCCTTTCCAATAAACAGTTTCGCAGTCCTGTACGAGTTACTTCCCGCGACCGAAAATCAATCCAAAGCGAGGCTCTGCAGGATGGCTGAACGATCGGGCTAATGGCTTAAGCACATAATAGCTAACCTTATCCGCTATATTGCAGGTCTGCGTTCGTCGCCGGCGGTGAAAAAATAAGTTGCTGGTCTGTTATTCTAGCCAGACTTTTTTATGTTTACTATTTGTTAGATATTTAGTTTTTTAATGATTTAAGAACATGTACCATTCTTGTGATAGTAGGCAGTATGAAACGCAATTTGGACAAACATAAGCATTAATTTTACCAATTATGTACAACAATTTCTTCTTAATATCTTTTCTGCTGAAAATATATTTTACTGGTGTAAATTGCTAAGGCTAGTAATGCGCTATTATCCGGAAATCGTGATATGTCAACATCTGGTTACATGATCTGTAGACAAAAAAAATGCAATCTGAAATTGTGGATACTTACACATTTGAACAATAGAATTGTCCTAAAAATTTAAGGCGTGTATGGTCATCGAATAAATAATTTGAATATTTAAAATGTTACGTATACTTCACAAGCAAATATGTTTGATTCTGTCTTGAAATAAAACAGGATCGGTAATCTGATTGTTTGTTGTAGAAGTATCATTCGTAGAATAAAATCCAAGGATTTAGATGCCGGCTTCCAAAAAGATGGGAATATTTATATCACAATATGATTGCATATCCAATTTAGATTTCTTAGGTTTGACAGATTGTAATTTTGGCATAAAAGCCCAAACTCTTAATTAAACATATATAAAATGTTTTGATAAGAATTGTTTCTTATTGACGGCTTTTGTTTCTATAACGTATCGTAATGTTGATTAAGAATCCATTTAAGTGCTAAATCAAATACATTTGCTGGCACATCCAGTAGTTACAGGACTCCGAAATACTTAAGAATTGGGAGGTGTAGATACCTTGCAAATAGAAATTACACGATCTCTATTGGTCAATGATATCTGCCCCTTTAAGTAATTGACAGATGACCCCGTGTGCGAGACAGTTTGACATGTTTATGGCATGCCACCTTCAAAATCAATCGCCGCCGACATAATCACAACATGATGTCAGTAGTTGAATAGACACGCTAATCCGGAAACGAGACTCAATTAAGCCGTGAAGAGAACACTGCGACTGTCTGTTAGTTCAAGTCGTTTAGTGTTTAATGCGAGGAATAATGAATTGACACTTTTAGTCAGAAACCTGATTGTTTTATAAATTATTTTCAAAAATATCATAACGCTGATGTATTATTACTAATTCAAATAGAAGATATATTTTTCAAAAAAGAATTTTATGATAAAAAAGAAAGTTGTAGGTGCATATTCCCTATTACGTTATTACAGCGAGCAATCATTTTTCCTGTAGAGCAGTCACGTGACTGGACAAGGTAGGTAACCAAATAAATTCATCGAATTATTGGAAAGGCGTATAGATTCAGATCAGACTGTATGACCTGCATTCATCCTGGTTGCACATGGAATATGAGCCATATCCCATGGATTGAAGTAATAGAGATGATTAACCCTTTATGTCATATAATTATACGCCTTTTGTTACATGTGTGACCCAAGTAGATCCAGATCAGCTGGCACATTCTGTTTGATCTTAATCAGCTGATCAGAAACTCAATAACCCAGTAATCAAAAAACAAACAGTGCAGATCCTGATCAGTTGGATTTTTATTTTTGTTATTTTTAATGGTAAAATCTTTTCTGCAAAAAAAACCATAATAACATGAAGATCGATTAAAAGTGATGTAAACATGATTAAAATCCAGTCAACACGTAATTATCGGCTCCAATATGGCGAAGTTCTCGTCTAGTCCACGAATAAAAAAAACAAGATAATACAGTTTAAATTGTTCCACCTTCAGTACGCAGTCAAACGGTGTAAAATTCTTAATCGACTCGCCAACTACCGCCTCAATTTATGAAACCACATACGACCTCAATAAACATAATGGGCTGCGAGCCAAATTTCTGTGAACCTCATTACCCGATCCTATCCCAACATCAGGGGCGGATCCAGGAATTCAGCAAAGGGGGTTCAACTCAGCGAGTCGGTTTTTTAACAGCGTCAATTTGCAACTTAGCTAAAACATCAGTACTTCGGACACTTCCAGGGTTCTTAATAAATAATGTATGTAAAAGGCCCCAATGAGTCCTAACCAATCTAGGGGGTCCGCGGGCCTTCTGCCCCGGAAAAGTTTCAAAATTCATATGCCAAGTCCTGCATTCTGAGTTATTTTGTGGGAATTTTATAGCAGGTTTTAAACTACTCATTTATTCTTGATTTTAACTATTTCCTTGTGAGCAGTAAAAGGGTTAGCAATTATAAGCACTCAGATCCAAATACTCTGCCTCATTATTTGACTTTTGAGTCTAGATATGCGACACTTCCAGGGTTCTCAATAAATAATGTATGTAAAAGGCCCCAATGAGTCCTAACCTATCTAGAGGGTCCGCGGGCCTTCTGCCCCGGAAAATTTTCAAAATTCATATGCCAAGTCCTGCATTCTGAGTTATTTTGTGGGAATTTTATAGCAGGTTGTGAACTACTCATTTATTCTTGATTTTAACTATTTCCTTGTGAGCAGTAAAAGGGTTAGTAATCATAAGCACTCAGATCCAAATACTCTGCCTCATTATTTGAGTCTAGATATGCGATTTATAATGTTTCAACTCAATAATTCATTAAATTAGAGATAAACTGCTCAAAATGGCTAAGTTCGGGGTTCCCATTTTTTGGTCCATATTTTTGCCAGTTGGAAAATGTTGAAGAAATTTTTGATGCACTAATAACTGTTGGTGGTTGGATGGGGTTCAGAGAAAAAATTAGCTGCGAGATACTTTTGGTTTCCTACTGGATAAAAATATCATCTTTTTTATATTTTTGCATAAAACAAATTTATGAACGTTAATGTGCCGAGTCCATAATAAACTTTTAAAAGTGATTGTTTTTCTGTATAAGTAAAGTAAACAATGTATATGGAGCAAAAAAACAGATTTCTTTTACTGTCCTAAAGTAAACGTTGATGTGGAAAATCTTTCTTGAAGTAAAGAAATTAAAGGGTTGCTTGAGTTTTTATGTATTTTGAATAGCTTAACTACCATAGAATATTAAGAACATTCCTCTCTAGGTATCAGAACTTGGTGAATAATCCGCTGGCTTCCATCACAGTCCTGTCAAAGTTTGTCAGAATAATAAATGATTAATTTTTACTTTTGAATGCTTTATTTTCAAGAACAGCGTGAAATTCATTCCCTACTGAAACACTGGCCAATTAAAGCAAACACGAATGTGTAAAGATTTTGGTACTCAAATCCTGTAATGACATTGGCGCACTCGTAATATTTTTGAGGATTTTGTTTATTCGATTTGTGCACGACTCTACCTCAGTAAATTACTTTATCAGTTTATGCGAACATTAAGCAGTTGTGCTCGTGGTCATTACTTTTGGTCTTTAATGAGTAGCCGACAGACGTGATATCGAAAATACATGTATAATTCTTTATTCAAACATCGTTTCTTTCTTGTATTGCAAATATAAGCATACGAATGAATATAACATTTTTATACCACAGGGTTCGTACAGACTTGCTGACCTAAAATTCCATGACTTTTCCATGATAAATTTCAATATTCCAAGATATCAAATTTCATCTGTTTAACAACACCAGTGCTCAATATCGTAAAGAAAAAACATATAAAAATGATTTCATTCATTTATTTAATAAAATGCATTTAAATGAATGTTTTTTTTAATTATTACTTAAATGCACTTTTAATTTTATCGTCATTTTTCTTTTAAGCGAGTAATACTCGGCAAATAATATAATTCAAGGATATTTATTAGGAATTCCATTATTATTTTGAGAAATTCCATGATAATTCCCTAATAATTTTCCAAATTTCAGAATTCCCTGAGTTTTCCATGATTTCTTTAAAAAAATCGATTTTCCATGACTTTTCCAGGTCTGTACGAACCCTGTAACACAGACTTTAACCGCGAATTTTAATCAGTTGCAAAAGCTCCTGTGATTTATCGAATGCTCATTAAGTTAGATTGGGGGACGCATGAAACATGCAATACTAATATTAGTTTTCTGATGATTACATTTGACTACTTTGTTGTTTTGATTTTAAGCAGATTGATCACATACAGTGGCAAGTCTGCAGGGTTTGAAGTTGTTTATTGGCATTACACAGGTTAGAATTGAGAGCAAGTAATATGCGTGAATTCCATGTTTTGACACTCAGGACCATCGCATAGCCATAGGTTGCATTTGTCATTTTTGTGTCGTGAAATGAAACAATTTTGTACCAAACTTGCTGTCCATTTTTTTCCGGAAACCATTATTATTGATTCGTATCCACAAACTTCGAACCTCGAACCACCCGGAACAAAAAAATCGGGAAAATTAGGGGGGTTCGAGCGAACCCCCGAACCTCCCCTGGATCCGCCGCTGCAACATGGACGACGGCCAGCTAACCTGTCAGAGGTCTATTTCCTACATACGCATAGATTTTAATTGGGAAAAATACGGGCGATATAGGTGATGTACAAGCTAATGACAAAGCAAACCTTATAATACAAATAAATGCAGATTCATAACCAATCCAGGGCCAAATCACTCCATTGCAAACGTCAACTAACAAATCTACCACATAGTTTCAATTTTGAGAAATACAATTTATTAAGACCAATGCTTCTTTCAAAATACCTTAAAATGTTAGCAGGATGTTAGAAAATCATAACAACACGAAAATATCTAAACAAATACTCACTGTTCGGTTGATTAACGTCGATTTCTCGGTATCCGTCTTTCATACGTCGTCTCTACCAAAATGGCGGACAGGAAAACGGAACTTCTTTCCTCGCGTCAGTATTAATGCGCGTTAATTACTCATGCGTGTCGATTACTCAAAAAATTGTTTGACGTTCCATGTGTTCCTTTTCTACCAATTATAATTTTTGCGGATTTTTTTCACTATAAAAATGATAGAACTTATCATTTTGCACGGCATTACAACTCTTCACCATTGAATTTCAGCGATCACCTTGTAATATTCAGAACTATTTTCTCAGGCTTGCAGTAACTGAAAACGCCTGTCAGAAACCCGCTTACTCTGGATCGGTCGTAAACGACCGACCCAATAAAAATTAATATACACTTACTAAGGTCGCAAAGATTGCAACTTTGCTTGCATAGAACTTTAGCTTTCTGGATATCGCTGCAAACGTCCAAGTACGTAATTGCAATATGACAGTCGAATCCATGTTTATCATGGCATGAGTTGTTGGGATGTGTAGCTGTAAAAAAAGTAGCTGCTAGTTACAAAGTATGTATAATTAAGTTCATCTTACTACAAATCGAAACAAGAGCTACACATTTTAAGGTTTCACACCCGCTAAATAACTTTAACGTTTTGCTCTTAGCCACTAAGCCAGTCTCACTTGTGTTTTTTAGTGTAGCCATTAAATTCTGATATATTAATTGGCCTTAATCAATTGACACATTCAAGTTATTTGACAGTGGCATTGGCAAGTTTTACTAGATTCGCTTAAGGTTGGGTGGTCTTCAGCGGCTGTCGACTTATATCGTTTTTTATGTGTAAGTTTGACAACTTCAAAGCCAAATGTTACAGAATTGATGTTCGTAAATGAATGCAAACGGATCTTAACATATCTTTAAAAATGCGCGTACCTTCAACAGTATTCACAACAGACTGGTTTGCAAAAATATCTGTCCCGAGAACTAAGAAAATCTACCAAACTTTATAACACCACTGTTCTCTCGGCACTGGACATTATTTTAATAATAAAATTGCAATATTTCAATCGCATGTAATAATAACTATCAATTTCAACCATATAAAACGTTATTTATCCTGAAGAAGATTTTTCTCATTAAAAGATAAATATATGAGACGGGAACTTTGAAAGCCACCGAACACGACAAATATCAAAATCTTCCCAGCACGGTTTCACGGAACCTGTTTTTTAGCAATAATGGAAATGCCTACTACTGTTCATACCGCCTTGCCCCGGATTAAAACGTGGCCGGCGGCTTTCCAAGAGCTCATTTATAATACCAGTTGGTCGCACTAATCCCAGGGGCGGATCCAGAGGTCTCTTCGCCTGGACGCAGACATTGTGCCAACCCCTTTCACAAAAATGGCGGGATGGAAGTAAGGGTGTAATGCGTTTGGCGTTGCCGCACTTCTTTACTCAAACCCGACCTCTTAGCTGTTCAATTTGACTTAAAAATACACTATTAAAAAGGAAACTTTTTGTAAAGGGAGTAAATTGAGTTTTGAATGCTTTTTTTTATCAGAGAACCGCCAACGCCCCCTCAGAACTCTATGCTTTTATATTGATTAATTAGATTGCAAAATTTCTTGCCTATTTAATGTTTTGGAAACCATTTAAGATCGTGCATTTACAGAGACACTGCTACAATATTTTACTCAAACTCGATTTCTTTGGTCTGATCTGCGAGTACTTACGGACTAATATGGTAGTAGAAGGTTCAGTTGTGGTATCGGCTGCGTGTTTATTACAGGCATCCACGTCACAACACAGAGTTGTTGCAGTTTCACTAAATAAAGAAAGCAAGTTTCTGATAAATTATCTGAAATTATCGCTGATTTGATAGCGAGACCACGAAAACGCGAAAACACGATGCGAAACGTGAAACGACGATGCGTGGTCGAAGAAGTACGATGAGGAGGCGCGATATTAATATAGATCCTCGGATCGTACTAGTACTTTCGCGATCTCACATCGTGTTTTCGCGATTTCGTTTTTTTTTTCAGCGTTAGCTGTCTAAGTTTACTATTGACCTGGTATATTTACCAATGAAATGTGTAAATAAAACATATTGTTTCGCGGGAAAATCAACAAGATTATTTCGATTTGTTGTTAGTGTGTGTTGTTTACGATTACCGTAACGATTTTATATTGTGCGTAAGTATTTACCTGGCACTTACATGTTCGGGCATTTTCGTTTTTTTAAGCGATAATTGTATCGGGGGAAAAAAACATATTTACGATATAGATATTTCAAGGACTTTTATTCATCTTTAATTCTAACTCTACAACATGTATTTTATTGAATCTGAATACATGTAGATAAAGACTTAATGTGAGGAAGTGCTTCTTTAGTCGACGTATTATCACCGGACGAAATTGTTGCAACAGCTTCAACATTTTTTTCGACTGACACTTTTAATGAATTTATTGGGTTTTCATGACTCGGTCGCTTAATCCCTATGCCATATAAAGAAGGCGGGGATGGTTCGTCAACAGCTATAACAAGTAAAATAAAATTACTAAACTGTGTCTGTTTCGCCGCTCTATATTTCTCTCTTTCTAATATATAAAATCTTTTCCATCAACACCGTTTATCTTTTTTTAAAGACATTTCTTATTTCGCGTCTGTTTTCGCGTTTCTTTGTCTTGCCCAACTGGTTGAAAGGCGAAACGATGGCCGCCAATGAAACACCGTATAGAGGTGCATCAGTAATTTTACCAAACTGCTTTAGAACTACAAGTCTAAGGTTCAAAATGCATAAATAACGACATGTTCACTGGTGCTATTTTATGCGACGGGCTATACAACTGTCACGTTGTCAGTATAAATGTTTACATTTACGATGCGCTGCTTATTTTCTACGTAGCTACACAATCAATTTGTGACATAAACAATTCTATTGACTTTTGACAGAGGTTATAGAATTTGAGGTTTGAAGAAGGAAGTGATTAAAGAGATAAACGTGAGATTACACATACCGCTTAAATGAAGCTTGAGGACTGCCAGGTACGCTCGTGGAAGTACTGTAAGATTTTGTTGGTCCAATGAAGGTTATCGTATTTGTAATGTTTGCACTACTTGCAAGTGTTGTAGTACTGTTCAAAATATCTGTGGAAGTCGAAACTGAAACAGGCGTTGTCGAAGAATTTGCTGCAGCGGGCGTTGTGGGTGAACTTGCTGCAACAGTCGTGGTAGATGGAACTAATGTAGTAACTGGACCTATTGAAGACGTCGTTGTCGAACCGACAGGGCATACCTTGTACAAGTCCATTGTGGGTTTTAATGGTACTAATATGTTATTAAAATAAATCTCTTTACATGTATGTTGTCTTTTTAATATGTGATGATACAAGTTTATTATTTTAGCCCCAAACAAAAGTTCCTGCAATTTATTGAAATGACGTTAAAAATTAAATGCTTATTAGTAATTTCGCTGTGAAAATCCAATTCTACAGTTACATGTGTTACAGATCATATGTTAGTTTTAAGATATTTCTTTAATTACTTTGTAAATATTGCAACAAAAACAATGACAAAAAGCACCGAATATCTTTTTTTCCGTAAGGCGTCCCATATTAAACAAGAAGTCAATACATGGGTCGTCAATACCCTACACACATACGCACGAAATATTATAAACGGGTTCTATTTGTTGCTTACAATATTTGCGTTTTTAATTCAAATATCATAAAATTTCTTACATTTCCATCGTCACACTTTAAGGTGAAATTCTGGGTCTGACCGTCAAATGTTTGTAAACAGTACTAAAATACAAAACATACTTGTCAGATTATCAATCTAATTCGGCTTACGTTAAGTTACTACAAATACTTATTTGCATAATTCTGTTTAGTCAAATATGAGTTATGACCCGTCTTCTTTCATGAAAACAGTACGATTTCAGAACATATTCAGTTATACGAATTATTCTTCATATATATATATTAAGATCCTGCATGGAAATAATCAAAATTGATGAAAGGGTTTATATTTTAATTCTCCAACTTACAGTTTTCAGAACCAAGCATCACCAGAAGACTAAATATTTATTATATACATAATATGGATAATATCACTCATTCATATTCCACGTCCGATTTAACCAAAAAATCATGTAAATTAGTGATTTCGAAGGAAATATTCTATAACGGTGGATTATAGTACGTTGTCAATAAGTCGACAGGCATGTGGCAAACAGAATCATTTTAATCTGGTTTATCCTTAAACAGTTTCACAAGTTTTCTTTATGACATAATAACTGAAAAATATTAAATCGCCGGTATCTGCCTGGCTATATTACAGTGATTGTCACGTGACTGTCTACTTATCTAACATCAGCTATACCTTGCTGTTTGGACACGGCTTTACGGTGTGACAGTCAGAAAGATTTGGGATATTCTGACAATCATAACAGTCAATTGCTCCTAAAAATAAAACAACAATTAAACATTTTATCAAAGCATTATGTAACACCGCCACCAAATGTATCAGTGAACGCTAAATTCTAAAGCTATCAGCAAGTACTAAAAGTAAAACTCTTACCACAAATGTAACAAAGTAAGTTCTAACAAAATCTGTGTTATCGGTGTAAAAATAAACAGCTCAGTTTTGTCGCAAATGAAACACTAACTCACTTCATCAGCAGTCTTGAAATTTTGAAAGAAGAAAAAGAAGACGATGAAGAAAAATAACAGAAGCAATAGTTCTGTTAAGAAACAAAACAGAAAAGACGCCATAGATCTTTCGACTTAAGTCGAAACCCCTTATAAACGGATTTTCGCTAGGAAACCCCACGAGCGTGTAATTACGACGCCAATTATACACTGAAAAATATTGTACTGTATAATTATCATTATTCTGTAGACTGTTGTATTGTTGAGTGCATCAGTATCAGAAATAGACGGAATCAACCAAGAAACCTTATGAGCTTGTCGTCATTTTATTGCTTTTGAGGCAACTGTCACCACTGTTTTAATTTGCAACATGAACATTACAATTTACAGCTTTTCTAAGTATACACCTTCGTACTGGGGCATTACTGGCTTGAAACTGAGCTATTTCTCTAAAACTTTCAATAAAAATGCAATAAATACTAACTGTTTTATTAGAAAAAGTGGTCTAATTAAACAGGCATATTGGGAAACTAAAAGAAAGGCGACTACATTTTATGCATTCAAACTGATTTGCTCAAAAAGTTGATTGGACTATAAACAGTTATAAAAAATTAAGATTATAATGAAATGAATTTAATTTAACAGAAATAGAAGAATAGCATATTTTAGGTCCCAAATGTTCATTTATATGTACACGTAATTCGTTTATTAAGTTAAACATACGCTTTATTAACTGATTTTGTGAATTTGCATTCTGTGGGTGTCAGTATTCTACATGATTTTGAGCACTCAGTTGTCTATCTTTTTGAATGAAGTTTTACTAATACATGTAAATCAGTTAGTACCGGTATTCATTGGATGGTTTATTAAAAGTTTTAGGGCAATAGCCAAAAAATCAAGCCAGTAATGCCCCAGTACGAGGTGTATACAGGTTTGATAAAGTCCTCTGCTGATCAAACAAAATTATGCGCCAGAATCTACTAAGAAGGAATTAGGTTAAACATTTCGTCATTCGACAACACGGTTAGTAAGACTATGAAATAATCACAAGAAATTGTTTTTAGACCTTTTATCTATTTCAATTCGTGGTTTATAGAGCATTGTACAAATATTTTAACTTATCTTAAATATGCATGCCTGGTAAACAAGCAAATATATAACATATATGTATATTCACACAAGACTTGGAACCCAGTCATAAGCGACAGATAAACACGTTGGCTTTTTGACTGGGAATAGAACAAAACCTTCAAAAAGAATCTTATGGATAAAAATAAACATTTCATATAACATAGGTCGCGTAATGTATTTGCTTCCTAGAAAAAAAAATCTGTAAAATGGTTACATGCTTGATCGTTTTGTTGCTGTTGTTTTTTTTTTCAAATCATGAGCGCTTAATGCGAAAACAAAAACGTATCTGATATTTCTCTGCTTGCAACATAGGTTGTTTTAAAATTTGTTACTCGTATCCAAATTGCGATTGCGTTTCACTTCATTATTTGCTCCCATAAAACATAATTTTGTAGAAAATATGTTTTATCCAGTGTTTGTTCCGAAAATATTACAATACAGTAATGAGTATAAGTTATTTTACCCGTCAAAGGTGTGTTGTTGAGGAAGATGCAAAGTACAAAAACCATCCACGAGAAACATATATCTGGAAAAAAGGTCAAGTCAAGTCAAATCTTTAATTCCGCCATGAAGGAGATCATTGACATAGAACATAATGATATGTAAAAAGTTACATTAAGTACAAAGTATTATCAATACATGTTTAAGTAAAACAATAATAAGATACAACACGATAATAAAACACTCTATATAAGCTCAATAACGACGGTTAACTGGGTTTTAATCTATTTGTGCTAAACAATAGCTTACTAGTATATAAGCATAGTACTGTTTACGTGTTTTACATGTGAGTTAAGAGTTCACTCGGTGAGCGAACAAGTGCTAAGAGCCGTCCATACAAATTTATGGCATATGGATACGAGCAGATCCTGATCTGGTGGAGCATTATGAGCTGGCATTCCTAACGCTAATAGATAGAAATTATCTGAATTGCTGTTTCTAAACTCGTCGTACAGTGACGAGTTGTCGAACGTTTCATAAATTTCTGTGAACAACTGGTAACGGAGTAATGCTGTATTAAGACATGATGCTATATAATGGACGGATGCGTTTGTGAACAGGATCTGCTCGCAAAATCTACAGACCGAGACTTTGTGTTGCGGGACTTCAACCCATAGTTTTGCAATAACACGGGCAATCTTTAATTGAGTTTTTGTTTTCGCAATTGGCCAGACATTACTAGGCATTTGATGTGTTTGTAATTTTTTAATACTACTGCAATACTAGTTCTCAAGTAGTTTCGTGTTTGTGGCTATTTATATTTAAGCTTATGTTTCGGTTGTTTACTTCGTTAAAGGGGTTATGTATTTTACATTTCTTGTGTAACTGACCCCCCCCCCCCCCCCAAAAAAAAAAAAAACAACAAAAAACCCCCCAAAAAACAACAAACAAACACAAATAAACACAAAAACGGATAAGCTGCAGTTTTCAAAATAGGGTTCGAAGGATTCCAAAACTGCCGTCGGATTATTTGACACAGGTTTGTCTGTGTATTCTGAAGTGTGAACAACACCAAAATCATTATTTTATCTATACATAATTTTATTAGATTTTCTACATAATTAAATCACATATGCGACTACATAATATATATGGAATTTTTAAATAAAATAAAATATGATATATTGATATATTTTAATATGCATTTCAATAAAAGCATATCATTTGAATGTAGACCTGTAGCTAAGCTTTCTAGATTCCTGACTACATCCTGTCATGAAATGCATTCTCTTCTTGAGCCTCAGCCCTATCTCTGAAATCTGGTTTCGTGATTAATAAAATGTTTTTCATGCTCAGCTCAATTCTATTCTCAAACTTAAAACGTCTAAAACATGAACAGTCTTCATAAATAAGAAATAACTGTACATTATAAAGTTGTTTTTGATCAATTATGTCATATTTTCAGCTGAATTGTTTTGTTTTGTAAACTGTAAGGAAATGAAGCAATAAACTTTTCATGCTCAAATTGAGATGAGCACGAAAAGAAATTTAATATCACGAAGCCTGGTTATCTGGAATACCGTATGCTGTGCATGAACTTTTGGCACAATGCCATAAACCAGCGTTGTTCCAAGTGGCGTTGGTTTTTCGGCGTTATTCGGCGTTAGCTGTCTAAGCTCACTTTTGACCTAGTTTTTCGACCAATGAAATATTGTAAATAAAATTTATTATGCAGCGGGAAAATCAAATAGATTATTTTGATTGGTTATTAGTGGGTCTTGTTAATGATTACCGTAACGATTTTTATATTGTGTGTAAGTATTTACCTGGCGCTTATATGTTCAGGCATTTTCGTTTTAAAAAGCGTTAATTGAATTGGAGAAAAAGATATTTAGGGTATAAATAACCAGTTAAGTCAATTGATGGCTTAAATACGATTTTATATGGAATATTAATAGGTGTCAGGTTAACACTCGAGTACAATACACAGTGTAAAACGACAGAGAAGTGCAGATATTTCTGGTTCTTACTGGTTCCTTTCTAGTATCTTTGATACTGATTGTTAATTTCAAGTCCAGAAATTCATAACTCCTTGGTGTAGTGGTTATCACACTCGCCTCTCAAGCGAAGGCCCCGGGTTCAATACTCCGAAGGAACACTTTCTTTTAAAGTTAATTTACGTAAAAGTTGGTAGATTTCGCTCTTGTAACAAGTTGTTATTATTTTCATTTATTGTATTTTAATGACATTTATTCATAAGTAGTGCTAACTTTACAAGAGGTATTTTATTGAAACTGAATGTACAGTTAATGTTAGACATACTTCTTTAATCGACGTATTATCACCAGACGAAATTTTTGCACGGTCTTTCTTTCTTTCTTATACAGTATATAAAAATCTTTTCCATCAACGCCCTTTATCTTTTTTAAAGATATTTCTTGTTTCTTTTCGCTTGACTTCTTTTCGTTATTTCGCTTTGCGTTATAACTCATGGAATTATTTTGCGTGGCGTATTTTCGCTTGGTGTTATTTCGCCTACTGTACAAGTGTTTGACTAGGCATTATTTCGCTTGATGTATTTTAAGAGGTTATTAACCGGTGTTCAAGAGCCAGGAGGCGATATCGGTTCGGAAGAAAGAAAGCGAAAATACGCCAATATTCTCTCTCTCTCTCTCTCTCCCCCCCCTCTCTCTCTCTCTCTCTCTCTCTCTCTCTCTCTCTCTCTCTCTCTCTCTTTCTCTCTCTGCTTATAAATTCTATGAAATCTCGACTCACCTCTATTATAGTGTTTCTTAATTCTCATGATGTCCGGTTGTTATATGTATTCAGATGTTTAAAGTACAGCAAACTATCGACAATTCTATTGTCAATGCCATTTGTAAGCACTAAATAACTTAATCTTATCGCCCGTATTTCAATGATAAGACTAAGACTTGCACTTGTTCATAACCTATTTCATGTCCACTATCTAGATGAAAACTTATTATCAATAGCTATGATCAATATCAGTTAAGTATGACATTAAACAGTTAAGTAAGATATTAAAGTGAAACTGTATGCCTGTTTATCGGCCAAATAGAGAATTTCGAGATTTTGGAAAAATAAATTCTACCTAATCACTGTTCATGGTGGTAAACTTCAATGTGTCAGAAATGGTTATCATTAATTGCACTTCTACACAATGCCTATAAAAACGACTGAACAAAGGCGAATTTGGCAGAACTTTTGGAATAATCAGTACCTTTTATGACCTGTTGTGATTTAATTTTACTACGTTAGTATACATAGCGCAATTTCTGTTTTAAATGTATTCACTCATATGTTAATTGAGTAAATGATTTTGATATATGAAACTTTTTTTCGCCCTGATACGCGAACAGGCACATTTAACATTAAAAACAAATAAATGCATATAATATGTGCAAATGTGTTGTGAATCAATGTGCTTTAAGCAAATCCTTTACAGAACTAGCAATTTTTTTTTAACTCCCGGATTTGTGTCCCAGTCACACTGCCCATATTCTCACTCTGTGACACAACTTTGTAGTTTTACAAATGCCAATACACACAAAAAGAATCATTATTGCTGCATTTTAGCACTTTTCAGTATAAGAATGGTAAAAACGGGTTGAAAATTATTTCGATTGTATAATCACTTTTGCAACAATTTAGTTGCCCGACTAGCTGTTGGGAACGCTAAAACTTGAAGTTCGTAGCCGTTACATTACGTTCTAAGTGTAAACTTTACCGTATACCTTCGACTTCCGGTTCATAATATTTACAGGAAAATTTGACAGCAACTTGTTGTTCTTATGAACATGACTATTCTCTTTCATCCCATTAATCTCATACAAATTTGATCGTTTTCAAATTAAGTTCTCACGATGCTTGATGTAACAAAATGGCCGATTTTCAGTTTGTTGGACCAGCATGAGGTGTCAAAGATCACGAGAATCTGTGTTTTTGGGAGCTCCGGGAATGAGGCTATTTACATCACAGATAATGATGATGTCTACGCCATCGGTTCCAACTGCAGTGGATGTCTGGGTCTAGGTAAAATACTTGTTAAAGTACATGCTCAGGGCTCTGCCTAGGCTAAAAATTTAGGGATAAGTGAGTCGCAACGACTCACATCGAGCCGCTTTAAAGTACACAACAGGGTTGGCATGGTATTTCCCGGGGCGGTATTTACCGGTGGTATTTCCCGGTATTTCCCGTCCCGGGAAATACTCCTTAATTTCACTGAAGTGGGAAATACTGGGAAATACTAAAAAAAACATTTAAAAAACTGGATTTAGGCAAATTAACACAACAAAATGACTGATTTTTGCTACTGATATATTAAAGGGTTGTTTGATTATATATATACAGTTGTTTACAACTATTACACTAATGTTAAGTCTCAATATTATGCAATTCTGCATCTTCACCAGTCCAAAACCTCTCTGTCTCGGAGCATTCTGTAACACATCACAAGTTTTGCTGCTTTCTCGACACCAAGCCTGTTTCTAAGTTTTGTTTGTATCAGTCCGAAATTTGAAAACACTCTTTCAATACCCCCAGAACTAGCTGGCATAACTAACAGTTTCTGCACTAACAATAGATCCACAGTCTTTACACTTTGCTTGATTCTTATTTCCAGTTTCTATAATGTCAAAGTAATTCCAAACAGGGTCCTTAGGTTTCATCTTCACTGGTCAACTTTACTGACTGACAACTTTGTGAAGAATACAGTGATACAAACTTTTCCAAGAGTAAATCTCTATGGATTAACAGACTAAACAGAAGATGAGAGCTTTTCATAAGATTAAGATGATAATTGGGACTTGCATTGTTAATAAAATCGTGGTGCAGGGACAATCTTTGCCTGAGGCTGTCCCTCAGGTTGGGGCCATTTATTGTCCTATAATTGTCATCAATTAACTTTCACACCTTTATCTGTTAGCCAGGGCCAACTGGGATATAATACAGGTAATATGCTTGTGCAAACACAATTGACTGTATTGGGTATAGTAGCTTATGAGGATAAAGTTTAGACATGGTGATTTTTATTTCCCGGTATTTCCCAGTATTTCCCAGTATTTCCCGGGAAATACCAGTATTTCCCGCCGTCCTGTCCAATACTCTTATTTCCCGGGAAATTGCCAACCCTGGTACACAAGCATGTTGATTTAATCACTACTGATATTCAAGTTAGTCATTTGAAGCAGCAGCAAATAAACTTATACTCATTTTAAAAATAGAGAGGAGCAAGTTTATTTTATAACATTTAAATGCAGATATAAATGTATATAGTTCGATTTTGACCTGTGAGCTGTGACCTTTTGGACAAGTCCACTTTTACTATACTAATGCGTCATTTTACAGTTACCGTTAAATTTCGTTATTTATATGAATTAAAACCGATTTACAGCCAGTCTTCAAAATAACCCATTTGCCCGAAGCCCGGGACAAGTAAAATTGTCGGCGGGCAAGTTAAAATTATAACCTGACTGCCCGATCGGGCAAGTAGAAATAAGTAAACAAATAAACATTTACGACGCCAGTTGACTGGATGTTTACTTTCGTTTTACAAGTTAGTTTCGCACAGACGCTCAATAAAGTGCGTTACGATAGCGTCTGGGCGAACCAGAGTACCAGGGCTGGAAAAATACAGTAGCCCGACGTCCCGGACTAGTCAAAATGCCATCTCGGGCTACTGAATGATTGTCTGAAATCTAGTCCCGGACAAGTCATTAATCGATATCCGGACAAGTGACAAATACACAGATTCTCAGTGTCAAAAGCTTGTTAGTATTAAACAGCTTATTAGCCTAATAAACAGCATGTGCGGCACATCAAACGTCCCGACTGACCCCCCGTGGAGGCAATTAATTGTTGCATCAATTGCTTCTATACTCTAATAAACTGTCTAGAATATTGGTACAGTAGTTATTACTATTATATACAGATGATCTAATAATTAAAATAAAACCAAATATAACGCAAAACATCGTAAGTTTATACAGTATTTCACTTGTCACATATTTAAGAATTTGCCGGTATCACTCGTTTTTAACAAAGTACTCTTTGCTAAAAGCATTCATATCCGAAAAGGAAACTTTTTTACATAAAAGACAACTTTATTACAGTGATTTAAGCCACAGAAAACTGGAACATTTGATAAATTATGAAAAATTGCTCACCTTTTGGATGGAAATTGTACGATTTTTTCACCAATTTTTTTGTTATCTAGCGCGTTTGAATACATGTACCTTTAATGTCTTAAAACTGCTAAAATAACATGGGAAACTCAAGCAAACATGTTGTTCACTTGATTAAAATTCATTTTCAACATGACCATGTACAATCTAAATTTGACTGGAAATCACAACCGGTGAAAGTGTATGCATTTTCGGACAGCAATAATTTCGGATGCGTTATGTTTTCCTCAATCGTTCTGACGTTTTAATTATTTTTGTAAGTAACTTACAAATTTTGACTATCATCATCATCAGCTAAAAACTTAAATTCATTATCACATAGAGACATTTGGTTTGTGTGGGTGGGTGGCGGCAGAGTTGCACACAAATTGCTAGCAAAACATCATAAAGTTTAATGTAATGCATAATTTTAAATAAGAATCAAACTCAATCAAATTTAATGCAGTTCAATGCATATTAGCATAGATAAATTACTCACACGTGTACTAGCAAAGATAAATTACTCACACGTGTACTATCAATCAGAATGTTAAGTGTGAAACGAGTGAACCGCATTGCAGGACAGGTCATCCAATTTTCCGGACAAGTCATTTTTGGTAAAATGACTAGTCCCGGACAAGTGACTTTTAAAAATATTTTTCCAGCCCTGAGTACACGTAATCATGAGCGGCATAGCTATTTGTGTTGTCGTTGTATGTATAGTATGGGCATCAGTGAATGGTTGCCGAGATGTTTTTACGTTATTTTGACGGAGCAAAACCAGGTTAATGGCGTCAAGAGCCCCAGAAGCCTGCCGTAGATGTGTCACAAGCAAAAAAAGCATATGAACATAAAAAGGAGCGTGTATTTTTGCAGTCATGGCTGCAATCTCGTCGGTTCCGGGAATAGTCGTACTACTACAATCTTGTACCGTTACAATCTCGTACCGAATTGGGAATAGTCGTACCACATGAAAAGATACTATGGAGATTTTTTTATCCTGGAAAGTGATACTTATTTGTAATATCGTAGTTCTTCAAATCGATGCTGTTGATTTTCTATT
Source organism: Corbicula japonica (assembly GCA_038501625.1). Taxonomy (NCBI): domain Eukaryota; kingdom Metazoa; phylum Mollusca; class Bivalvia; order Venerida; family Cyrenidae; genus Corbicula; species Corbicula japonica. The sequence goes on from JAZAYU010000282.1 coordinate 397,605, forward strand.
TTATTTGTTATATGAAGTCAGAAAAAAATACACAACAGTCGTTTGAGCTAGAGGTAATCATTCCCACAAGTATTAGTAATTATATGTAATCATTTCTAGATGACACTGATCTTGCTGTTTCTAGAATAGAAAGCTGTATAATATCAAACCGTTTAACATTTAAAATTACTGAAACAATGTAAAATTTAAATGGATCCAGGATCCTAAAATGGAACATCTTTTTATTTCAGGAACCTGTTGCTGCAGCATGGCCAAAGAATCATGATGATGATGAAGATGATGAGATGGAAATGGCTGAAGACACTGTATTTTCTCTCTTGTTGTCATTTCAAGACTGAATTGTTTATATAGATGAACATGATTAAAAGCTTAAATTTAAAAAAAATTGAAACTTTAATTTTTCGGGCAAGTTGAAATGTATTCGGGCAAGTTTAAATTCCATGTTGTCTGCCCGAAGGGGCAAGTTCTAAAAAAAAATTATCGTGAAGGCTGCACAGCAGCAGATATTGAGTTACGACGCAATAGCTCAGTGGATAAGATCTCAGTATATGAAGCAAAACATTGCAGGTTCGAATCCAATAAAAGTAACTTTTTATTTTTGTCTCATTTCTTTTTTTTATAATTGTAATTTAGTTAATATGATATTTTTTTATGCCCCCGCCATGAAATGGCGATGGGCATTAAGAGTTGCTCCTGTCCGTCCGTCTGTCCGTCCGTCCGATATTCTCATGAACGCAACTCCTCCTAAACTACTGGTGGGAATTTAATGAAACTTTACCACAATACTTGGCTTGATATGTAGTTGTGCATGAAGGTGGGGTTTCGCTCTTACATGTTCCGTTCAGAAGTTATGGCCCTTTGATACTTCCATTTACATTAGTTTTAATAGGAATATATCTCGTGAACGCAACTCCTCCTAAACTACTGGTGGGAATTTAATGAAACTTTACCACAATGCTTGGCTTGATATGTTGTTGTGCATAAAGGTGGGGTTTTGCTCTTACATGTTCTGTTCAGAAGTTATGGCCCTTTGATAATTTCATTTACATTAGTTTTAATAGGAATATATCTCGTGAACGCAACTCCTCCTAAACTACTGGTGGGAATTTAATGAAACTTTACCACAATGCTTGGCTTGATATGTTGTTGTGCATAAAGGTGGGGTTTTGCTCTTACATGTTCTGTTCAGAAGTTATGGCCCTTTGATAATTTCATTTACATTAGTTTTATTCTTATATTTTGTGTTAAGCAAAATATGCATTTTGCCCATAACTTTAAAACTACTTGAGATATTGCCTTGAAACTTGAAATCTATTTTCACCATCAAAATCTTTATCATAACCAACAAGACCCATAACCCTGCTTCCAATATTTTTTCAAATTATGCCCCTTTTTCACTTACATTTTGTGTTAAGCAAAATATACACTTGGCCCTTAACTTTGTTATGAATGGAGGGATTTCAAAATAACTTGGCACAAATGTTCATCATGACAAGGTTGTGTGTCACATACAACACCCATGCCTGTAGGTCCAAGGTCAAGGTCACTGTTACTAAAAATAGAAATTTCTTGCAAAATTGTGTTGGCTCTGTAACTTTGTTATTTGTTATTGGATTTTTACGCCCCCGCCATGAAATGGCGACGGGCATTAAGAGTTGCTCCTGTCCGTCCGTCCGTCCGATATTCTCGTGAACGCAACTCCTCCTAAACTACTGGTGGGAATTTAATGAAACTTTACCACAATGCTTGGCTTGATATGTAGTTGTGCATGAAGGTGGGGTTTCGCTCTTACATGTTCCGTTCAGAAGTTATGGCCCTTTGATACTTCCATTTACATTAGTTTTAATAGGAATATATCTCGTGAACGCAACTCCTCCTAAACTACTGGTGGGAATTTAATGAAACTTTACCACAATGCTTGGCTTGATATGTAGTTGTGCATGAAGGTGGGGTTTCGCTCTTACATGTTCCGTTCAGAAGTTATGGCCCTTTGATACTTCCATTTACATTAGTTTTAAGAGAAATATATCTCGTGAACGCAATACTCCTAAACTGCTGGTGGGAGTTTAATGAAACTTTACCACAATGCTTGGCTTGATATGCAGTTGTGCGTGAAGGTGGGGTTAGCTCTTACATATTCCGTTCAGAAGTTATGGCCCTTTGATACTTCCATTTACATTAGTTTTAATAGGAATATATCTCGTGAACGCAACTCCTCCTAAACTACTGGTGGGAATTTAATGAAACTTTACCACAATGCTTGGCCTGATATGTTGTTGTGCATAAAGGTGGGGTTTTGCTCTTACATGTTCTGTTCAAAAGTTATGGCCCTTTGATAATTTCATTTACATTAGTTTTATTCTTATATTTTGTGTTAAGCAAAATATGCATTTTGCCCATAACTTTAAAACTACTTGAGATATTGCCTTGAAACTTGAAATATATTTTCACCATCAAAATCTACATCATAACCAGCAAGACCCATAACCCTGCTTCCAATATTTATTCAAATTATGCCCCTTTTTCACTTACATTTTGTGTTAAGCAAAATATACACTTGGCCCTTAACTTTGTTATGAATGGAGGGATTTCAAAATAACTTGGCACAAATGTTCACCATGACAAGGTGGTGTATCGCATACAACACCCATGCCTGTAGGTCCAAGGTCAAGGTCACTGTTACTAAAAATAGAAATTTCTTGCAAAATTGTGTCGGCTCTGTAACTTTGTTATTTATTATTGGATTTTTAAATAACTTAGTTTAATTGATCACCATATTAAGACTGTGTGTCACATACATCCCCAAGCCTGTAGGTCCAAGGTCAAGGTCACTGTTACTAAAAATAGAATTTTCTTCTCCAGGCTGTAACTTTGTTATGAATGGAGGGATTTCAAAATAACTTGGCACAAATGTTCACCATGACAAGGCGGTGTGTCCGCACAATACCCATCCAAGGTCAAGGTCACTGTTACTAAAAATAGAATTTTCTTGTAATAGGAATATATCTTGTGAACACAACTTGTCCTACACTACTGCTGGGAGCTTTATGAAAAACCCATAGCGGGGGCATCCGTGTCCTTTGGACACATTTCTAGTTCAATAGTATTAAGCTATTTTATCTTTATATTTTGCAACCCACTTTTAATTTTGTTCACATTAATTCCATTTTAACAATATATTTTTGTTGAGCAGCTTTCCCTGACGCCATACATCTCCGTACCAAAGGAGCGTTGACAATTGTGAATTCTGGCGTTCTGTAGACACTTGTTGTTACATTCATTTTCTTTAATAATTTACACAATTCAAAACCACTTTGTACAATGTTTAGCATCGCCCAAATAATGTGTTTTGAGTAAGCATCAATCGCGACATTTTATCAACTCGCTTGATGAAAGCTTACTCGACATTTGTACGGTTTAATGTCATTTTCGTGGGTGTCTAGATCAGTGAATTGAATAAAAACATTAAAAACAGTAAAAAATGAAATCTCCTCATGGGATTCGAACACACGACCCTTAGGTCATATTACAAGAAATCAGAAGTGTTGCTGCCACGGCCATGAAACCTTTTGTCACAGAGCGGTACAATTTCAACATAACGAGCTATGATGGGAATACCTAACATCCCTATTTTGCGGAATATTCCAAAAATCTATAAATATAAAAGTACATTCACGGCTCAATGCGTAAAATCGGACTATAGCATCTTGTCATGATATACTACATTGTTTATTGTATAAACAAATCATATAATCGTTAACAAATCTCTAACTAATGCTGTTCAGTTCTATTCTTATTCAGTCTCTGTATTCCTGAATTCTTTAATTATTTGCATAGATTTAATATAGGTTATCAAAATTCATTTTATTATACCTGATGGTGCAGGATATAAGCCTCATTAGTTACATAGTTAATTTAATGCAACACCAAGTTAAACACTCAGACCACCTTATACATATATCGGCAATACATTTAAAAGAAAATATTTTGGATGATTTTCGAAATAAAAAATTTAAATATTGCCTATAAACAATTGCTGCGTTGTGCGTTAATGTTTTAACAAAATTTTCGCGTCAGGATTTTAATTCACTGTGTCCTTGTATAAAATGGTAAAATGTGGTTTCTTTTTATTACCTCCCTTTACTTTATTGCGCTTATTTTTCTTGCCGATTTTTGCTAGATTTTTAATTATTTATTGATGTAACTTTAATCAGTTAAAATCAACTTTTACTGCTTTTCAGTTGTTTGCTTCTTTGTTAATTGATAGACAATGGACGACCTGTGAGACGACCACTTACATAAAAGAATGACTAGTTTCAATCCTTGTACACAAACAATCATGAGGCAAGTGGGAATCATGGTGATTGGGATTAATTGGTAATTAAACACTGACAGACTTGACAGTTTATTGATGCTGCCATTGGACAAAAGTTAATTGAGCATATTGGCGGTCGGCGAATCACTGTGCACGCTCGTATTTTTATTGGTCTAGTAGGCGGGCTTTTCGAAAATTGGGTGGAGCGTAGTGAACAGATGGAATGTCATCGAACAAAATATTATTTTTATGATTTTTGTTAGGGTGAAGTTTGGAAAGTGAAGGCGACAATGTCGCGCGAATCGCCCAGTAGGCAGAGCCCTGATGCTTTGGTGTCCTTATTTTAACAAGACTTTTTGTTGCATTCATCAGTTTTATCCTCCTTGGAGAAAACCAGATCTTCTGAAGTTGTGAGTCGGAGAATATAGGTCTTTCACAAATTCTGGCTCTAGATTGAGGTTTAACCAAGGACCTCTTTATTGCTACGCCAAGTGCATGATCACTTGGCAAACTTCACCACAGTGGAACATACTGACAATTTCGAAATTAGTGTCTAAACAACAAAATTTCCTTAAATTCAGTCAGCGGGGGAAGCATATGTATAACAACACAGCAGCTATGCATAAAATTAATCAAATTTTAAAATGTTTATTGAAATCAACAAACATTTCAGTAGACAGTTACTGCATATGTAAAAATATGCTTTAGTGACGCCAAAAAGAATTCATTTTATGTTACTTTATTAGTTTTCTTAGTTAAAATTGTAATAGCTACATTAGCTTTGTCCGTAAAGGTTGATAAAGAATGAAAAAAAATACATTTAAGTACCAGTATTAGATAATTTTTATGACAAGTTACAATTTATTGCTAAATTAAATAAAATATTTTAAAAGTTTTCGCTAATTTTAACATTAACAGTCATAAAACATGATTTTTTTCAATACGCTCTATACATCGCCATAATATCTGCAACCCCCTGACCAAAGTACGATCAGTACCGGAAAACGGGATAAAGAAGTAATTTCAACATCAAAAATATCCTGTTGGAAAGTCTAATTCCCATTGTTTAATAAATGCTAGATTTCTTACATAATTGATTATTTGATATATTTTATTATTTAACAAAAAAAAACATGCCTGCTTAAAATCTAATAACTGAAATAAAGTAATAATATAAGCATATTGATACATCAAATTTCTTCGATTTTAAAATCGAAGTGCAATAAATTACATTTTCTTCAATAAAGCTAAAACAGTTTAGTCATAGGCATTATTCTTGAACTCTAACAGGAGCAGGCTAGTACAGAAATGGATGGGTTGCTGACTATTCATAGACAGGGCATTTCTCAATATTTAAATTGTTTTAAAATTATGTTTCAGTCTTCAATGGTAAGTGTTGCAAGTAGATGCTACGTCATTCTTTTAGATTATTTAGTAAAAATTAGTTGGTTCAAACAGAAAATGTTGAAGCCTACTGAAGTCAGATATTTGTTTTTTTTGAAGATGAGAAAACAAATTTTACGTATAAATCACATAAATAAAGTATACAGCAAACAGCTGTCAAATTTTGTAAAATGTAGCAAAAAGTGGCATTGCTAAATACATGTATAATAAAAAAGTTACTGGAATAGCATACATGTGAAAACAGAAAGGAAACCGAAACTGAAGTGCTTTCCCCAACTTTGGCAAAAGTCATTCAGCATTTGACAAGTGTTTACAATTAATTGATATATGTTTGGCAAGGTTACCAATACATAAAGTCTTTTAGCTTGACTTTTCAAAGAATAGAGGAGCTATTTTATTTGTCCTAAGGCCACTCCTTTTTTATTTTATGGTTTACAAAAATTTTTGGTCAAAGTGTCTGACACTCGCCCCAGCTGTTAATTATAGCATAGCATAATTAGTTTGACAATAAACTGATTGAAAAACGAGAGTAAAATTCTTTGGATGTGGGGATATAATTAACAAGAGGTGTTTGTCAAACACAAATGCCCCCCCTGACGTGCAAGTGATATCTATTAGCATTGAATTTAAATTTTTGGAAATTTAGAGACTTTTGTAAGCTTTAGCAATGAAGGGTACCAGTCATGAAAGCAATTTACAAGACGGTGGAACTCCTATATATGAATAACCAGGTCATGCAATGAGAGGATTACATTTACCTCGACAAACATAAGCGCGTGTAGATTAACCTAGTCTAACACAAAGGATTTGATTGTAATTGACCTTTGACCTACTGACCCCAAAATCAATAGGGGTCTTCTACTGGTCATGACCAACATTCATACCAAATATGAGGACAAAATCAATAGGGGTCTTGTACTGGTCATGACCAACCTCCACACCATATATTAGGACTGTATAAAAAAAAACGTTGTCTAGTTATTGATCGAACAAGGTTTTTTGTTGTCAAGGCCACCGTGACCTTGACGTTTGACCTACTGACCCCAAAACCAATAGGGGTCTTCTACTGGTCACGACCAACTTCCACACCAAATATGAGGTCTGTATCACAAAGCGTTGTCTAGTTATTGATCGGACAACGTTTTTGTATGCAAAGGCCACTGTGACCTTGACCTTTGACCTACTGATCCTAAAATCAATAGGGTTCTTCTATTGGTCATGACCAACCTCCACACCAAATATGAGGACTGTATCACAAAGCGTTGTTTAGTTATTGATCGGACAAGGTTTTTGTGGTCAAGGCCACTGTGACCTTGACCTTTGACCTACTGACCCCAAAATCAATAGGGGTCTTCTACTGGTCATGACCAACCTACACACCAAATATGAGGACTGTATCACAAAGCGTTGTCTAGTTATTGATTGGACAAGGTTTTTGTGGTCAAGGCCACTGTGACCTTGACCTTTGACCTACTGACCCCAAAATCAATAGGGGTCTTCTACTGGTCATGACCAACCTCCACACCAAATATGAGGACTGTATCACAAAGCGTTGTCTAGTTATTGATCGGACAAGGTTTTTGTGGTCAAGGCCACTGTGACCTTGACCTTTGACCTACTGACCCCAAAATCAATAGGGGTCTTCTACTGGTCATGACCAACCTCCACACCAAATATGAGGACTGTATCACAAAGCGTTGTCTAGTTATTGATCGGACAAGGTTTTTGTGGTCAAGGCCACTGTGACCTTGACCTTTGACCTACTGACCCCAAAATCAATAGGGGTCTTCTACTGGTCATGACCAACCTCCACACCAAATATGAGGACTGTATCACAAAGCGTTGTCTAGTTATTGATCGGACAAGATGTGGTCTACGGACCGACCGACATACCGACCGACCGACATGTGCAAAGCAATATACCCCCGCTTCTTCGAAGGGGGGCATAATTAAAAAAACGAAAACGATAGCCATTTTATTTTACACGGGAGCGTTAGTTAAAAAAAGAGGAATATCGGTACTTTATTTATTCTAATTTTTCTTCTTGAATCCCTCATGGTAGATATCTCTGAACGTTAAAAGTTATGTTTCAAATACACGGCATAGTAATGTGAACTCTGCAATAACATGGTGCAAGTTTGAAGAACATGGGCCGACCTGCATGGTTACCGAGCAGATATCTCTTGTCCCAAAATTAGGAACGCGAAAATACCATTTATGAAAGTGTCCCAAAACTTAGGGACACCGAAAAATACTGATAATCAAAGTGTCCCAAAATTAAGGGACACAAAAAATAATTATTTTTGTGAAAAATAAGGGTGTCCCAATATTTAGGGTGTCCCAATACTTAGGGTGATTACGGTACTATATAACAGTCAAAACAATTTAAATTTACAGAAACAGATTTATTCAACAATTAACACCTTCCCTGGCCCGTTATATTTGTAACCCCACAGTGTGACCTCAACGTAATACTGCAACTCCGTTATATCGCGATCCGTTATATCGGGATAACCAATATATCGCGCTTGGTCCGTGGATCCCAATTTTTTGTACATTTACAATATGTATATGTTTGTTCATTCTTCGTAGGTGGTAAAAAAGATCAAATGATTAAATCAACGTTGGCGACAAATTCACGAAACGCACGCTTTTTCCGTGTCGTATTACGTCATTATCGGCGAAAGCTGTTTATTATGCCCCCCTTCGAAGAAGCGGGGGTATATTGCTTTGCACATGTCGGTCGGTCGGTCGGTCGGTATGTCGGTCGGTATGTCGGTCGGTATGTCGGTCCGTAGACCACATCTTGTCCGATCAATAACTAGACAACGCTTTGTGATACAGTCCTTATATTTGGTGTGGAGGTTGGTCATGACCAGTAGAAGACCCCTATTGATTTTGGGGTCAGTAGGTCAAAGGTCAAGGTCACAGTGGCCTTGACCACAAAAACCTTGTCCGATCAATAACTAGACAACGCTTTGTGATACAGTCCTCATATTTGGTGTGGAGGTTGGTCATGACCAGTAGAAGACCCCTATTGATTTTGGGGTCAGTAGGTCAAAGGTCAAGGTCACAGTGGCCTTGACCACAAAAACCTTGTCCGATCAATAACTAGACAACGCTTTGTGATACAGTCCTCATATTTGGTGTGGAGGTTGGTCATGACCAGTAGAAGACCCCTATTGATTTTGGGGTCAGTAGGTCAAAGGTCAAGGTCACAGTGGCCTTGACCACAAAAACCTTGTCCGATCAATAACTAGACAACGCTTTGTGATACAGTCCTCATATTTGGTGTGGAGGTTGGTCATGACCAGTAGAAGACCCCTATTGATTTTGGGGTCAGTAGGTCAAAGGTCAAGGTCACAGTGGCCTTGACCACAAAAACCTTGTCCGATCAATAACTAGACAACGCTTTGTGGTACAGTCCTCATATTTGGTGTGGAGGTTGGTCATGACCAGTAGAAGACCCCTATTGATTTTGGGGTCAGTAGGTCAAAGGTCAAGGTCACAGTGGCCTTGACCACAAAAACCTTGTCCGATCAATAACTAGACAACGCTTTGTGATACAGTCCTCATATTTGGTGTGGAGGTTGGTCATGACCAGTAGAAGACCCCTATTGATTTTGGGGTCAGTAGGTCAAAGGTCAAGGTCACAGTGGCCTTGACCACAAAAACCTTGTCCGATCAATAACTAGACAACGCTTTGTGATACAGTCCTCATATTTGGTGTGGAGGTTGGTCATGACCAGTAGAAGAACCCTATTGATTTTAGGATCAGTAGGTCAAAGGTCAAGGTCACAGTGGCCTTTGCATACAAAAACGTTGTCCGATCAATAACTAGACAACGCTTTGTGATACAGTCCTCATATTTGGTGTGGAGGTTGGTCATGACCAGTAGAAGAACCCTATTGATTTTAGGATCAGTAGGTCAAAGGTCAAGGTCACAGTGGCCTTTGCATACAAAAACGTTGTCCGATCAATAACTAGACAACGCTTTGTGATACAGACCTCATATTTGGTGTGGAAGTTGGTCGTGACCAGTAGAAGACCCCTATTGGTTTTGGGGTCAGTAGGTCAAAGGTCAAGGTCACGGTGGCCTTGACAACAAAAAACCTTGTTCGATCAATAACTAGACAACGTTTTTATGTTTATTTGTATAATAAAATAAAATACTTCTCAGTGTAAAGTTGTGATTATTTTTCCCCATGACAATTTCAAGTAAAGATATATATTAATGATCCATAACATTAATTTTAAACTATTTCAATATATGCCGTGTCATAAATAGGCACTGATTATCACTCACTTGTGTTTATTAAATGCTTTGGTTTCGTATGGATGGTCACTAAAGCCTGCACATTACCGGAATTGACATAACACTAGAGCTACTATATCTCCGCCAATAGCGAATATTTGATTTAAATTACAATAAAATCCTTTGTGTTAGACTAGGTTAATCTACACGCGCTTATGTTTGTCGAGGTAAATGTAATCCTCTCATTGCATGACCTGGTTATTGATATATAGGAGTTCCACCGTCTTGTAAATTGCTTTCATGACTGGTACCCTTCATTGCTAAAGCTTACAAAAGTCTCTAAATTTCCAAAAATTTAAATTCAATGCTAATAGATATCACTTGCACGTCAGGGGGGGCATTTGTGTTTGACAAACACCTCTTGTTACATTTTGTATGCATTTAAGAGGTGATGTACACGTTCACCAGCAGATACAATTTAACCCAGCAGATACAATTTAACATCAAACGTATGAAAATAGATGAAAGGTTTTTAACAATTCTGTTGCTTCTATTTTGACATGAAACCCCCTTTGTGACGAACAATAGGTGCGAAAAACACCAAGCATATACGGTACTGGCAGAATTTCGTTCACGAGACAAACCGCAAATTAGCGACAATTAATGCAAGTTCCTGACCATAATAGACATGAGCAGGAAACGTCAACACAATTTGTTGTTTTGACATTACCTGCTCATCGACATATCAAGCTGGTAAACGACGGACGACGACAAACTAACATCGCCAACCATGACCGACCAACAGATCGTCGATCAGTTGAAAGTACCGAAAACATTAATACCACCGTTGGAAATTGATACGGCGATCTTTGTTTTGTACATTAATTAATTTCTTTTTCTTAAAAATATTAATATAATAAATTAAATAAAAAAAGTTGTTTTAAAACATTTGTCCAGCACGGAACGTACTCCCTGATGTACCCGTAGATTTCACGGCATGTTAATTACGCAACACCGCGATATACATGCATCTGACAGCAAAAACAAATAAATTCTCCGTGTTTTAGTGCGATTATGTACTTATATCGCGCTCCGTTTATATCGCGGTGGGCGGGCTTGGACCCCGAAGTCTGCGATATAATGGAGTTGCAGCCATTTCTTCACTGGACTCAGGTTTATCAAAATCCGATCCGATACTCTGTGTATTGCTATTTTATCTCTGAGACATAAAACCCGTCTACCTGTTTCGAGGGCGCGTTTAAAACGCGGCCTATTTATATAAAAACAAGCAAAATGGGATTTGTTTCGATAGTTTTCGGCTCGTTTTCATAGGGTCGGAAATTATTAATGAAAAAAAAAATCGTCGATTTCGATCAATAACTAGACAACGCTTTGTGATACAGTCCTCATATTTGGTGTGGAGGTTGGTCATGACCAGTAGAAGACCCCTATTGATTTTGGGGTCAGTAGGTCAAAGGTCAAGGTCACAGTGGCCTTGACCACAAAAACCTTGTCCGATCAATAACTAGACAACGCTTTGTGATACAGTCCTCATATTTGGTGTGGAGGTTGGTCATGACCAGTAGAAGACCCCTATTGATTTTGGGGTCAGTAGGTCAAAGGTCAAGGTCACAGTGGCCTTGACCACAAAAACCTTGTCCGATCAATAACTAGACAACGCTTTGTGATACAGTCCTCATATTTGGTGTGGAGGTTGGTCATGACCAGTAGAAGACCCCTATTGATTTTGGGGTCAGTAGGTCAAAGGTCAAGGTCACAGTGGCCTTGACCACAAAAACCTTGTCCGATCAATAACTAGACAACGCTTTGTGGTACAGTCCTCATATTTGGTGTGGAGGTTGGTCATGACCAGTAGAAGACCCCTATTGATTTTGGGGTCAGTAGGTCAAAGGTCAAGGTCACAGTGGCCTTGACCACAAAAACCTTGTCCGATCAATAACTAGACAACGCTTTGTGATACAGTCCTCATATTTGGTGTGGAGGTTGGTCATGACCAGTAGAAGACCCCTATTGATTTTGGGGTCAGTAGGTCAAAGGTCAAGGTCACAGTGGCCTTGACCACAAAAACCTTGTCCGATCAATAACTAGACAACGCTTTGTGATACAGTCCTCATATTTGGTGTGGAGGTTGGTCATGACCAGTAGAAGAACCCTATTGATTTTAGGATCAGTAGGTCAAAGGTCAAGGTCACAGTGGCCTTTGCATACAAAAACGTTGTCCGATCAATAACTAGACAACGCTTTGTGATACAGTCCTCATATTTGGTGTGGAGGTTGGTCATGACCAGTAGAAGAACCCTATTGATTTTAGGATCAGTAGGTCAAAGGTCAAGGTCACAGTGGCCTTTGCATACAAAAACGTTGTCCGATCAATAACTAGACAACGCTTTGTGATACAGACCTCATATTTGGTGTGGAAGTTGGTCGTGACCAGTAGAAGACCCCTATTGGTTTTGGGGTCAGTAGGTCAAAGGTCAAGGTCACGGTGGCCTTGACAACAAAAAACCTTGTTCGATCAATAACTAGACAACGTTTTTATGTTTATTTGTATAATAAAATAAAATACTTCTCAGTGTAAAGTTGTGATTATTTTTCCCCATGACAATTTCAAGTAAAGATATATATTAATGATCCATAACATTAATTTTAAACTATTTCAATATATGCCGTGTCATAAATAGGCACTGATTATCACTCACTTGTGTTTATTAAATGCTTTGGTTTCGTATGGATGGTCACTAAAGCCTGCACATTACCGGAATTGACATAACACTAGAGCTACTATATCTCCGCCAATAGCGAATATTTGATTTAAATTACAATAAAATCCTTTGTGTTAGACTAGGTTAATCTACACGCGCTTATGTTTGTCGAGGTAAATGTAATCCTCTCATTGCATGACCTGGTTATTGATATATAGGAGTTCCACCGTCTTGTAAATTGCTTTCATGACTGGTACCCTTCATTGCTAAAGCTTACAAAAGTCTCTAAATTTCCAAAAATTTAAATTCAATGCTAATAGATATCACTTGCACGTCAGGGGGGGCATTTGTGTTTGACAAACACCTCTTGTTACATTTTGTATGCATTTAAGAGGTGATGTACACGTTCACCAGCAGATACAATTTAACCCAGCAGATACAATTTAACATCAAACGTATGAAAATAGATGAAAGGTTTTTAACAATTCTGTTGCTTCTATTTTGACATGAAACCCCCTTTGTGACGAACAATAGGTGCGAAAAACACCAAGCATATACGGTACTGGCAGAATTTCGTTCACGAGACAAACCGCAAATTAGCGACAATTAATGCAAGTTCCTGACCATAATAGACATGAGCAGGAAACGTCAACACAATTTGTTGTTTTGACATTACCTGCTCATCGACATATCAAGCTGGTAAACGACGGACGACGACAAACTAACATCGCCAACCATGACCGACCAACAGATCGTCGATCAGTTGAAAGTACCGAAAACATTAATACCACCGTTGGAAATTGATACGGCGATCTTTGTTTTGTACATTAATTAATTTCTTTTTCTTAAAAATATTAATATAATAAATTAAATAAAAAAAGTTGTTTTAAAACATTTGTCCAGCACGGAACGTACTCCCTGATGTACCCGTAGATTTCACGGCATGTTAATTACGCAACACCGCGATATACATGCATCTGACAGCAAAAACAAATAAATTCTCCGTGTTTTAGTGCGATTATGTACTTATATCGCGCTCCGTTTATATCGCGGTGGGCGGGCTTGGACCCCGAAGTCTGCGATATAATGGAGTTGCAGCCATTTCTTCACTGGACTCAGGTTTATCAAAATCCGATCCGATACTCTGTGTATTGCTATTTTATCTCTGAGACATAAAACCCGTCTACCTGTTTCGAGGGCGCGTTTAAAACGCGGCCTATTTATATAAAAACAAGCAAAATGGGATTTGTTTCGATAGTTTTCGGCTCGTTTTCATAGGGTCGGAAATTATTAATGAAAAAAAAAATCGTCGATTTCGATTTTTTTTTTTCGATTTCTTGAAAAAATAGGTCCGCCGGTTTTGTAAACCATTTTATATAAAAGAAGTGGCCTAACCTTGGCGAACATTTAACCTGTAAATTTTTATACACTTGTTTTATTCTAAACTTTATAACTCAGCAAAATATTGTTCCCTAATATTGACCTATGGATTAATTTTCATAAAAGTCATTGTATAAACATGGATTAATTAGGAATTTATTGATATACTTGTCATTAAGTATGGTGTACTGGTATACTTGTCAGGCTAGTAATCTGAATGTCATCAGTTTGAATCCAAACAAGTACACTTCTTTAAAAATACATTTGACATAGTTGACCAGTTATATGAACTCAAATGCACAAGTGGCAGGTCAATATTAGTGAACAATGCTAAAGATTTTACCATCATAATCTACAGTTTTATTCAGATTGTAATGTTATTCATCTAGAACGCTGACATGCATGCTTTCAAAATAGAATATTCTTAGTCATTGTTAAAGAGGAACATGAACATAATGAAACCAAACCAGATCAATTCTGCTATTTAATTTAGTACAAGTAGTAACTGGACATACAACTGTACGTAGTTTTTTCTGCATTTTTTATTTGTACATCACCATGTTCAGTGAGGACAATACTAAAATTAACTTATTTATTCATTTTAAGAATCAAACTACATGTACAATATGCTTCACTGTGTTTTTGAGTGTCTGTTTGAGTGATGCAATGCATTAGTTCCATTTATTTAAGATGGAAGGTGATGTTTGTTGATAAGACCAAACTGCTAGTTTTTTATCACAGGGTATCCATAAATTTGTCAGTGAATTACAGATGTGTTCTGTAGCATGATTTAGCATTTAGACTTGTCTGGGACAATAGGTTACTAATAATTTTTATGCCCCCGAAGGGAGGCATATAGTAATCGCGCCGTCTGTCCGTCCGTCAGTCCGGCAAAATGTTGTCCTCCCTTCTTCCCCAAAACCGCTTGAGGGATTTCATTGAAACTTCACAGGAGTGTTTGTCACCAAGCCTAGTTGTGCATATCATCAGGAGTTTCCGCTCAGATTATTTTTGGCCGAGTTATGAGCCCTTAGTCATTTTGAAACTATAAAGGTACATTAATGAGCCCAAATGGCATCATTCTGAATTCCTAACCCTAAACCCTAACGTAAACTGAAACCGCTTGAGGGATTTCATTGAAACTTCACAGGAGTGTTTGTCACCAAGACTTGTTGTGTATATCCAAAGGAATTTCTGATCGGATTATTTTTGGCTGAGTTATGGGCCTTTTTACCTAACCCTAAACCCCTCACCCTAACCCTAAGGTAAATTTTGTCAACGCAATAGATGTTACATTTTTTGTCTGATTGTCATGAAATTTGGTCAGGATGTTTGTACCAATGATTTCTCGGACGAGTTCCAATATGGGTCATCTGGGTCCAAAAACTAGGTCACTGTTACTAAAAATATAATTTTCTTGTTAACACTCTAGCGGTCACATTTTTCTTCCCATTGTCATTAAACTTGGTCAGGATGTTTGTCCCAATTATTTCTAGGCCGAGTTTGAATATGGGTCATCTGGGTCCAAAAACTAGGTCACTGTTACTATAAATAGAATTTTCTTGTTAACACTTTAGCAGTCACATTTTTACTCCAATTATCATGAAACTTGGTCAGGATATTTGTCCCAATTATTTCTAGGGTGAGTTTGAATATGAATCATCTGGGTCCAAAAACTAGGTCACTGTAACTAAAAATAGAATTTTCTTGTTAACACTCTAGCGGTCACATTTTTGTTCTGATTGTCATGACACTTGGTCAGCATGTTTGTCCCTATGATTTCTCGGACGAGTTTGAATATGGGTCATCTGGGTCCAAAAACTAGGTCACTGTTACTAAAAATACAATTTTCTTGTTAACACTCTAGAGGTCACATTTCTGCTCTGATTGTCATGAAACTTGGTCAGGATGTTTGTCCCAATGATTTCTCAGACAAGTTCGAATACGGGTCATCTGGGTCCAAAAACTAGGTCACTGTTACTAAAAATAGAATTTTCTTGTTTACACTATTCGTGGTCACATTTTTACTCTGATTATCAGATTGTAAAGAAACTTGGTCAGAACATATGTCCTAGTTATTAATTGGACGAGTTTGAGTATGGGTCACATGGGGTCAAAAACTAGGTCACTGTTACTATAAATAGAAAAATCTTGTCCAGGCTGTAAATTTGTTATTTCTCATTGGATTTTAAAATAGCTTGGCTCAAATGTTTACCATGACAAGGTGTACTTTTGCGTACAATACCCATGCCTGTTGGTCCAAGGTCAAGGTCACTGTTACTAAAAATTTTCTTGTCTGGGCTGTTAATTCCTAATGAATGAAGTGATTTCAAAATAACTTTACATAAATGTTCACCATGACAAAGGGATGTGTTGCTTACAATACCCATGCAGGTAGGTCAAAGGTCAAGGTCACTGTTACGAAAAATAGCATTTTCTTTTCCAAGCTGTAGATTTGTTGTTTCTTATTGGATTTTAAAATAACTTGGTGTAAATGTTCACCATATCGAGACGTTGGGTCTTGTACAACACAACTTTGTTGTACTCAGGTGAGTGATAAAGGGCCATCATGGCCCTCTTCTTTATATTACCCACATCATATGTAGTAAGGTCCATATCTCTAAAAATCATTTTTCAGGATAATTATGCCCCCCTTCGAAGAAGCGGGGGTATATTGCTTTGCACATGTCGGTCGGTAGGTCGGTATGTCGGTCGGTATGTCGGTCCGTAGACCACATCTTGTCCGATCAATAACTAGACAACGCTTTGTGATACAGTCCTTATATTTGGTGTGGAGGTTGGTCATGACCAGTAGAAGACCCCTATTGATTTTGGGGTCAGTAGGTCAAAGGTCAAGGTCACAGTGGCCTTGACCACAAAAACCTTGTCCGATCAATAACTAGACGACGCTTTGTGATACAGTCCTCATATTTGGTGTGGAGGTTGGTCATGACCAGTAGAAGACCCCTATTGATTTTGGGGTCAGTAGGTCAAAGGTCAAGGTCACAGTGGCCTTGACCACAAAAACCTTGTCCGATCAATAACTAGACAACGCTTTGTGATACAGTCCTCATATTTGGTGCGGAGGTTGGTCATGACCAGTAGAAGACCCCTATTGATTTTGGGGTCAGTAGGTCAAAGGTCAAGGTCACAGTGGCCTTGACCACAAAAACCTTGTCCGATCAATAACTAGACAACGCTTTGTGATACAGTCCTCATATTTGGTGTGGAGGTTGGTCATGACCAATAGAAGAACCCTATTGATTTTAGGATCAGTAGGTCAAAGGTCAAGGTCACAGTGGCCTTTGCATACAAAAACGTTGTCCGATCAATAACTAGACAACGCTTTGTGATACAGACCTCATATTTGGTGTGGAAGTTGGTCGTGACCAGTAGAAGACCCCTATTGGTTTTGGGGTCAGTAGGTCAAAGGTCAAGGTCACGGTGGCCTTGACAACAAAAAACCTTGTTCGATCAATAACTAGACAACGTTTTTATGTTTATTTGTATAATAAAATAAAATACTTCTCAGTGTAAAGTTGTGATTATTTTTCCCCATGACAATTTCAAGTAAAGATATATATTAATGATCCATAACATTAATTTTAAACTATTTCAATATATGCCGTGTCATAAATAGGCACTGATTATCACTCACTTGTGTTTATTAAATGCTTTGGTTTCGTATGGATGGTCACTAATGCCTGCACATTACCGGAATTGACATAACACTAGAGCTACTATATCTCCGCCAATAGCGAATATTTGATTTAAATTACAATAAAATCCTTTGTGTTAGACTAGGTTAATCTACACGCGCTTATGTTTGTCGAGGTAAATGTAATCCTCTCATTGGATGACCTGGTTATTGATATATAGGAGTTCCACCGTCTTGTAAATTGCTTTCATGACTGGTACCCTTCATTGCTAAAGCTTACAAAAGTCTCTAAATTTCCAAAAATTTAAATTCAATGCTAATAGATATCACTTGCACGTCAGGGGGGGCATTTGTGTTTGACAAACACCTCTTGTTTCCCCAATAATCTTCAAATTTTCTAAAAAAACTGTAATATTTAACTTTATTTAACTATATACTTACTACAGACTTGAAACATATGATCCTTTCATCTTTCACTTTATATGCATGCAGTAAGTTTTGTCTTCCACAAGCATATTTTTCATTACATATGTTTATTTATTACATATGTATACCTATTTGATTTCAAAGCTGCATTTCGGGGGCATATGTCAATTTCAAGTGACAGCTCTTGTTCTACTGGGTTATTTTTCAATTTTGTAGCATAGCAGGGGTTCCATTTGACCCAGGTGATGACCCTTTGACTCTTGCAAGCTCCAAAAAGCCTCATTTTTAACCCTTATAATTTTTAGCTGAAGGGTCATTTTTTCCTTCAATTAGGGGTATTTTGGCTAATAATTGGCAGATTCCCTTAAAAATTGATCAAAATGACCCTTGAGATTCAGCAGCTAGTGGAACCCCTGTTATAGCTAATCAAACAAAACATAAAAACAAACAGAACGAAATGGGGATAACAGAATTTATGAATAAAAGAAAATGGAACTTGAATCATCTTCAAAAAAGACATTGTTGTTTAATGTGTGGCAGCCAATGGTTTATATATAAGGCTTTTTTTTGGGGGGGGGGGAGTTTAATAGGAAAATGCTCTCACAAATCAAGAAATAGAAATACAGTCTTCTAAGAAACAAAGAGCTTTTTAGCTGGTCATGCTATAAAGATGATGGTAAGATATACCTCTAAAAACAATAAGGCAGTCCAGTGTTTGTCAGATTTGCATAAATTGTGACTTTTACATGCTTCTTAGCTTATTGCTAACAATGAAGTTGCAAAAAAGTTTCTTGCTTGCTCATCATATAGGTGACAATAAAGTAATTTTAATTATAAGCAAAAATGTATCTTGCAGCCCAGCCATAAAGGTGATGACAAGTTTAAAAAAAAAATTATAAGCAAAGAAGTTTCTTGCTTGCAAAACATTAGGTGATGATGAAGTTATTAAAATTATAATGAAGTAAATCAAATACAGTTTTAACTTTAACTTTGATAACCAATTTTATGTTGAGTTTATGATAAATATTTGAAATGCAAAAATAGTTTATTTGCAGTGTAATAATATAAGATGTTTATGAGTGTTTGCTAGATGTTGTTTTGTGTTTTAAAAAAGAAGGCCTAAAATGGTTTTGGTTCAGGGCTTTGGACCCAGCCATGGTGTTATATATTTCATACCTCTCCACGTTAATATGTTAAATAATATACATTTAGGACTTACAGATTGAGCACATAACATGCTTTACCAACTTAGTTTTTAAAAAGTATCTTAAATAACAAACCAATTAGACAAAAATCTGTGAATTATTTCTTTGTAGGTGGTATATAAAGATGAATTGAACTGTAGACAGCCCTTGTAGAAGTTACTAGGGATCCTATTACCCCACCCACTACCTTCCCTTATCAGACCTGTAGCATTCTTATTAGGGGTTCTGGTTCCCCTGTTTCGGTGGCATTATTTACATAGACATTAAACAGTATTTTATCTAATTCACAGGTGACTCTCACAGCAGCCTGGAACCAAGGAAGATAGATGGTCTGTGTAGAAAGCGTATTATAGATGTCGCGTTTGGTAGCGGTCCACATGTATTGGCTGTGTCCGAAAGTAAGTCACTCAATTATAAACATTATTATCCTTTTAGCACCATTGACTGTTCCTATTGACAGTGTAATAGAGTCATCAATAATTATTAACATGATGTACATTGTAATATAATACTAGTAATAATGAGATTTAAAATCTATAGTGTTATAATAATACAGATATAAATATTGAATTTGATCAAAAACTTATCAAGAAACTAGGAGATCTACACTGTTTGCTTTTAGATCCATTAGATTTTATCTGACAAAGAAGCAAAACAGTGTATATCCCTGCAGACTGATCAGGATCTACACTGATCAAATGGTTACAAGTTGTTTTCATCGTGTAAAGGGTAGAACAACACACATAAAAAACGATGAATGAATCAAAAAGCATAATTATATGAGTAGTGTTGGTCATGATCAGCCATGTATGTAAAGGCTGATCTTGTTCTTCAGGCATATAAGATAATTAGTTATAATAAAAAATTGCCAGTCCAGTGCCCAAGATCATAAAACTAAATCTGGAGATCAGTCTCAGATCTCAAGCATCTGATTGGCTGAAATGGCGACCAGTCGCCATTTCAGCCAATCAGATCCTTGAGATTTGAGACTGATCTCAAAACTTTGTTTTATGATCTTGGGCACAGCATGAACACTGATTTATTCTGTACTGACTAGATGGAGAAGTGTACAGTTGGGGGCACAACGGTTACTGTCAGCTAGGTAATGGAGGTTCCACACAGGGTGTGATGCCTATTCTTGTCAACACCAACCTACAGGGGAAGAAGGTGTCCAAAGTTGCCTGTGGAAGTCACCATTCACTGGCCTTAACTCTGGATGGCGAGGTAAGCAGTAGTCCAGGACCTTTGACATTGATTTTATATATTCTGACAGATATGTTAGTGCTGCCTATAATAAACATCAGCATATGGAATTGGGCCAGTACATAATGTTATGGGTTGCATTGATTGAAAAGGAAATGACCTTCTTTGCACTGATTCTAAAGTGTTTTTACAGTATCAGTGAATTACAGGGCTTACAAATAAACTCAAATGAATTTAATGGTCACTTTCAATTTAGTGTAGAGTTATAAAGATAGGCTGACCAGTTAATAATTGAAAATAGTTATTTTCTATAAAAAAATAAAGTTTTAAAACTTTTGGAGGTAACGGAACGCAATTAGCTTAGGCTGTCAGAACAGAGAGAAGTTGTTCCTATTTCAGAGAGAAGTCAACTAGGATTATGGTTTTCTGTATTAAACATATAGGGAAAAGCTACTTCCTTCACTGAAGAGAGGGAGAGGTTCTGGACATTTAGCAGACTATTTCTTCCAAATCTCCCTCGTAGCCATTCCCTGGTGGAAAAATCCAAATGGTTGTTATAAGGGTTGGACCCCAGCTTTCATCTTTTTTAGATGTCTCATTATCATAAATCATATTAAAGCTGCTGAGGCTTCTGAAACAAATGTGTGTTTCAGCCTTGATATGTTGTTGTGCCATAATCCAAAATATCTGTCTTGTTTGACTTTCTTGCTGCGCTTGTGTATATTTAACC
Organism: Corbicula japonica; assembly: GCA_038501625.1. Taxonomy (NCBI): domain Eukaryota; kingdom Metazoa; phylum Mollusca; class Bivalvia; order Venerida; family Cyrenidae; genus Corbicula; species Corbicula japonica. The sequence continues at coordinate 418,904 of JAZAYU010000282.1, forward strand.
TGATAGATTGCTACAGCTTATTATTGTTTTAACAGATATATGCCTGGGGACAGAACAACTGTGGACAGGTTGGGTCAGGAACAACGACTAATCAGCCTACACCAAGGAAAGTTATTGCTGTCATAGGTAAGCAGTGATAGATGTTCGGTCCCAGGATATAAGATTGATAATGGAGACTGTCCCATATCTCAGTTTTATAATCTTTGGCTCTCAACTCAAAGGCATTACTTTGGCTACTGGTGTTCAGAATCTGTACAGTATTAGTATGTGACTGTCTGTTATGGTTTGTTGGTTTGAGACTGATATTTTGTTTAACTCTTTGAAATAACCAATGATATATGTGTTCCATAATTAAAATATGCTGATAGAACAGATTATACAACATTAGGTAGATATGATTCTGCAATCTTTGAAGAAACACCTTCCAATGGTTTGTTATAAAAACTCCTCCTCCTCTTCTATTTCCATTAACCATCCTTTGAGTTTGAACAATAGTAAAATCACTGAGGTATTCAGTCCATAATTTCTTACAAAAATAACAATATAGTTGCTATTGCAGTATATAACCAACAATTCAGAATAATCACAACATGTCAGCTGGTTAATACTGTGGTTAATTATTTATGTTTAGGGTCCAGGATGGCAATAGCTATAGCCTGTGGTCAGACCTCCTCTATGGCACTCATGGAGAAAGGGGAGGTAAGTCATTGTGCAACAGTTTTACTTGATTTCTTAACCACATTGAACACTGCTTTGTGACTTCTAAATGATTTTCAACATTTTTTATTTTATGCTTTTCTGTGAAATATAAAGTTTTCTCAGATAAATATAAGTATCAGTGAAATAAAAGTATCACTGTTATTTTCGTGTTTGTTTCCTAATGGTACTGTGGCTATGTAGTCATTAAAAGCAAATCGGTATATTTAGAAAACTGGTTCAATTTTGAGAATAACACAATATTACATAACAACATATGTAAACAAACATTTTGGCACCATTTCATAAGAGATATCTGTTTTAAAAAATGTCAGTTATGTATTGAAATCATAAAATAAACAGAAAATGTGTTTTACTAGTGAAAGATAGATACTTGTGAACTCAGGAATAATGTATTTTCACACACGGCTATGCAACTTGTGGAAATATGATCCAAGGCTCACTTATGAAATATATTTATTAGGTGTATATGTTATTTGTGTATAGGTGTATGGCTGGGGCTACAATGGTAATGGACAGCTGGGCCTGGGAAACAATGTTAATCAGCCAAATCCTTGCCGAGTACAGATGCTCCAAAATACTATAGTGTCTCAGGTAATTATACTATACTGCTATAAGAAAACTATTGTCAGTCTTAAGTGTGCAACATCGTATCTCAATTACAATTAGAGTACATTTTTGTTTTATTGAAGTTCTGTCTATGTTTATAAAAAACATACAGTATTGCAGGAGGGGAAATTTAATTTGAACATAATGTTTCCTCATTGTGCTCCCTGTCTAAATTAGGGTTCAACAGTCAAACTTTTTTATTGGCCTGGATTGGTGGGCATGGAAATCGGTCCAACCAACACCCTACCCATCCCCCAATTTTGTTTTTACTTGACAGTATGAATGAACAGAAAATATTGGCATAGCAGCACAATTTCTTTACCCCTTCTCCACACCAAAAAAATTTCAAATATTGAACCTGGTTTTATTTTTAGTTTTTATGACCTCTACAGCAAGAAAGTGCACACAAGTTGTGGAATAGGAAGAATTTAATTCAAGGAAACTCTTATAGGTTGGATTTTGCATTGACAATGATTTTATTGTTTGCAGATTGTATGTGGTTATGCCCATACGCTGGCTCTCACAGACGAGGGGGAACTGTATTCATGGGGAGCTAACTCATACGGACAGCTGGGCACGGGAAACAAAGCCAATCTAGTCACACCATCCCGTGTTACTGCAGACAGTGAAAGGTGAGTCACACTATCCCGTGTTACTGCAGACAGTGAAAGGTGAGTCACACCATCCCGTGTTACTGCAGACAGTGAAAGGTGAGTCACACCATCCCGTGTTACTGCAGACAGTGAAAGGTGAGTCACACCATCCCGTGTTACTGCAGACAGTGAAAGGTGAGTCACACCATCCCGTGTTACTGCAGACAGTGAAAGGTGAGTCACACCATCCCGTGTTACTGCAGACAGTGAAAGGTGAGTCACACCATCCCGTGTTACTGCAGACAGTGAAAGGTGAGTCACACCATCCCGTGTTACTGCAGACAGTGAAAGGTGAGTCACACCATCCCGTGTTACTGCAGACAGTGAAAGGTGAGTCACACCATCCCGTGTTACTGCAGACAGTGAAAGGTGAGTCACACCATCCCGTGTTACTGCAGACAGTGAAAGGTGAGTCACACCATCCCGTGTTACTGCAGACAGTGAAAGGTGAGTCACACCATCCCGTGTTACTGCAGACAGTGAAAGGTGAGTCACACCATCCCGTGTTACTGCAGACAGTGAAAGGTGAGTCACACCATCCCGTGTTACTGCAGACAGTGAAAGGTGAGTCACACCATCCCGTGTTACTGCAGACAGTGAAAGGCGAGTCACACCATCCCGTGTTACTGCAGACAGTGAAAGGCGAGTCACACCATCCCGTGTTACTGCAGACAGTGAAAGGCGAGTCACACCATCCCGTGTTACTGCAGACAGTGAAAGGCGAGTCACACCATCCCGTGTTACTGCAGACAGTGAAAGGTGAGTCACACCATCCCATGTTACTGCAGACAGTGAAAGGTGAGTCACACTATCCTGTGTTACTGCAGACAGTGAAAGGTGAGTCACACCATCCTGTGTTACTGCAGACAGTGAAAGGTGAGTCACACCATCCCATGTTACTGCAGACAGTGAAAGGTGAGTCACACTATCCCGTGTTACTGCAGACAGTGAAAGGTGAGTCACACCATCCCGTGTTACTGCAGACGGTGAAAGGTTAGGAACCTGCATTCTTTATGCCAGGTTGGGTTATCTGTTTTACAGCTGTTTGTGAAAATATGTTCTCACTCATTCACTTGCTTAGTAAAAAGTTCTGCAGACAAAAAGTATGCATTGAAAATCTACTTACCACTTGTCAACTGATTTTCCATAGATCAATTCAGGACTTTGGCACAAAATTATATTATCTTGTATAATTATAAAGATGATAGAACAGTTCTGACAAGTCCATGGCACAAATGATATCTGTGAACCATAAGCGGAGGTCACTGAATGAATAATTCTTGTCATATCTTTCAGGTTTATAGAGGTAGCAGCAAGCCATTACTCACATATATCTGCCGCCATGACAGAGACGGGTAAAGTATACATGTGGGGTCAGTCCCGGGGCCAGTCTATTACATCACCTCTACTCACACAGTTCAGCTGTACTGATGATGTATTCTCAGCTTTCTCCTCACCACCAGTAACCTGGAGAACACATGCTGTCAGTAAGTGTACTAGTTTTGTTTTTGTGACAGTTGAAATACCAGTTTGTTGATAAGATTGGTGCAGGCCCTACAACAACAAACTAATGATGCTTGTTGATATTGATGGAAAGCGATCTATGGTACTAAATTAAAGACGAAAAGATATTCAAGTGAGTTGAGTTTTGCGTAACAGGCATCATCAGATCCAAAGATTTTAAAACTTAAAAAATGGAGACCAGACTCAATTCGCAAGGATCTGGTTGGCTGAAGTTGAAACATGTCCCTATTACAGCCAATCATATACTTGAGATTTGAGACTGGTTTCCAAGTTTTATAAACTTGGGACAAGGTATTTATTCCTCTCTAAGGTCTTTGCATCTTGTGAACTAATTCACATAAGCCTGATGGGCATCTGATCTTAAGTACATGTTCCTAAAATGAAAAATATCTTGACTCATTTCTTATGATGAAATAAAGTCTGAAGGTCTAAGTAAAGAAATCTCTCCAGTATTATAAAAATGTTTCCATGTATATTTTCAGATCAAGTACGAGGCAGTAAGGTGATGAATTGTATAGCACAAGCCTTTGATGATCCTGTAAGTTTTAGCTATGTTTTAGTGAGAGTACAGGATTTTGATGCTGATTACTGTGAATTCATCATCATTAGACTGTGATATATTTTTGTGTATTCCATTTGCAGATTGATCAGTAAAATTTAACCGGGTTTATAGGGTTAATAACCCTCATAAAATATAGAAAAAAGGCTTATGTATGTTTAAATTTAATAGAGAAAATGTATATTTGTTTAAAAATAATGATTGTGATTCTGCTTCCTCATTTCAATTAAAATGACACATTAATGTAGTTTTTCATTTATTTTTTTCACACTAAATAAATACAATTTGATTTTAGTTGAGGCAGACTTCCTGAAAGTTGCCACACCGAAGGACCTGTCTGGTAAAATTTCAGACATGTTTTCTAATGTTATCTGACCGAATGTCAGACAAAAATTTGAACTCCTAATACTTTATTATACCTTTTTAGCTCACTTGTCACGTAGTGACAAGGTGAGCTTTTGTGACCGCCTGATGTCCGTCGTCCGTCGTCAACAATTACTTCAAACGACTTCTTCTCTGAAACGGCTTGGCCAATTTTGATGAAACTTGCCACGTATGTTCCTTGCATGAAGCTCTTCCAAAGTTGTTCAAAGAAATCAATTCCATGCAGAACTCTGGTTGCCATGGCAACCGAAAGGAAAAACTTTAAAAATCTTCTTGTCTGAAACCACAAGGCCTAGAGCTTAGATATTTGGCATTTAGCATCCTCTAGTGGAGCTCTACAAAGATTGTTAAAATTATTTCCCTGGGGTCAAAATTGGCCCCGCCCCAGGGGTCACTTCATTTTATATAGACTTAAGACTTACAAGCTGAGAGTACTTTTGTACTCAGGTGAGCGATATAAGGGCCATCATGGCCCTCTTGTTAACATGTTTCGATCTGACAGAATTTGTTTCGGTCAGACAATTTTTCACATCTTGTCTGACCAAATGTCTGACACTTTTTCAGCTTTCGGGAAGTCTGTTGAGGTCTTCTTTTTTTAATAGTAAAATTGAAAATAATATTTTTGGGAAAAATAATGGAACTTCATGAAACACATGCATAGTTTGTCAAAACATGTTTTTATGATCTTTTTGTTTAAAGTCAACAAATAATTAGGTGTGTGTAAAGCTAAACTAACTTCCAAATGAAACAAAAGTCACAAATGTTCTACATCTCGATACTCATGCAGCAGCTTGTTTGGTTTGCAGATCACTAGTGATGTGAAATTCCAGGTTGAAGGGAGAGATATATGTGTTCATAAGTCAATACTCAAAATAAGGTAAGATTTCAGTCATTCATTTTTAGTAGTCATTTGTATTTATTTGTTTAATCAGGACCCATAGTGTAAGCTATTTGGATAATTGTGACCTACATCCCTTAAGAACATTACTTGTAGTTGGGGATAGAATGAACCAGGTTCAAAGAAGGAAAAGTCTATTACACTCCATATATACTTTATATACTACTCAAAATTTCATAAGGGTAATTATGTTATTATGTGTCCCACCCCCACCCCCTCTCTGGTGAAGACATATTGTTTTTGCCTTGTCTGTCCATCAGTCCATCTGTCACACTTAGTTTCCACTCAATAACTGGAGTACCGTTTGACCCACATCATTCAAACTTCACTAGGTAATGGCCCTTATTAAGTAGGAGAACCCTATTTATTTTGGGGTCAGTAGGTCAAAGGTCAAGGTCGCTGGGGCACGAAGAGTGAAAACCATTCCTTCTTAATACCTCAAGTACCCTTTGGCCCAGAGCATTCAAACTTTATAAGGTGATAGCCCATATTGAGAAGAAGAACCCTATTGAATTTGGGTTCTGTAGGTCAAAGGTCAAGGTCACAGGGGCCTGAAGAGTGAAAACCGTTTCCGCTTAATAACAGGAGTTCTATTTCACCCAGAGCCTTCAAACTTCACACAAGGATGTCCTTATTGAGTAGAGGACTCCTATTGATTTTGGGGACAGTAGGTCAAAGGTCAAGCTCACAGGGGCCCGAAGAGTGAAAACGGTTTCCACTCAATAACAGGAGTTCTTTTTCACCCGGAGCCTTAAAACGTCATACTATGGATGTCCTTATTGACTAGAGGACTCCTATTGATTTTGGGGTCAGTAGGTCAAAGGTCAAGATCACAGGGGCCCGATGAGTGAAAATAGTTTCCTCTCACTAACTGGAGTTCTATTTTACCTAGAGCCTTCAAACTTATTTGGATGGTTGCTGTTTTAGACTTTAAGAACCCTGTTGATTTTGGGGTATAGGCGCAGGAGGGAGACATGCATTTTTCACAAAAAACATCTAGTTATTATTGTTTTGGTTTTAAAAAATGTATGATACATTAAGATTTTTTATATTGTTTATTTTATGGGCTTTATTGTATTGGCAGAGATATGCTGGCTGATCTGAATCTACACTGTTTGCCAGTGAGATTAAGCATTTGTTGTTTTTTACTATACATGTTGAAGCTACAGTTATCATCTAATGATCATCAGACTTGCTCAAAAAGTTTGTCTTGAAGATTACTCAGGAGATTTTGATTCTGGGTCAAAAACCATGTCACTCGGTCAAATCAAAGAAAAAACCTTGGTAACATGTTTTAATATGGTTAATAATCAAATTTGCTGTAAATTTATGTCACAGTAATAAATACAAACCATTTAAGTGTTTACCCCAATTAACCATCCATTCAGTGGAGTAATTAGAGGATATTTGTTTTTACCATTTCAAGATAGAAATATATTTCACCAAGTGAACTGTGGAATTCATATTTTCATGAGTGACATCCAAACTTGTGGAGTTTTCAAGTGGAATCTATGCTTCTTATGCACAATTTGCGCAATTTGACAGAAAAATTTAATAAAACAGTGCCAAAAATGTTTTTTTATGAAGTTAAGTCGTAACTTCATATACCCAAACTTGAACCCATTTTCTTTGGGACTATTATGTGTGTATGGGTACCAACGTGAAAAAAGCAGTTGAATAAAAAAATATTCCTCTGTTTCCAAACAGTGGATTACCACTTTCATTTTATTGGGGAAATTCAATAATTCACGGGAAAGCATAAAATAAATAATTCTGCCACTGTATATTTTAATGTCAACATTACCCGTATTGCCTTGATATCATTGACATTCTTTAGAAAAACAATTATATTAAAAGGATTAAATTATACTCAACAAAAAAAAAACCTGACACTGTAACTTTTAATAAGTATGAGGTGCATATTCAAAATCTATATATTTTTGCACCATCCAAAAGAAAATAACCACTGAATCACTTGTTTCATGCACCAAAAATATCAAAATGCATAATTAAGTTCAAAACATGCACAATTTTTATTACATGTACATACCACAATTCAATTAGCTTTAAATCTGATTCCAGGAAAATACACCAAATATAAAGTGTCAGGTTTCTATTTTTGTTGAAGTATATATTTATCCTTTACTCCATGGGATATGGTTGTTACTATGGATTCAGATCGGCCAGCAAACAGGATCTACATTGTTTGCTGTAGACAGTTTCTGATTAAGAAGCAAACAGTGTAGATCCCTAATCAGACTGCATGAATGTGCCGGCTGATCTGGTTCTACACTGTTTACACAATTCATAAAACCCCTATGTATGGAGTTTAGGGTTAATGGATGTTGATTAAGTAAGCACAATTCAAAAATTTGAACTGGTTATTGTTCTTCTACCTCGAGATTTAGTGTTTGTAACAAAAAAATAACTAAGGGAAAATGAACAACATATGTGAAAAAATTTTTAAGATGTAATGTAATAAATGGACATAGAAGTCTTACATATTTGTCATACATTCACATTCACAAAAGACCATGGGGGCAATGCATTTTTGTGTCGCCCTTTAGAAGAAAAGGTGATACATAGGGACCGCTTTGTCCATCCGTCCGTCAGTCCGTCACAAAAACTTAACGATGGCTATAACTTTGCCATTTCTTAATATTTCTTTATCAAACTTTCAAATTATATTGCTTATGACAACACGCTCGAGATGATGCCAAATTCTCAAGGTCAAGGTCAAATTTGATGGAGTTATGCCCCTTTTTTGTACTTGCAATTTTACACAAAAACTGAGCATTGGATATAACTTTGTCATTTCTTAATATTTTTACATCAAACTTTCAAATTATATTGCTTATGACAACACCCTCGAGAAGATGCCAAATTCTCAAGGTCAATGTCACATTTGATGGAGTTATGCCCCTTTTTGTACTTGGATTTTTACATGAAAACTTAATGTTGGCTATAACTTTGCCATTTCTTAATATTTCATCATCAAACTTTCAAATTATATTGCTTTTGACAACACGCTCGAGATGATGCCAAGTTCTCAAGGTCAAGGTCACATTTGATGGAGTTATGCCCCTTTTTTTACTTGCAATTTTACACAAAAACTGAGCATTGGATATAATTTTGTCATTTCTTAATATTTTTACATCAAACTTTCAAATTATATTGCTTATGACAACATGCTCATGATGATGCCAAATTCTTTGATGGAGTTATGCCCCTTTTGTACATGCATTTTTATTCCGACAGCACCAGAGTGCGACACAAGTGTTCAACTGAACACCCATCTAGTGATAAATAACTAACTGTGGTCATATATTAGGTCATTTCTGATATTTATAATGGATTGTGAATTACTTTTTCAACAAGAATTTCATATTGGCTTAAAATAGGCTGGGGGCACATTTATTTGAGGTGTCAATGTTTGATCAATGTAGGTATATGGTATTCCATATATTTGTAAACAAAAAACACCTCTGATATCTTATCTATTGACTGTTGTCAATCTTATAATTTTCATTTACAACAAATTAATATAGAAGATTCATATACTGTCATTGTTTCAATATAAGCCGCACTTTTTCCCCAGAATTCGGAAGTAAAAAGTTGGGGTTGCGGCTAATACACAGGTTTTGCTGCTTATACATTGTGTTAAGCCATTTTCACCTGTTCTATCACGTTTGGGGGTGGTGCGGCTTATACATGAGTGCGGCTTATATTCGAACAATGACGGTATTTAATAAAAGTTGACATCAGCTTTAAAATCAATTTTCAATAACTGAAATGTACACATCTGATGGAAAAAAGAAGGTAACAACAATATATGTTATACCTTAGATATGAGGTTTATTGCATAAGTGAATAGTGCAATGAAAAAAAAGACAGATTGTTGCAATAAAAACTTTCATCAGTCCTTTTTGTCACTAACATAATTATAAAACTTTGGCAAGCATTTCAGCTGTTGCCAGAAGTCAATATATGTGTTCTGTGGAACTAAATTTGCTGTTGTTGTTGTTATTGTTGTTTTAAGTTACCTTTAAATTTTCATAATTTCCTGTTTGTAGTACTCAAATGAAACATAGATAAACACTATAAAAGGAGAAGATAACAAGAACAAGACTAAATGGAATTTTCTTACATATATTCCTTACGTACAGTATTTATAAGAGCACTCATGCTATTGTTTTATGATTTTGATATAGCTTTTCGTCCAAAGCCATTCACAATCAACAAAACATAATGGTATTTATTCACATTGTACAAACATTACTCTAGGTCTAGCACTGTTATGTTATTGCTGTTACCCATGGTAACAATTAACCTGGTCTTGTTTTGATCAAAGCACATAGAGAAGGGAGTTGTAGCCTTCACCAGCTCTCCTAACAGTTTATTGTCCTGTCCTATCTGAACAATGTTGTTTGAATACACACCGCAGACAAACAGATTTCTACCAACTGTACACACTCCTACAGTACCTGACACTAAAGTGTCAGTCAGAGTGGACAGATAATTGCCCTGAATGTCAAGGATAACCACACCCTTAGTCTGATCAGCCACAAACACTTGGTCTCCAGCAGCGCTGATTGTAATGTGTCTAGTTGTCAGGAATATTTCTTGTCCAGTAGCATCTGTTGATACTCTCTTAAGTTCTTGACCATTCATGTCATGGATATAAATATTTTTCTCCAAATCAGATATGAACAGTTTTCCCTTATTATGCGCTAGACCCCAGCAGGGATGGTACATTGTGAGTTTGCGACTAGCAGTCAGCTTGTTCCCCAGGGATAAAAACTGTACAGTTTTACTACTATAAATGATAACTGCCGCTTCTGTTGTACTGACAAGACAGACAGCTGTAGGTTTATCTGGAAGGTCAAGGTAATCTTTCACTGTCTCTGTAGACAGATCAACACATTTCAGCTTCTTGTTGTTGTAATCAGCCAGAAGCAGAGAACAATTGTTCTCTGTAATACAGGAACCCAAGATATTTGGCATAGAACTGTCATTGACAAGCTTTACCATAATTTCTCTCTGATGTTTTACTTTGTAAAGACTATCTTTTATGTGTTGATGATTAGTAACTTTGCCTAGTGATTGGATCTGTTGTAGGAATGGTTTAATGTTGTGATCAGCAGTGAAGCTTACAGTCTCTTTTGTCTTCTTCTGTTGTTCTTTCTCTATCTCTTCTGCCTGGAATACCACTTTTTGTGAGGTCTTTATGCTGACAAATTCTTGGGCTTTGTTTCCTACGGACTTCTGTAACTGAGAAGAGACCTCGGTCATATCTTCTATAAGGCTGCTGATGTCATTTATTTCACCTTGAAGTTTGGCCTTGATGTTGTCAAATTGCTGTTTTAATGCTCTAATTGTTTGTTCTTCCATGTTATCTAGCAGTGTTTGCAGTTCTTGTCTGAAATCCTTGACTGACTTGACTTCATTGTCAAAAGCTTCTTTGAGCTCGGTCATTTTCTTATCATTAGCTGTTTTAATTTCTTGCATGGTTTTCTTTACCTCATGGATTTTCTGTTTCATTGCGGTCAGTTCTGTTCCGTTATATAAGTTATCAACCTCTTCTGGTATAGAATGGATAGTAGTGCAGGCTCTACAATGGATAGACAAAATCCCACTATCAGACAATATTTATTAAAAATGTCTTAAATGTCAATAAGAAATTCTCTTTCTGTAATCTGTTAATTGCTACAATAACATTTGTAACAAAGGGCCATAACTCTGGTTAAAATGGTCATGAGAAAAAAATATTTTCTTAATGATCATCTACACATCCTGCTTGATCATCTGTGCAAGTTTGAAAGAAATCTGCCTAATAGTTAATGAGGCATTGATGCCACAAGTTTTGGGGGACATATGCCATTGGATGGATGTACGGACAGATGAATGAAACTCTATATGCCTCCCACTTTGTGGGGTATAAAAATACATAAATTGTATTTTAAAAACAAAACATCAAGATATTCATGCCCAATTGTTATGAAAACTTATTAAAAACAAAATTAACAAATGTCTAAGGATTAAGTAAGGATGCAGAAAATTTTACTTTAAAGACAGTCAAATAGTCTAAATTGTCCATTATTGGGGACCAGTCCTAAAGATCTAGCTTGTCATTAGTCAGTTTAGAGACTGGGCTCATTTTCATTCAATCAGCTGGCTGATATTTGAGACTGGTCTATAGTCTGTACTTTTTTATTAAAGAGTCTAAAAATAGTAGACAATTTTGGTTACTGGCTAACACTGGAAACATAAATGTCTTACCTGTGTGTGAGGGCAATACACCTTTCACAGGCTACCTTATCATGTGTCCTGCAGTACATGTCGACAACCTTTGTTGGATGTAATAAGCATCGCTGTGTGACAAAACTGGGCAGTGACCTGTCTGACAAGAAATCCCCTTTATCCAGCAGCTTATGTCCCTTCATAGATGGGAACTTCTTATGCGTGTCAGTACATGGTGTACAATAATAACTGTTACAGTCCATACAGTATATATCTGCTTCACAAGTTCTGTTATCTTCCAGACATAAACAACATTTTATGTTGATAATCTCGTCAGAAGTTATATCCGTCCTACTAGTTGCCATTTTGTGGGTAAAGAATTAAACTTCCTTCTTAAGAAATACTCAATGGATCAGGTGACTTTAACAGTAGAGCATTATGGGTATGAACTTTATGACCTTGAATTGAACATTTAGATAAAGCCGCAATGTACTTATACAAACACATAAAATGATGTACTCAATTTCAATAAGCGTCAATTAAATGGGTATAATGGTCGTATTGATTAGATTTAAGATATGAATATTTTATGAAGAAAACGAAATTGACAAGTTTGTTTAACCCTATAATCTATAGATACAGCTCTTATTGCAAGAGTGAACTATTTAGATTCAGATCAGCCAGCTCATTTGTGCCATCTGATCAGGATCTAAACTATTCTCATTTAGATTTTACAGGTTAACTCTCACCAATCAGTGAAAAGTTTAGATAAAGATAATATGACACATATGCTGGCTGATCTGGATCTTTACTGGTAACCCATGCGATAAGATGTGTATATTCAATCTGAACCTCCTGCATTGATTGTTCATGAAAGAGTTTTACAGAAAATTAATATTTTAAAGGATTTAGTAATGTGAACACTGTGTAGATCCTATCAATTTTTGCATTTGCAAATGGACATGCTGATCAGTCTGAAATAGTTAAACATGTGACATCACCCTGGTATCCAGTATTAATCAGCTAAGTTTTCATGCTCTCAACCACTCTTTGTTCCACCATTAAATCCTGCCTCCAGGGATGAAATATTTTATCTGCTGACTTTTCCTGTATATGGCTTACTGGTTATTTCTCACTTGTTGGCATAATCAACCCAAATCCGAGAGTTTTCCAACTTTTTTGCCCTTGGAAAATTAATGCACTATTAATGGACTATTTATTTGGCTTGATTAATGTATTATCTTATAATACTGAGACATAAACAAAAAAGACAAAAATATAAGTAGTATCAAAAGCAAAATTATACATCAATTGATATTAACCCTTTCTTCTATGTATACACATCTTATCCCATAAGCTAATAATTTAGATCCAGATCAGCTAGCACATTATTGTCATCTGATTAATATCTGCATGGTTAACTTTTTGGTTAGATTAACATAGCATTAAAGGAAACAGTGTACATGTAGATCCTTTAATATGGAACTGATGTGCCGGCTGATGTGTATCTACACACTGTTTATCCATGCCATAAAGCAAATATATGCGGGAAAAGATTGAGAAATTAAAAAAATCTTTTGATGCATTAGAAGATTTGTGAAATGCAAGTGATAACATTAATGAAACATTAGAGGTTTGTAAATGATTAAAAATATATTTGTACCAATAATATTTTCTTTATGGTTCAGCGTCAGTGAACAGTGTTAATCAAGATCTGGCTGTAGACCTTTTACACATGTGGAAAAAATCATCATTAAAGTAAACAGTTAGATAAGTGTTGAAAATGCTTGCTGCTACTTTTTCTGTTTTCAGATGTGAACATTTTAGATCCATGTTTCAGCCGTGCTGGGATGAAGCTGGGAAAGAGTAAGTTCTGTTATTCACATAAGCTAATTATGTAAACATGTGTATTTTGTTCATGAAAAAGAACAAAATGTGATCAGATGAAAACTGATTTGTTACATTTATTTTATTAATTAAGCCCTGTTCACTGGCAGTGCAGCTAAATTTAATAAAAATATATTGTTTCATAATTACAAGAAGAAATTCTTTATTTCTTGGTGAGTAAATGAAACTTCAAGCTATTACTCTTAATAGGTTACAGGCTGATTGCTGTGTGTAGGGAAAACTGTTCTTTCATACCATTTTAGTAAGGGCGTTGTTACAAGCTAAGGCCACCCTGCTGAAGACGTTCTTTAGTTGCCATCAACACCCAGTGAGATGCCCAGACACTAGAAATTAAACAGAACATGACTAAACATGCATATAATTGATAATTGGTGAGGAAATAATTGATATTTCTGTTTGTCCCTTTCCTCCATAAAATGCCTGGATGGCAGGTGCCTGCCATCTTATCAAGATCTGGGGTTTTTTTAATGATAAGATTATTTCTGACAAAAAAGTGAACCATGCAGAACTTGATCAGATACCACAGATGTGTCAGTTGATCTGGATCTACACTGTTAGCACTTGCAATAAAAGGAGTGGATATGGAGGAAAGGGCTTATCATACTCCTTTCACTCTGAATGCCTACAAGGAGATAAACTGCTACTTGTGTTTTATATTTCAGTGTTGTTGAGATTACGCAGTATCCATATAATGTATACAAAGCATTCCTGAAGTATTTATACACAGACCAAGTAGATCTGCTACCAGATGAAGCTATAGGTATGTGACATTATCAACTGAACTTTCTGGTATAACTTGTAGTGATCAATGCTGAATAGGTTTACATGTATATCTTTTGAATAATGAAATAAATTGTCAAAAAATAAAAATCAGTTAACTATTAGGTCTCAGGAAACGGTGTTTTCCCTGATATTTTTTTGAAATTTTATCATTTAAGTTTTTCATTTTTTTAAAAAGAAAATAAAATTTACCTTTATTTTTTCAACACTACTAGTAATTGGAGATTTTATTACACATTTTGACAACATAATGTTATTTTACTGCGAAATGCATAAAAATTGATGTCATCTTCTCAACTTCACAAAGTCATTTCAAGAGTCAAATGTCCAAAAGTATCTTTTCCCATGACATCCCCCATTTGTGATGACGAACCTCAGAGACTGTCGCATTGTTTTGCAAATGGTGTTTCATCACAGATACCTAGTATTGTACATGCTACCATATCATAATTCCAGTTTTGCTGAGAGATTTAGGCTTAGCTGTTAGGTATAGCTCAATACTAAAAGGGTCAAGCTTTGATCATGTGAGCTCAAAAACTTGAAAGAAACTGGGCAAAATAACTCTAACCTTTACCATAGGTGACAGAAATACTTATTATAATGATTTGTGTAATTGTGTCCCGTAAAATTTATGTGTTTTAAGACGTCATAAACATCAATTTCCATGTAATTAAAACTGTAGAAATTCCATTGAAAGTGCGAGAAATACTGATTCAAAGTTTAACTGGCAGATAGTTTAAGAAGTGGTTAAAATTTCCAACTACCAGACTCAGGGCCCAAGATCATAAACCTAAATCAGAACCAGTCTGAAATCTCAAGCATCTAATTGGCTGAAATGGCTAGTGGTCGCCATTTCAGCCAATCAGATGCTTGCGATTTGAGACTGGTCTCCCATCTCAATTTTATGATCTAGGTCCCAGGAAACTTGTGAAACAGAGTTCAGCAGAATAATTATTTTTATTTATCACCCAAATCTTGACTCCATTACTTTATTACTAACTGGCTGTTATATTATTTCAGGTTTATTAGATCTAGCCAACTCGTACTGTGAGCCGATATTGAAGCGACACTGTGAACAAATCATCCGACATGGAATCTCCGTTGGCAATGTTGCCATGCTGTACGCGGCTTCAATCAAATATGAGGCCAGGGTAAGACTTTTTGTCGGGCTACATTCTGGCTCTGTTTTTAGTAGGCAGATATTTTATTCATAGAAATCAACATAAGCACATGACTTCAAGCAAGATTATTGTTAATTTAAAATATTAAATCATTGTTTAATCAAGTACAAAAACAGTACAAAAATACTACAATCAGTGATGTCTACTAACATAATGAAATCTATAGAGACTTTCCAAATTAATCATTATCCAGAAAGAATAGCACATTTCTATCATTCTCTTTCAGCCTTTGTAAAACACTAAACTTTGTTTTACCAAAAATATGTTTTTCTGTTATTAATTAATTAATTAATCTTTAAGTTGCAAAACACTTGTTCCCTATTCCATTTAGTTCATAAATTGTTACTTAATCTCTTTGAAACAATGAAAGGATCAAATTGATTGAAAGTTGATTACATTAGACAAGTTCAGTAGGTAAATCAGAGACCAGTCTCGGATTCTCAAGGATCTGATTGGCTGAAAGGGGACTTGTTTTCATTTCAGCCAATCAGATGCTTGAGATTTAAGTCTGGTCTCTAATGTAAAGCTGTTTTTTTTTCAGGAGCTGGAAGACTTTTGTTTCCGGTTTGCATTGAATCACATGACCGCTGTCACCCAGACAGTTTCATTTCAAGACCTTGATGAATCCATACTGAAGTCATTTATAAAGAAGGCGGCACAAGCTGGGGCTTTTAAATACTGACTAGGGGCCAAGGACAGCCCTCAGACTGAGGACATCTGAGGGATGTCCTAGACTGCTAGTCAGCTAACTTTTATCACAGATTTTATCTTAAGGTAATAACAATGTATGTGAACTCTAGTCAGTGATTTTGAACTGAGCTTGATACCTCTAGTTCTGTGTCTCCAGCTACTTAATACCAGTCCTGACAGATTGTACGGTCATCTCTTAATCCAGTCATTTGCCAGATTGTAGACTGGTCTCCATTCTAAGTTTGTTGATTGTTGATATTTGTTTAAACTACTTATTTTGGAGTTTTATCATCCAACTTTTGCTTCAACTATGTCTGTTTGAGAGTTTAATCAGCGGCTGGCTTTTGTTTCAACTATGTTGACTTACTGACATTTGTTTCATTAGATTGTTACATCATTCTATATCTTTATTAAAGATGAAAATGGAATCTGTAACTAGGTAATACAGTAGACTCCGGCAAATCGAATACACAAATTGTCAGCTAAAAATATTCTATTGCCCGGAGTACCCGATTGGCCGGTAATCGTATTCATCATGAAATCTGCATATATTTGTTGACAAGGGAGGTCAGGTAGATCGTGTTCTGGATAAATATGCATTACTTTATATGTTTATTTATTGATTAACAGATCCTTCTGTCATGTTCTGCTACAACATTGAAGTTTCAAATTATATTATGCTACCGCGACATTTACAACGTCAATATGAAATAAGTATTAAAACACTAACCAATGCGAACATATTCCATAATAAATTACATCCCAATTTTATCTCAAGTATCATATTTCAGTATTATTGCATCATCAACCAATTTAACCCAGCAAAAAATGTTAAATGTCGTGTACACAGTTTTGTAGATCAAACGATTTCAAAGCAGAGCCGACAAAAAAAAACAGTCTTGATACGAGCCGACAATTTCCTTTGAAGTTGCATTTCATTGACGGTTGGTATCAATGTTTACCTTCATACTGACTGTCAATCAAATTCAGTCTCAGTATGAAATTAACATGGAAGGCGGATCAAAGAAATGTACAAAAATCTATGAGTGTTTTTTTAAACATGATTGAGAAATTATTTTTTGTTGTTTCTGAATTGTGCGGATTAATTTATGCGATAATTAAAAAGAGACAATGGAATTAAACGTGGATTATTGTAAGTAGGCCTACATGTACCAGTAAGGTCTCGATAACAGATAGTCCTAGGCTGCTGTGTATTTGTAACAGTTTTTCAACACCTGATTGAATAAGCTGTTTAAAAGAGGTGACAGGTTACAGTTTGTTTGCCCGGAGGCTTCACTGTCCCTGTTCATCGCTGTCAAAATATTTAATTGGATTTATCAGCTGACAGTAGACAAATAATGAAGGTGTCATAAGCTTTGATACGGACGATAAACGGTACATCCGGTGTCATTTCCTGTAAACAGGTGACGTAAATATTCGATTTCTATCAGTTTTGGCAAGAAAATTTGCAAATTTTCTATTCGATTGGGCAATATATTCTCTTATCCGATACCCGTATGGCCGATAAAATTTACATTGCTTATATAGGAAATGGTTTTGTGTTCAAAAATCGTACCCCATTTGCCGATATATTCTTATAGCCGATACCCGATTTCGTGGAGTCATATTATGGTGTGATTATCAAGCTGAAAGCTCATCAATGACATCATGAATGTGAACTACATAAAGGTGGTATGTTGACTGTAATGTTGTGTCCTCCATTACATGAACACTGTGGTATGTTTCAACAATCCGACGTTGCCAGATACTGAAGCAGTATTGCCATTCCCACAATGCAGTGCTATCGATGTAAGATCTGGATGCTATAAATACTGATAATGGTTTATTTTGCATATAGAATTATTTTGATTTTGCCCAAGTTTTTTTCACTTTTGTGAAATACTTTTAGTCTTTTTTATGCAAAAAACAAAAAATACTTTAAAATCAACTAAGCATTTTTTGACACCAGTCAAACAATTAAATACATTAATTACAAATGTTTTCATCTTATAGATAACTTGATATGTTCATGACAAACAGATTTATTTGGTATGTTTATGTTGTTTTGTCTCAAGAGATCATGACATTATTTCATTTTATGTGCTTTTATGTACTTGGTATCATTTGTTTTTGCAGGGTTCAAATTTTACGCAAAAAGATATAAATGACATTTTTCACATAAATTTGCACACTTGTATTTTTGTCATAAGACCAGATGTTAAGTAGTTTCATTATACCCCCACAAACGAAGTTTGAGGGGGTATATAGGAGTGAGCTTGTCGGTTGGTCGGTCTGTCGGTCGGTCAGTCCGATTCTTCGTTTCCAGATGATAACTCATGAAAGGCTTGACAGAATTAAATAATTTTTGGTACACAGGTATATCGTCATAAGATACAGGTCAAATTCGATTTTGGGGCTGGTGGGATCAGTGTCAAGGTCACTGTTACTAAAAATAGAAAAATGGTTTCCGGATGACAACTCATGAAACACTTCACAGATTTAATCCTAGTTTGGTAAATAGATGTAACATCACAAGATACAGGTCAAGTTCGACATTGGGGCTGGTGGGGTCAATGTCAAGGTCAGTTTAACTAAAAATAGAAAAAGGGTTTCCAGATGATAACTCATGAAAAACTTCACAGATTAAATCCTTTTTGGTACATATATGTAATATCAGAAGATACAGGTCGAGTTCGACTTTGGGGCCTGAGGGGTCAGTGTCAAGGTCACTGTAACTTAAAAAAAATAAAAATTGTTTCTGGACTATAACTCATGAAATACTTCATAGATTTAATTATTTTTTGGGACACAGATGTAACATAACAAGATATAGGTTGTGTTTGACTTTGGGGCCTGTGGGTTCAAGGTCAAGGTCACTGTTATTTAAACTTCAAAACTTTGTTTCCACTCAGTAACTATAGCTTGGAATGAGATTCTTAAATAAAATTTGGTGTATTGGTGGTTTTTGTGAAGATGACTTTTGGGATTCAAGGCCTGTGGGGTCAAGGTCACTGTTACTAAAAATAGAAAATAAACTGTATGATCAATAACTTTGGTTCAGAATGAGATATTGTGATGAAAATTGCTTTATAGGTAGTGTCTGTGAAGACGAAACTTGGTATTGAAATTGGGCCTGATGGGGTCAAGGTCACTGTTACTAAAAATAGAAAAAAATGGTTTCTGGATGATTTCTCATAAACAATGTTTGGCACACAGTTCTTAGATAAAATTTAGATAAAGGCCACTGTTACTAACATATTCAACCCATTTCTGCTCAATAAATTTAGAATGAATGAGATATTGTGATGAAACTTGCTGTATATGTGGCTACTGTGAAGACAACACTTTGGATTGAAAGTGGGGCACATTATGCCATTGATTCAAAGCATTCCCAGTTCAATTATCAAGAATACATGTGGGGGTATTTTATCACTTTCAGTGATAATTCTAGTTTCTCTAAGGTTTGATTTTGCACACTTTTTAGCACAGAATACACATTAAGCCACCATGAAATATAATGACACAACTGTAATCAGTCCCAAGTTAACAATTTTTATCAAGTTAATAAATTTTAATTTTGATGGATGATTTTAGTAAATTTGAAGTTAAACCAACTCATGCCCATGGAAGAGTCCATTTACAATAAATCTACTTTTATTTGCAGTCTAAGAATTTTTGTTGGTCAGTTAATCACACTTACTTCAAAATGCTCATGCTGAATATTTTCATACCTAAATGTGATTTTTAAAAATTTCGGTCCCCAAATTTAACCCTTTTATACAGAGATACACCTTTATTGCTTGGGCAGAGAGTGTAGATTCAGATCAGCTGACAATTCTACACTTTTCGCTTTTAGATTGTTTAGGTTATTTCTTAGCAAGATGCCACCAGTACAGATCCAGATCTGACAGCAAGAAAGTGCAAGCTGATCAGGATCTACACAAATCACTGGCATTAAACATGTCTTATAGAATAAAGGGTTAAACCTCAAACCATAGGGGAGAAGAATAAGTTACCCGGTGTATATATTGTTTGTGTCATACATTGCTCTGTACGTAATGTTTGTGAAATTTTATTGACATAATTATTGGTCTTCTTATGGTTTAACTAGTCTATAGTGTTCATATGATTTTAGAGGTTGTAAAATGAGGCATCCATTACATATGTGGCATATGACCTATGTGACCAGTGTAGACCCAGAACAGTCGGCATGTCTGCACAACCTAATAAGGTTCTACACAGTACGCAATTCAGTCAGAGAAGCATTCTAGTAAACAGTTAGATCTTTTCCGGGTACTGTGTAAGTCCATAGTTTGATCAGGATCTCCACTTGTCACAGTCAATAAGCCCCAGTTTTAGTGGTGTATTACAGAAAAGATGTGTTGATTTCATTGAAGCTGTTCATTCCTGTTTAATTGTTATTATTATTGTCAATATTTGTATCATTAGTTGTAAAATATTGCTATCACTGTTATTACTTCTGGTATTAATATTTGTGTTTTATTCTTGTCATTGTTCTTTATACTTGTTTATTATTTGTTGACACCTGTCCTTTATCAAGAAAAATACAGAATTTCTCATGACTTATGTTACACATGTGTTAGTATTGCTCATGTTGTTTTATGTATACCAATTAATCTTTTATCTATGGTACTTTGATATTTTTTCATTGATAAAGGACAGATTTCCAAAATTTTGAAATTAAAAGTATTAATCTGACAAAGTCTTTTCTCCTTAAATTTCTGTTTTATCACATGTAAACATTGTGGATCCAGAGCAGCTGGCACATCCATGCTGTCTGATCAGGATTTACAGTATTTGCTTCATGGTCAGCATTAACCTAATAAGCCAAATGATAAGTAGATCTTGATCAGATGACAAGTGGTGGATCTAAAATGTTCATCAATGAATAACAGTCATATCTAAGCGTTAAATAAATAGGTCAGAGCCTTCATCAGATGGTAATTATGACCTCTCTGTATATGGAGCCTTTGAGCTGCTCAAAGTGTTTGTGTAAGTTGGTTATGGTATACAGTGAAACCTCTCTATTACGGACACCTAAGGGACTGAGGGAAAGTGTCCTTAATAGCGGGTTGTCCTTAATTGTGGGGTTGAATCAAGAAGAAAAGAGAATATCTGTTCTTTAAAAACTTGCCCGTAATACCGGGGTGCCCGTAATATTGAGTGTCCGTAATGAGGGGTTTTACTCTTTAGACTTTAGAAACAATAAGACACGGCTTCAACATGTTTATTTCATTTTGGCTAAGTATTTTGGGAAATTTAATTCATGGACATAGAAATGCATCTTTTGTTGTTTGTATGGTTTTGTTGTTTTTTTTTATTTGGGGAGGGGGGTGAAAGGGGGAAAAAAATATTGGATCCTAAATTTGTGGTTTTGGAATTTTAAAAACAATTTATGTTTTTGAGTATATCCTGATGGAATATGTGGATAGATCTTCCAACTAAATCCACAAAATAAGTACCTCACAAAAATATTAGTGAATTCAGTGCTTTGCCTTTTCAGCATTATTACATGTTTTCATGATTAACAAAATCTCTGTCTTTCCCCCACTTTTTGTCATTATTGTTTCAATATAAAATCAGTAGCCAGTATATATTGTCAAAAATAGTTAATAACACTGTGGAAAATCAGCAAAAATTAACCTTAAAATAAAAATGAACAATTCATGTAAAACAAAATTATTTCCGTGATTGATGTTATAGCAAGTGCTCAAAATAACTGATTTATTAACATTTTTAGTCTAAATCTTCAATTCTATGGTCATGTAACAGCCCATGTTTTATATTATGTTTTGTAAAATTTCATACAGAGATGAAGAGCTAACATATTTTGAATGTTTTCTTAGAGGTATAATGATCTGATAAATCTTCACTATGGATAAAGATTTCCTGTGTAATGCCAGAAGTGTCTTTGTTGTGTCACTGTAAGGATTGCTTTTTCCATCTGTATGTCATCAGGAAAACTTGACAATAACTTGGCTGTTTCATTATCTTTCTTTGTCAGACTTGAATATTGTATTGCTTATGACAACAGGGTCATAATGATGACAAAATCTTTAGGTTAGTTTCACATTTGATGAAGTTCTGTGCCTGTTTGTACTTGGATTTTGTCATGAAAACTTAATGTTGACTAAGCTTTGCCACTGCCATAATATCTCTTTAAAAAATCAGGGTTGGAGGTTATAAAACTGAGCATGAAAACCAGTCTCAAATCTCAAGCATCTGATTGGCTGAAATAGCGACTGGTCGCCATTTCAGCCAATCAGATGCTTGAGATTTGAGACTGGTTTCCAAACTCAGCTTTTTAACCTTCAGACCAGTCTGTTATTCTGACAAAGTACCAAAAGGTGACACAAAAGTTCACTTGAATTCCCATCTAGTTACTGTTGGTCTTTGGTAGCAGGATGAAATCCACACAATGCTTGCTTCAATTAACACGTTTAGGTGCATTCACCATACCTTAATCATTGACATAAAATGTCCTCGTGTTTGAATCTATAATTTTATAAAATACTTATTGTATTCATGTATGTATCATTATTTTGTTGCTTAATGTAACAGAAAGATGGAACGTCAAATGCTCGTGTTTCCTCCTAAAACATACGGATTAGGCTGTTCACTTCTGATGCCACAGAAATCAAAAGATTTGAAAACATTATTGTTATATATATAAATAAACGTCTAGGATTGCGGGTTTTAATAGTGCAAAAAGTCTTTTTAAAAATGATATTTTGTACGTAAAACGAGTCGTCGATATTCATATTTAGATGACAAAATATAAATGTCCCATGTTACATTTGCAGCCATCCTTATCTAATGATGCGTCAGTGGGCCGTTAAAAGTCAGGGGATTTTACAAATGTCGACTGCAACGTTGACGTGACATCATTGGCACATTTTTCTGTCAAAGTTGTTTGGGAATTAAAGAATTATTTACGAGCAAATAAACGAAAATTTGAATGAAGGGAATTCGTCCCGTGCGCGATAAAATATTTTAGTACAGTTTTTGATAACATAGTTGACATAAAACATTTTGTCATTCAAGCTTACATTTTTGCCATGAAAATACAATTTTCATCTTGTTTGTGAAATTCACTGTTTTTTTAGAAAGTCATTTACATTATTTCCGTTATCCGTAAAATTGTTTGTCCTTTCAAATGTCCCCAAATAAGAAAACTGCATTACATTTGTATACAGATAACTAAACGTTGTTCCTTTATTGAAAACTCATGCCTTGTATTTTAGAAGTAGTTTGCCAATAAAAATACACTTTTTCTTGCAATTATTTTGATATATAAATGATTGTACTTTCATGCTTAGTTATTTTCTATTAAGCAAAGTAAATTGTCCACCCCCAATGTCCCTCGACATAAAGTAAGAATAAAAGTTGATTTAGTATAATATCAGTTAAATGCTTCGAAATAAATCAACATACAGGAATATTTTGCAGACACTTAGAATTTCTTGACAAGGTATAATATTAAGACAAGAAACTTTCATTTTTAAGGATTTTTTTTAGTTTTATCCTTTTTTCTTTCCCAGAGATTAACGGCCTAGTACGTCACATAAATTTAAAGAAAATATTAAAATTTGGAATAATAGAAAGAAAAAAAGAACACCGCCGTGAACATAAATTGAAATCTATACAGAAAGAAGGTTGAAGAAAGAATGTACCCGAATAAAAACACATATTATATGAAAGTGACACAAACGTGAATACTAAAAACGTGGTAAACTAAAACGCAAAATAATTGTAGACGTTAAACTTAAGCAAAACCATATTTTCCAACAATCCTGAAAAACATAGATCGGTCATTACTTTAAAATGTCAAATCAATATTTGTTTCAAACCCGTATCTAACATACGAACTATTCACAATGTCCGTGTACATGATAAATTTCATTTTCTGCGCTGCGAATGATAGCGTCAAAAAGACAGAATTTAACGTAATTTTAAATGTAACGTCAAGGGTCACCAGTATTTGACGTTCCGTCAAAGAGGTTTTTAAAGGTGCTATGAACTTAGTATGAGGTTGAAATACATTTGAAAATAGGAGTATGAAACTGTTTTTGCTGTATATTGGTACATCTTCGACTTGCATTTTAGCTTGAAGTTTTTTTTGTATATTAGCATATACATTGTGTAATGATGTCCAAAATGTAAATTTATAGACTGTTTTTCTGCTGAGCTTTAAAACATCATTCCTTTGAAGAGGTTCATCTTATCGCATGGACATAAAACTTTCTTGGTATTTATTTAACCCTTAACTTTATATATAAAGGTTTACTGGCATGTGCAAACAGTGTAGATCTAGATCAACCAGCACATCAATGCCATTTGAATGGAATAAACACACTTCACATATTCAGAAATAAGCTAATTTATAAAAAAGTTAACTGTGTAGATCCTGATCAGATGGCACAGATGGCTGATCTGGATCTTCAATGTTGCCCATAGATAATAGCCATATCCCATGGAGAAAAGGGTTAAATAAATACATGTAGTAAATAACAAAGTGATTAAATTATTCATAAGCCTGTTGTGGCATTCCTGTTTCGTTACTTGTTGTGAAGGGCAACTGTTATATACAACATACAGAATTAAAGTGAATAGCACTGTAATTTATCTGCATAATAGTTATAGCATGGTCAAACATGGTACAAGTAGGAGTGTTTGTTTCTGAGCAAGTAAAAACATGTAAAACATTGTTTATATCATAATAATCATTCCAGATAATGTGAGGGAAGTCACTAGGATTTGTTGGTTTGGTATTGTGATGTACACAAATATTGTCATTTTACAAATATCTCTTGAATACATCTTGTACGTATCCAAATATACATATATTTATAATGAAAGCTGACAATATCTCATTATGTACTCACATGTTTATGCTTAAAGCTTTACATTTATGATTAAAAATACCATGGGGTTTAACTTGTTATAGATTATCATGCATTGTTTCCAGTTGTTTTATGTGAATAAAGCATTGTGTATTAATAAAGTTATGTGTTGGAGATGTATTGTTATATCTATCCAAGTCAGTAGACTGACCATGGCTTAAGCCTTAGGACTTTAACTACTGGTATGTTTGGTAACCAGTCATAGAACTCAACAAACTGCTGAAAATAGAGCACATTCTCTGGGCTCAGCAATGGCAATCTGAGATCCATCTGAGATCCCAGCTAGACCAGTCTTGGGTACCCATGCGACTACTCTTAATCTGTTGTTAACTAGTGGATGAGTTTGTCTGCAGACCAATCACAGTTTCACTCCATTCTGTGTGAGGCCCTGCTTCATAGCAAGGAAGAAGGCCGTGCAATAGACACATTATATCACATTATATCATTTACAATTTAATATATAAAAAACAGATATATTTATAAGGAATTTTTTTTTATTTACCAACAAAAAGTGTTGAACTTCTCTATATTTTGTAATCAAGGACAAATATACTAGCCCAAATTTCTAAACCGCCACCTAAGTGGAATTTTCTATAACCAAGTTTGCATGCATTTTACCATAAGGGTAAAGACTAACTTAATATTGATAGTATAATTTTTTATTTGAAATTCAAATTATAATGTTTACAGATTTGCTTTCTATTTAAAATACTTTTGTTTACAAATGCATAAAAACAATCTATGAAAACAGATTGGAAATAATTATCCAATGTTACATAACCTGTCCTGTTAATACATACAAAAAACTTCAAAACTGATACTTTGCGGACTTTTGTGTTGTTGAGGAAACTGTGTATTCCGCATTGGCTTTAGGATCCTCGACAAGGAAGACACAAATCTCCAATTTAGCCTGTCTGCTCTTACATAATATGAGGTCATCATGTATTCACCAAGTAATATTTTACAGTCATGTACCGGATGGTTGAATACATTGAACATTGGTAAAGTTTATGTTCTGTTTCACTGTTGAATTCACCATGTCTCCATGTAGACTTATCTTGGTATCACAGAAATATTCCATTCCTTCAATCTTTTACAGCAACACACAGAAGTAATGGTATAATCCATCTCAAATCTCTCATGTCCCAGGCACCTTTAAACAGCACCTCCTTCAAACACTGTTGTTTGGTGTAAATTACATCTATGAATAATACATTGACAGAATTCACCATGTGCAACAATCTTTAGATGATTATTTTGAGGTTATGTGGAAAAATAAATAATAATAACTCATTATGAGCCAACAATATTTCTCAATAGCCGATATACAAAATATTGTACTGTGGTATCATTTCATTTTGCAGAAGTCAAATTTCATGCATAAAATATAAGTGACATTTTTGCACAGATAAAATATATGCAGATGTATTAGTCTCATAAAATGAGATATTCAATGGTTTCATTTTGCCTTTGTTTATTTGAGCACACTCCCTTGCATGAAATTCACAAAAATTAAACCCTTGTTTTTGTCACTGTTACATTTCCATCCTATACTATGTCTTCTCCGGGAAGGCTACACTAGAAGTCAGTTGAAGCAGAGAACTAGCTTCTCTCTCCTCCTCTTCTTTCCTTAATTTTTCTTTCTTCTTCTGTCTTCTCTGTTTCATTCTCTGTTTACGCTGGGCTTCAACTCGCTTTTGAAGGAAGTAAAATGTTGCACCTCCACTTAGCCAAATCGCAGCCCTGTAAATAGAAGAAAACACATTGTGGCGTTTTAATCTTTTTATGAATTTCCATGGAATATGGATTATATTCCATGTACAATCATTGTATGTACACTTATGCAGACTGATCTAGATTAACACTTGTTTGCATATTTATATAACATAACAGATCTTAAAGTGAACAGTGTACATCCTGGTCCAACTACACAGAAAACTGGTGTTTAGCCAGCATATAGATATAGCCGATAGATAAGTATCAAACAATATAGTTGAGTAGAAAAATGACAAATTTCATCTCATTTTTATCTTAAAAATGTTTTGAAATAATGACTTTTTTCAGGGGTTCCATTTGACCCGGGAGATGACCCTTTGACCCTTGAAGTTTCCTAAATGCCTTATTTTGACCCACAGGATTTTAGCTCCAACCTGGCGCGATTACTTGAGAAAATGTAAAATGATTAATTACAAATTTTACTTTGCTGGAAAAAAAATAATCAATTACATCACAATTACTCTTTATTTCAAATGCAATGATTAAATTACAATTACTTTGACAAAGTAATCAGATTACATTCTGATTACATTTTGATTACCGGTACATGCCTGCTTTAGTTCAATATAAAATTGTCTGTACTCACAGTCACTAGCACTCCTAACTTTAACTTGATTCACCTAATCAGTTTTGTGTACAGTATAAATGTTGATGTGTTGGACAAATAAATACCTACAATCATCTAAGATTTTTAAAATATTAATAATTATTTAAAGCAAAAGTTGCAAAAAAAGGAATTCAACCATATAATATTTATATCTCCTGTTGAAATGACCCTCACAAACAGATGATCCGTTGATTGTTAAAAGACTAATATGATGTGGCCACAAGGATTAAAGTTGTGCACATTAAATTTTTGATCATTACCAATGGATAAAACGTTTGGGACTTTAATCTACCTTCAACACTTTTGCCAAAACAGGACTTTCATCAGTTGCTTCAGTTGCTTCAGAGGCAGGAACATCTGAGCCTAAGAAATTGCTATGCCGACAATGTCCTAGAAGGTTCTTTATCACTTATTTATGACAAGGACAAGGACACCTTCTTTCAATTATCAAGAATAGCTCCTGTTAGTTTTCAAACATGATGGTCATTTCATAATGACAAAAAGCTGTTGCTGCAGGCATGATCTGGTACACTGCTTAAATCATATTTGTCAACACCTTGCTCACTGGTTAATTTGGGAATAATTGTTTGTCACTTAAATTATATCCATTTTGAAGATTGATTTTTCTTTAAAATGAATAATGTGAATAATAATAAGAGTCCTATGGTTAGTTTTCAAAAACTAAATAAATTTGAATTCTACATTGTTCCATTTTAACTTTATGGTCAGTGGATAAAATCTGGTCTGGAAAATCCTTTTCCATGAATTTTGCAAAGTTGGACAAAATTTTGTTTAATTATTTTCACTAAAGGTCTTACTACATTGTATTTTCTTGTGTCTTTGGATTTTACCAGAAATACAGTTAATTTGGTTACTGCATTTTTTCCAGTTTCTTTAATATTATATATACATATTACTGATTATATTCTATTTTTAACAGTGTATTAAACTTTAATTAACAATATAAATGTAAATTTTATAAATTGAATTTTTCACATGTGACTGGCAGCAAATCTAGATTTGTTTAAAATGTGACATTGGTGCTTTAACAAGCATTTAAGCCATTTATAAAAGAAAATGAAAAAGAAAAGGTTCTACACCTCAATCATTTCTATTTAATTAAATATAAATTTGAGTGCTCTTGTGTATTGTTCTATCTTTCATTTTTCAAACCTTTAAATCAATAATGTAATCATAATGTAATCAGAAAGTAATCAAGATTATAGGCCATTTTTCATGAGTAATTGATTAAATTACAGTAATTTAATCAGGTTTTTCAAATGTAATCATTACACCTAATTACTTAAGAAGTGAGTAATCATTACAGCTGATTACAATTACTGATTACAATTACCCCAGGTATGTTTACCTGAAGGGTCATTCTTTCCATTAATTATGGGTATTTTAGGCTTAAAATTGATTGAATATCTTAAAAATGGACACAACGACCCTTGAGATTCAGCATCTAGTGGAACCCCAGCTTTTTGTTAACAAGACTGAGATGCTAAGCACTGTAGACATCTTGTTATCCGAAAATGCTCTCCATCCGAAATGTGGTATGTTTCACCTTGTCGATTAAGTAAGTTCTAATTTTAATTTTCTACCGGACTTTGAATGTGTACTTACCATCCAATCCATATTTTTGAGTGTACACCAAGTGCCATAATTTGGTGATTTCACCGAAATAACTTGTAGTTTGTATCTGTTCAAGTTTTCCAAATCGTCAATGTCAATAGACGACTGACTTCGTTATCAGTCCCACGCTTGCCAAACTGTCAATATTCATAGACTGCTTCACAGTGTATGTCCCTCTCAGGTTAGGGCCTACAACATTCATCAATTACTAAGCATTAAAGTCGGAGTTGATGTATAAAAATAGATACAAGTATATTAAAAGGGGAGCAAGACATTCGACAGACCTCAAGATTACTTATGGGACACTTCAACCCCAAGAGGTTGTGACCCCAACCCTTAGTCATTTCGACCCAAATATATAGTGTGTAAAATATAAATATTAATTTGTACATAAATTATGTTATGTTGTGCTTATAACGTACTTGTGTACTTTGACGGTAATAAATGCTTGTAACGTTCTGTAAAGAATCAATAATTACTGCAAAACAATTGTTTGTTTCTTATGTACACGTGTGCTTCGGCTTAGTAATTGTTACCGTAACTGTGAAGATGTATAAAAACAAAACAGAACCTGTTAAATTTGGGCATTTTACGCATCCATTTATCCAGTCAGTTGCAAATTTATTAATATAAATTAGCCTATGCCTAGTTTCGGCAAGAGACATTTAAACATTAATGCATCTTTTACATCGCCTGTACAGTATCTACATGTTTCGTAGATCAGACCAGTGAACTGAGTCGTATAATATAAATATTGGTGAATTTCTGTGTGAGAAATTATCCAAATTAACAAGAGTACAAACTGATTATTTGTTAAAACAGCATACTATTTACAAAGAATAATTTTACCAATTGGATTTCTAAATCGATTAAACACATTAACATCCAAAGGGAAACTTTGTATGCCAACGAACAAAAAAGATATGAAAATAATGCAGACTTGGTTTCATTGGGCTTGTTCATTGGTAGTGATGGAAGTTATACAGTGTGACTTTTAGTTATGCCTCCCGGTTCACACACATCAATTCAATTCACACTTTATTTTTAAGAGCTGACAACACTGAAAGGTCTTTAATTTTAACTATATCCTCCTTATTACTCTATAACCCTTTAGTTTGTGGATTAACAGTTTAGATCCAGATCAGTCGGCACATCCAAGCCATTTTATCTGGATCTATACTGTTCGTTTTTGATTTGTTATATCTAAATAAGATGCGACCAATGCAGATTCTGATCAGATAGCACAAATATTCACCAATGCACATAATATTAAGAGTGAATATTTAAAATTGATATATTTTCCCAAACCGTTTTTCTGTGAAATATTGCAAAACACTAGTTTCACTTGAAAAGGAAAACTAACCAGCATGATATCTTATAATGTTTTACAAGTTTGGTGATCAGCCTGTCATACTTTCTATTCCAAGAATGTTTGCATGATGGAGCCTCAAACTCGAAATATGAAAAGGAAGGATTATCTCTGCCTTTTTAACGAGGCATTAAAATGATTTTTTTTAATTAGACATTCAGAAATGTTAACGCTTTCCCCAAAATTTCCTTGCTAAATGATGTTTAAGGAAGTATGGTTGTCAATCTCACTAAAGTCAGATCTAACAAAATGTTAGATCTGATGACAGCCCGCAGATACCGTGTGTACGTTATAGCGGTTTCCCCGATTACTATTTTTAGAAATTGTCGACACATGAAGCATGATTTATAACGCTCGCAAAATGATCTGAAGATGTCATTACATTAGAAATTAATGTAATACTACACAAGCACATATATCTTCAGTGAAATGTGTCTTACATAGGCTGTCAACACTTCCCATGGTTTTAAATACTATGTCTACTTTCACTTTTGCGATTTTGTAGGCGACAATCTGATTGGTTCAAAGGGTTAGTGATAAAAGCACGTTTTAGTTACTCGTCGTCAGATCCTGATAGCGTAGCGGTTTTCAGGAGATGATTTTAATCAGATTGTATGGTTGTATACTCGTAGCTGAGGCTTTCAGATATATCTACCTTTCTCCAAACACTATTTTCCTACAGTCTATAATACTGAACCAAAAAAGAAACTTTCGCCAAGTTTGATTGTAGATATGTTAATACAGTTTCAATCCTTTTGGCTGAAAGCTTACATTTTTGGTTCTTTTAAAATCGTTATTTTGGAGGATAGGAACATATTGATTGTTGAATTTTAAATTAAAATAAGGTAGGGGTCGTTTATAAAGTTAACTATAAGTAGCGTGAGTGACCGCCGTGTGCGATGCTGTCAGCCTGACAGCGACGTCTCATTGAGAGCACAAGTTTGTTAATGTCAGCCTGTGGAATATTTCCGTTCTTCAAGCAATGCTGCTCGAAGGTCGTTGACGTTGTTTGGAGGGTTCGGACGTCGACGTACGCGTCTATCCAGATTATCCCAAAGATGTTTAATTGGGTTCAAATCCGGACTTTTTGAGGGCCAGTCGTCGATGAAATCAACGTTATGATTTTGTAAATACTGTATATTGACACGAGCAACATGGGATGTTTTTGTGTACATCTAAGTGGTACCCTTGAACAACTGGCACATACTTTGCAAAAGTTTCTTTTTTGGTTCAGTATACATTAACAGGTGTGTAAATCAGCAATTAATTAAACAATATTCAAACGAAATATGCCCATTCGTCAAAATAATGTTAGGGTTTTCAAGAAATTCAAGGAAATAATTTACTTCCTGGTTCAAAGTGAAAGTACTTTCACTTTCACTTTGAACCAGGAAGTAAGGTTTTTCTTGAATTTCTTGAAAACCCTTACATTATTTTGACGAATGGGCACTAAACATTGTAGACCAGCATATACTTATTTCAGGAATAAGTTGCTTTGGAATATTGTTCATGAGTTTCAGAGTTCTCATGCAAACGGTTTTTCTTTTGTTTTAGTATGTGCTTAGTAATTAGAACATGAATTAGACTAAATTAAGCTTGCAAACATTTACTACATCCATAGCTGAATGCATTTATTTACTAACATCTTGGTGGCAATAAGTATTTCCCTCAAAATTCAATTTTGAAATTTTAGCCACTTTTCGCCATTTGCAATCTTTGCGGAACCTTAAGATAAAGGTGTATTTTCAAGATGGCATGTTACTGCCTGGTCACGTGATATAGTATTAAATTGATCTTGTGGAACAAGATTTTGTATGTTTTATAGAGTTGCATATCTTTTTATATGGATTTGTGTAAGTTTTTCAAAATGTGTGCCTGTTATTCCAGAAGATGTCTTCTATAACAAATGCACGAGACCTTATCCTTATGTGATCGACCAGTGTAATGGCGTATTTTCTGATGGCATAAACTTTAAGAGTACTTTTCTTTCTGGCATGCTTATGCGAAAGAAATAATCAAAGCACTGACAGTACAGAAAACCAGCGAAGGGGCTTTGCTCAGTATTGTGTTATTCATGCAGAGAAAACATAGACTCAAGAATATAAAACTGAGATTGGAGATCAGTCTCAAAACTTCAGAATACTTGGAATAATTGTATTTCACGGAATCCATTTTCTTATCTTCTGCCTGGTCTGTGGACTATAACATGAACCTAATCGTGACTACTGGCAATTTATAAAGATTCAAAATTCAAATTTACACTGAACGTAACGTTAAGGGACCTCACACTATATGACATTCTGGTCAACGTTCTCCGTTTTTTGATTTTGAGCGTTCTAGAATGAGGATGACACAGCGTTAAAGATTAAACGTTGAAGAACGCTGGTCTCAGTGAAAATTTATGTGCATGTTCAATTTTTTCCGGACGAGCGTTCTCCACCGATTCCCGACGTTCACTAGCGTTCACACTTCTGGCGCTATCCCAGCAAACATGAATGACTAACACCGTTTCCTCAAACTTCGTAGAACGCTGACCAGAACGTCGCAGTGCGACGGTCCCATTACTTATATTTAAGGTGACATTCAAACGTTCACAGAGCACAGAGCATGAACATATTGCTACCGGAATGACCTGATGCGAAAGTGAAATCGCACCAAAAACGAAAATACAGATAAAAATTCAGAAAATCAGGCGCGGATCATGTTTGAAAATTAAATTTAATATTTTTGCTTGTCACTCGGCTCCTAAATAGTATTTATTTAATAAACCAGTCATGCATGCCATACAAAATGTAACACATGCGTATTGTTTATGTTTTCCAAACAGATAAGAATCTTTTGAAAATTTAATTTTATTTTCGGAGACTTAAGGTTCCGAAAAGATTGCAAATGGCGAAAAGTGGCTAAATTTTCAAAATTGAATTTTGGGGGAGTACTTATTGCCACCTAGATTTTAGTAAATAAATGTATTTAGCTATGGATGTAGTAAATGTTTGCAAGCTTAATTTAGTCTAATTCATGTTCTAATTACTAAGCACATACTAAAACAAAAGAAAAACCATTTGCATGAGAACTCTGAAACTCATGAACAATATTACAAAGCAACTTATTCCTGAAATAAGTATATGCTGGTCTACAATGTTTAGTGCCCATTCGTCAAAATAATGAAAGGGTTTTCAAGGAAATCTTACTTCCTGGTTCAAAGTGAAAGTGAAAGTACTTTCACTTTGAACCAGGAAGTAAGATTTCCTTGAATTTCTTGAAAACCCTAACATTATTTTGACGAATTGGCACTAAACATTGTAGACCAGCATATACTTATTTCAGGAATAAGTTGCTTTGTAATATTGTTCATGAATTTCAGAGTTCGCATGCAAACGGTTTTTCTTTTGTTTTAGTATGTGCTTAGTAATTAGAACATGAATTAGACTAAATTAAACTTGCAAACATTTACTACATCCATAGCTAAATACATTTATTTACTAAAATCTAGGTGGCAATAAGTATTTCCCCCAAAATTCAATTTTGAAAATTTAGCCACTTTTCGCCATTTGCAATCTTTGCGGAACCTTAATATTACCTAGCTGCACTGGCCGTTTCTTTAACGTGTCTTATCTCTTCGAATATGAATTTATCTTAAGTAAGTGGGTTAAAATATAAACGCACCTACTAAATGACATTAGTCCAATATTTCCACAGGGTGGACAAACGATACGTGAGAAATGTTTCATTCGGTCCCAGCATGGATAAATGCAGTGAAATATATTGCACGACTGGTAAGATACGAATATTAAAGCCAATATATTAAGCAAATTATTATTTATTTGGTCTCTTTAAGTGCCTGGTATGTAGCACAGACATGAATGTATTCTCATCTTATTACGTAATATGATGGGGTTTTATTGGAAAATCACCGTAACGGTTCTAAAATTAATACACATTATTATTACAGTACATAAACCTGTTCCGATCGGAGAGAGATGAGAATGTTTCTAAAAGAGTTAAACATGTTGTTGTTTTCTATTATATAAATTCATCGATATGAATTTCTTTGGGCAAAAAGTATTTCAAGCAAAATGTACGAGTTATTGCTAGCCAATATAAGAACTTGTCCACCGTCCATTCTGCATAAAGCCGGGGAAACTGATATGGAACTCGTCTTGCGGTCCCGATAAAATCATATCAGCCGCTTCCAGGGTTTATATCAGACGGAAAATTGCCACCGAAAAAGGTAGGTGATCCTAAATTTCCATCGATCACATAAATAAGGAACCATTTCCCGAAAAAACTCGAATGCTATTCGACACTCCTTTGAGTCACGGACAAAATGATATTTGTCTCTTTTGGATCAGTTTAAAATCGACTGTAAAAAGATGTTAAATGTCGAGGATTGATCATTACTGTAGGCCGATCTTTGAACATTTTATAATATAATACGTTGTTTACTCATTTGTAAGAAAGTAGTATCGTGTGTATGCCTAGACATAGATGACATCTCTTATCAGATGAAACTTCAGTGGCCAGAAATGTACAGCTACTAAATTTTTTGTAAAAATATTTTTGAGTTCCATATCAGGCTGCCGAATTCCATATCAGACCAAGTAGTTTCGCATCAAAATGCTTTTATGCGTGTATAATAATATATAAAAGGGTGTTTTACATTAAATTATATTAATTTCTGCGGTAGAATGATTTTCAAACTTAAATTGTATTTGCTCATAGAGTTTCTTTAATAGTTCGTACAAATACATTTGTAACCTGGCTTACATGCCATTTGTTGCGATTCTTTTAGAAGTTTTAATTTTATAGAAATGCATCTCAGAAAGAAGACATTAATTTTATAAAAGCAAAACTGATGTAAATTGTGATATTTTAAGCTTACAGTACATAAATAAATAAAAAAATGAAACTTACATTTTTTACTTGAATGTGAATTTCCAAAACCACAAATTTTATGTTTATTTATTTATTAATTTTAAAAAGGAACTTCAAAGTAAAACACAAAGAAAATATATATTTAATCTTAATTTTAAACGATTTAAAAATAAATCAATAAAAGTTTGAGAATATATCTCCACTGTGTAGTTTACGTGGTGTAGTTTGAATGTTTTGTTCTGCAATATTGAAAGGTTTTTCATTGATGTTTGTCATCCCAGGACTGCATTTGGGTTGTGTAATTCCCTTTAACAATCAATAGTTAGCTGCGTATATTGCAAGCAGATTTTGTTCCCGGCATTACTACATGTCTAAGAGTCCGCTTGTATTCAAATTGTCCACTGCATATGTCACATTTAAATCTTAGAATTCCAAAATGAATGACACTGGCGACAGATCAGATTCTTGTAATAATGTTTGATGCAGATGTTCTTTTCAGTGCGCTCCATGTCTTTAGCGTATTTAACTGAAATAGATTAAAAACAAAGTTAGGTTATCAAGAAAATTCAACAAACTTGTATACATGTAAATATTCTTACATGACCAATTCTGATATGGAACTCAGCTGACTGATATGGAGCTCAACAATATTTTTACAAATAACTAAGCAGTCATAAATTTGAGGCCATCAAAATTACACCAGATTGAACTTATAATCCGAGTTAACACATGTATACATGTAACTGTCACTTAACAATGAGATACTAGTAAACACCTTATTATTTAAAAAAAATCAAGTGCGGCATACAGTTATGATCACTCGACGATATTTTTCATCCTTCTTACAGAAGATTTTTTACTGATTTTAAAGAGACTAATAACTTTTTGTTCTTGATTCAAATGAGGGTCGAATAGCATTCGAGTTTTTTTTCGGAAAATTGGCCCTTATTTACGATGAAAATTCAGTATCACCTACCTTTTTCAGTGACAAAATTCCGTCTGATATGGAACCCCGGTAGCGGCTGATATGATTTTGTCGGGATTTTCTCTGTGTTAAACAAAAACTTAAAGTTATTCAGTCCGTCCAACTTGTGACATTTCCGTCTTTACTTTACAGATGCTGATGGTATCGTTCATTCTTCTGGTTGGAGTCCGGATCTCTAGTATGACTTTTTGTATTCATCTGTTTGTTCGGTTAACTGCCCAGTGTGTATCATCACTACACTTGACCTCGATCTCAAGTATTATGCAAAACACTGGTGTGATTGATTTTAGTTAAGGGAAGGGGGAGCGAATTTGCAATCCCTGGACTGAAACTTGTGTAATGTACTAACCCAGTAAACCTTTAATTGGAGATTCTATTTTTAACCCAACTATTTAGCTAAACGTGTTAAAAATGAAATATCCATATCAGGAATTGCCAAAACCAGAAGCAGCCAAAAAGGAAAAGAGATCATGAGTTTATTAGAGATTTAATTTCAAATAACCATTTCTTTCATAGACACACCTTTATTGCATGGGCGAACAGTTTAGATTCAGATCAGTCGGCACATCCTTGTTGTTTTTTTTAAATATTTAAATAAATTGGTACAAATAATAATTCCAGCAGAAGGGCTGAAATGTCTCCAGTGTAAAAATGTTCCAGCACCTAGACACTGTACCTCTGTAACAGAGTGCTTCCAAGGAGAGGTATATATTTACTGAAAAATTCCTTTATCGAAGCTAATTTTATAAAACAAGATTGTAAATACAAACTACACATGTATACGGATATTTGTTTTATAACATAGTTATGTTTTTGTCGCATTCAAAGCCCATTCGGGAGAAAAAAAAATCGTTTCTTTTTCGAGCAAAATCAATAATAAACAATAGTTGTAGGATATATGTGTATTTCAAACTAAATTAGCAAATATTCATTGATGATTCATGTTTTTATAGGTATGTGGAGTTGAAAAAATAACATCCGATTTTGGTGTTGAATTATTCAATGTTGGATGTATGAAAGAGGAGGTAATACACAAATCTAATATTCATCAAATTTTAGAAACTATACAAAAATTCTTCAACTGTAATCTTGTCAAAACTATGCATAAGTGAAACAGCCAAATTTAGAAAACACAGTATCCCCATCCCACACTCAATACCCAACACGTAGCGAGGGTCACATCCTATTAAAATAATTTATTTCACACAAAATCTGACGGCCGATTCCAAATATATGGGTATCAGAGGAAGGGTAGGACATCGCTTGTTATCAATCGCAAAATATAAGTATTAGATCACAGTAACATGAAATTCATAATAATAATAATAATAATAATAATAATAATAATAATAATAATAATAATAATAATAATAATAATAATAATAATAATCTCTTTATTTTACGAAGGTAACTCATTACGACAAAATCTCCATGACAACAAAATACAAACAAATACAATATTTGCAAGTATAAAAAGTTTGACAAATTAAGAAATCGCTTATTTTCAATGAGGCCTTCTAAAATGGATAAACAAAAAGCATATAAAACAACATATAAAACATTAATACTTAAAAAGACAACCACAATCAATCATAGTACACTGTAAGAAAATTCGATTTTGAATATGCATCATGTTAAATTATTCGAAAACAATATATAAATACAAAAATAATAATGATTTAAAAAGGTTGTTTTTCAAACAAGTATGTTTTCAGGTGTTTTTTGAATAAATATATGGATGAGGAAGATCTAATTTCAAAAGGAATATCATTCCATACCCTCATACCTGTATAGCTGAAACATTTTTTAATTAAGTTAGTTCGTCCTTTAAAGTGTTCAATATCGGTTCTTGAATAAGATCGCAATTTATACCGAGGGTTATTAGATACTTTTATGAGGTTAGTAATGTATTTTGGAACCAAATTATGCATAGATTTGTAGACCAATAGTGCAGTATGATATTTACATCTTGAATCAAAAGAAAGCCATTTAAGGATATGAAAAAGATATTTCGTAGGTGTGCAAACAGGTTTTTTAAGAATAATTCTAGCTGTTCTTTTTTAATTTTGTAAATTCTGTTTAAGTCCTAATAACATACAATAACTAACCTCCATACTGTTTTTTCCGAGCTGGAGATCTATCATTATACTCACAATCTATCGTTATCCGCGATTCTCATTATCTGGGTACCTACCGTGGTCCCTTAAACAGTCATGAAATACTCATAGGGAAATTAGTATTCATAACCAGGTGCATATTCAAATTGTCAGAAAATTTAACTCTATCCTGGCTGCATGCAGGATCTCTCTATACTATTGATTTGTGACCCTGCTGCATGGTTTCTGAATATATATTTTCCTATAATTGAAAGAAGGTTTTGTTTCCTGATAAAATACTGTCATCTCTAATCTATCCAAACCGTGTAGAAATTTTATTATGAAATTCAGTATTCCTGTATTTCAATAATTTCTTTAAGATTTTGTTAGTAAACCATATAATCTAGATGCAGAAAAAAGTATTTGTCTTCCTAATATGTAACAATACTTTTATTTGATGTGTAAATTTGTCACATGGTATTATGTTTTGAACAGTGTTTGTAAAGAACAATAATACTGTCTTGTGATAGATGTGTTATCAGGCGAGGCGGAGATGCTTTGCTCTGTGATGTGTTATCAGGCGAGGCCGATGTAGGGCGGAGATGCTTTGCTCTGTGATGTGTTATCAGGCGAGGCCGATGTAGGGCGGAGATGCTTTGCTCTGTAATGTGTTATCATGCGAGGCGGATGTAGGGCGGAGATGCTTTGCTCTGTAATGTGTTATCATGCGAGGCGGATGTAGGGCGGAGATGCTTTGCTCTGTGATGTGTTATCAGGCGAGGCGGATGTAGGGCGGAGATGCTTATGTCTGTGATTTAAGTGTTATCAGGCGAGGAGTATACAGGGAAATCCTTGGCTCTGTGATATAAGTGTTATCAGGAGAGGCGGATGTAGGGCGGAGATGCTTGGCTCTGCGGCATCAAAAGAAGATAACATGTTTCAGTGTTAAGATTTTATTCGGGGGACTTTTTGCCCAGTATTCAAGTTTATACAATATTTCGCGGTGTAATTATATGAAAACAAGTTTATGAATAAAACAAATTAATTGGAAACAAAATATTCAATTACAATAAAATAACTTTAAGTTACAGTTCACCAAAATCTTCAAATTCAAACTATTGGTATAATCTTGCTGGTCTGGTACTGGTGATCTTTACTGGTTATCAGAGAGTCTAGAATCCGTA
The DNA here is from genome assembly GCA_038501625.1 of Corbicula japonica. Lineage (NCBI taxonomy): Eukaryota > Metazoa > Mollusca > Bivalvia > Venerida > Cyrenidae > Corbicula > Corbicula japonica. The sequence continues at coordinate 458,498 of JAZAYU010000282.1, forward strand.
ATTTAAGTTTTAAAGGTCTCAAATATAGAATTCTATCGGTAATTGACTTTAATACACGGGCTTTCAGAAACGACCAAGTCTTTAAACTTATTTTGTAATACATGGCGCAACAGAGAACAAGCTGAGCGTATTTGTAATACATGGTGCAACAGAGAACATGCTGAGCGTAATGTCCTTTCTAATTGGCAACACAATAATATTTATAATTATTTACACTGATATGTCATTTAATAAAAGAAACATAGCTTTATTACAACTCTGTTTATAATAGATTTTTATCTACTGATAAGGTTTCTAATAATAGATATAAACTAATAAGGCTTCTGTTAATAGATGAGAAAGAAATTTTGAAAGTCACCGAACACAACAAATATCTAATTTATTGTTTAAATATATGTCATTATTCATAAGACATTTATCTTAATATTAGATAATAATCGATATAGAGAATATAACTTTATTTCCTGCCCAAATCCTACTCTATTCAGTCCCGCCCATTGCTTTTCGCTCAGTTAAAACCAGTAGTGTACCTGGGTACTATATGCCGTTGAACATTGAATGGACTTAATGTTTACTTGCCATTTCTTGCATACCAGATCAGGTCATCCGGTGTTTTCACCCGTGTAGGAAATTTCGATCCTACACCCCCCCATGTAGAATGAGTCACGTGAGTGACGTCACGTCTTCAAATATCTGACGTAATATATTCAAGTTAGTGACGTCATTTATAAAAAAGATTGCTTTAACGTCAATATTTCAGCATAATGAAAATAAATAAGTTTGTATACTTACACAAAAATGTTATAAATAATAAAAGGTATGCAAGAAAAAGTATCTTGCATGAGAAATTCGGTAAAGATAGAAAAATCTGTCACCTCGGGTGAACTGTTTTGGCGGGAACTCGGCAGAGCCTCGTTCCCGCAAAACAGTTATCCCTCGGTGACAGATTTTTCCATCTTCACCTCACACTCATGCATGATACTTATAATGCACATCATCATTTGGGATGAATCAAAATTTTACTCTTACTGTTACAAAACATTGAGTTGCGCTCAATCGGGGTTAGGCGGCGTGGGCAATAATATTCAATTTATGACTGCTTATGAACAGGCTCAATCAAACTTTATCTGGAATATTTTCACATTTTTCGTGTTCGGTGGCTTTCAAAGTCCCATTTTCATCTATTTCTGTAGCGTTGTTTGTGCCGTGTAGCGGCATCATAAAGTCTCTCTGTTCATTTAATCAGTGCTCTTATCAGCGACGTCCTTTATATGTCGTTAAGCACGATACCTAAGTTATTAAAAAATAACTTTTTTGATATTTCGGCCAGTTTAAAGATGGGTAATTTCAAAATCACAGCTAATATGGATTTGGATATTGTTAAATTACCACGTAATGAAGGATATACTTCCTTCTTTTTAATTTTTGCTTTTTGACGTCTTCTGTGATATGCAGGATTTTTTTTCTCAGATCTTCTGTTACAATTCCATTATGTTCAGCTTCGCCCATCGTTTCCTCATTTAGGGCAAACCCATTATTTTTTCTGAGGGCCCTACATCGCTGAACATGCAATGCTATTAATCTTAAAATACCACATTGAAGGTTCCGTGTTCACCGTCTTATGGACACCATCGTTGGAATGGATCTATATTGTACTGTTTACTTCTGTAAATACATGTATTACATTACATTCAAGCGGGGCTAGGGGGCGCAGGAAAATTATAGCCCCATATTCGTCTCTCCTGATAATCCCCTATATTACAAGCTAGACAGTTACCTGTTTCTCTCTATAACCGCTGTTCAAATCGATATATTTAGTCGATTATAAGCTTCGTTGTTTTTACCTTTATTATAACTTTTTAACGCAGTAAGAATGCTTTCCCATATTTAGAAATGCGTCTCAGAACATCATGAACACGAATGTATCCAATGCTGCAATTCAACAATCTGTAATGACAAAGGTTGTGGCAAGCAAGGTAAGTGTAAACGACAGTACAACTTTATTAAGAACTGTAATTATTATTTCATGTTAAATAAAATAATTATATCATGTTATTTTCCCTTCGCTTCGTCGAGATAATTTAGACATTTAAAGTTTCTCCTTCGGCGAAAACCAATGACCTCACATTCAATACTGGTCATACTGTCCAAGACGACTAAGTTTTTAAGCCAAAGGTGCGTCAACATAATAACGATTTCTGATATTTTGATGATATTTCAAGTTCTGATGAACCGATGCGTTACACGTTAATATAGTTTTGGCATCGATTTCCAGAACAACGCTAGAACTAAGTGAGATAAAGCTAACATAGCACTCATTGCAAGTATGACTTAACCCAAATATTTTTTCTTAATGCAGACAAAAGTATTTTCCTTTACGATGTGTTATAAAGAATTGTGACCGACACACCGACCGACTTAATTTTCAATGTGAAATGACTATCCTGGCTATATCCTTTGAACTGTCAATTCATCAATAATGCCTCAGTCAGATTTTCCGGCCGATTGCCGTAGATCGGTGGTATTCGATGGTGTGAGCGATGCCCCAACCTCGGTCCTTATCGGAAAATTAGTCCTTGACACATCTGTCACAGCAACAGAATTCGTACGTAGGCCGTGCATACCCCTGCCGATGATCGTACGACGAGTGACACCAGAGGAAAACTTTTGACCGGCTCCGACTACAGGCCGGACATCGGACGGTTTTTCCCGATCATCCTACAATGATCGGCCGGTGACCGGGAGGTGCGCTAGATCTCGTACGATTATTGGCCCGCCATTTTACAGTCAATATTGGATGCCCGGGCGATGGTCGGCCGAAGTAACTTGGACTCCATTGGCCGGTGGAGATTCTTTCAGAAAAGTAATATAAAATGACCACCCAACCTAGCATGGTCAATCAACCACAATGCATTTGACATCGAGACATCTCAAATTTGGCATGCTGCAGCAACAACACGCCCAAGCCCGGCTTCAACATGACTCAACAGATAGGTCAATTTCCCTGCGAATCCGGTCAGCTTCATTTCCCGTATTTGAGTGTTTTTGTAGTTTAAGTCTGCCAGGTCATAGAACATGAGCATCACCACTAACCCACGATTACATCAGATTCAACGAACACCGGAAGATGTTCGGCCATACATCGGCCAATCCTTGAAAGATGTTTAAATGATGGGTTTCCGATGGAGAGCGATGTGGGGCATCTATTGAGACATCGCTTATTTTGAGATCCAACTTTTTTTCTCCCGATCTCTCTTTTGACCCCACCGATTCCCGATGCGCCCGATGACCGCAGTCACCGTCCGATTACTATTTGTGTCCGGCCGGCATATAATTCATTTTTATTAAGAAAAACACAACGCATCGGTTGTCTATCGTATACCCGCTAGATAATGTGACTGATACATTAAGGACAGGGAGTAGATGTTAGCGTCCGTACCATTGAGTTTTCGACGAATAAACCCGGACAAAAATCGATTTTTGTTGATTTCATTTCTCATTCGTCATCAAGGTACATGGTTTTAAGGTACGTAGGTATCATGAAACGCAAAATGCGCACCGATGAGATTATTTTGATTTTTTCAGGTTACCCAGGGAATCGAGGCCCGGTTTGTTACAACTGTCCAGTTCATTCTGACAGCGCACCATGTCACACTATCGACATATGCAGTCCCGGGGAGGTTTTCTTGTTTTAACATTTATGTCCTTGTTTCATACGTACATCTCAGTTTATGTCCTTGTTTCATACATTACATCTCAGTTGTGTATTTGATGTTTAATATCAGATAAGATTCATATTCTATTTAGATCAAATAGCGTTGTTTTAAATACTTTATTTAACATTACCCTTAGTACACTTAACCAATGTTCTAACTACACCGATAATACTTTTTAAATTCCTCAGCGAGTATTCGGAGTATACTCTTCAAACATAGAACATAATAAGATACATCATTTTCACTACTTTTTATGAAATAATCATAAAATTCCCTTAATCCGTGTAGATAGCACAGGCAATTTATAAAGGTAGGGGTAAGGTAAAACAGAGGTCGCAAAATTTTCAGTAGCGTGTATAGTCTCTGTTTATGAAAATTCATGTCTCCTTATTTATATATGGAATCTTGCGTGATATTGAACAAATCTATGCAATTCTGCAATAATGCGATTTCTAAGCTCTTACACAGAAGATGTTTCATCAGTTTTAGTAGGTTTCAGTATATCCTCCTTACAAATGATGAGATCAATTTTGTGACTAGGTTTTAGACTCACCTCGATAAAATGTCGCTGGTTTATGAATGCAAAGTAGGATTTAAATGTCAATTTCATAAAAAAAATATGTAAAAGTGATTGTTCTTAATGTGTTTTAAGTTTGAACAGTGTACTCCGATTCCGTGCGGAGACATTGAAATGTTCTGATCAGTGTAGTTAGCTCATTGGTAAAGTGTACATGCGATGCATGTGATCAGTTAGATAATAATCAATTCTATTTCAGATATGTCTTTTTGTGGCTATGCAAGAATTCGAAGATTTGTTGTATTCAAGCAGATGTTTAGATCATCATGTAAGTTGATACATTTGTTTCTCGGGTAACAAGTTAATTTTCTATGAATGCATTTTGTTTAAAAGCTCTAGAGAAGCAAACACGCTGTAAGGCGTTGCGCCGTCAAAAAATTAAAAACAAAATCATCTTTCTTATCATATTTACTCAAAAGAAAAAGTTATGTTAGCTCGTATTTTACGCCCAAACTGACCAATCAATTGTACACATATCGAAATTAAATTTTATACATTTGTTGAGTTGGATCCATTGTCCACATACGCATTGGTTTGAGGCGAAACTCACATGTATTTCACCATATTGGCATGATATCAAAATGCACAAGGTGCACTTGCTCAAGTTTTAAATGATGGCCATTTTGTATCAGTAAGGAAATAGTTGTTTTAAAAAACTCGTTGCATTTGCACTCCGTTTGGGATGCCATGGACGGACTTTATATCCTTTGAAAACAGGTGTTCTACAGTGTGGACACGATCAGGGAGAACACGTAAAACAACGTCACAAGAAGATCGATACATTGTGACGTCATCACGGCGTAATCGCTTAATCCCCGACCCCCAGCAAAACTCGTTCAACGACTCCGACATGTCACATTATACAGACACAATCGACTGAGGGCTGCTAGACTGTGTTCTTAACATGATTGAATAGAGTCGTTTTTACAGCTGTACCGAAACTACCTTCATTGGGCTGACAGTAAGGTTTTACTGTGGCGAGTGACTTGATTCTGCTAACGTTATTGAATGTGACAATTGCTATAGCGGAAGTGTGATGATTTGGGGAGACATTTCGAATGGCGGTAAACCGGAACTGATCACAGTACATGGTTGCTTAAATGCTGTCCGTTATTATGATGAAATTTTTCTTATTGTCATTGTTCCTTGCATACAGAACGCCGATGCTGTTTTCAACAGGATAACGCACGCAGCCATACTGCACATCACACCCAGAACGGACGTCCTCGTAGAAAACAACATCAACCACATCGAATGACCTGCGAAATCCCCTGACCTATCTCCAATAGAGCACATGTGGGAGTACCTTTGGTAAAATTGCGAGACAGATATGACGTTACACCGTTAACGATCTAGAACGTGCATTGCACGAGGAATTAACACAAGCACCTGTTCAGTTTATTAGATTTCTCATAAATTCGAAACGGGGTTCTTTGACTCTTATTGAAATAGATGAAAAAAGAACTTTGAAAGCCACCAAACAAAACAAATATGAAAATAATGCAGGCTCGGTTTGATTGAGTCTGTTATTGGGCAGTAATGGAAATCCATATTCCTATGCCCCAGGTTGAGCGCAACTCATTATTTACCTTAATAAACAGTACAACTGTGATCCATCCTAAACGATAGAAGCTAGATGTTGTTAATGCGAGATTGTTTTGTTTTGACCCATTTGTAAAAATCTGATGGAACACTAGTGATTGATCAAAATTGTTTCAGCAAAATTGGTTGAATGTATTGAATATAAATAAAGTTTATAATCCGTTAATGTTTTGTCGTAAATAAGTTGTTAAATACAAAATATTTTAATACGTATCCGTACTGACTAAACTTTTTTTCTGAGTATATTTTAGTAAGTACTAAGTCTATTCCAAAACAAAGATTAAGATAAAAAAGTTTGCTTGTTTTTGTTAAGTGTTTGCTTTATTTAACTGGAGTTCATATTTCGTAGTGGATATATATCGTTGAACCGAGATGAAAAAAGTAATAATATTTATTATAAAAAATGTCAAAATACCTCTAACGAAGTGTTGTTAAAGGTTGTAATCATGTCATCTAGATGTTCGATAGAAAGATATAACAAAGTATCGTTTATAGCAGCATAAAAACAAAACTGCAACAAGGGATGCACAGTAAGTACCCATAGGGATGCCTATTGCTTTGTTCATAAAAAGAAGTACCAAATTTAAAAAATATTTTCAGTCCGATTAGATTAGATATTTACAAGTCTATAAAGTATAACTATCTATAAAATAGATCTATGTTCATAACAAGCGATAAATTGTCTCTTGTAACACCTTTTTTTCATCGAGACGGATGTGCTTGTCTCGCAAAAACCATCTGTAAGTTAAAAAAGATGTTACCTACATGATATACTACAACATTCTTCAGGCCTGGTGATTAATCCGTCTACAGTTGATCATTATGCTTACCTCATTGGTTGCACGACGGTGGTAGGGGTTTAAGAGTGTACGAAGGTTTATGGGGAAATCTTAAATGAGAACCTTGAATCTCGATTTATTTCTTTCATCCCTGTGTTCGTGTTCTTGCTGTTCTTGACTTAAGGTGCTATGGCTTCGTTTAGATCTTTGAGAACCCGATATTTTGCTTAACAATGCTATTATCTTCTTATATGTGTTCCAGGAAAAAGTCAGTGATTCTTTGAAGCATTCACATTAGTTTGAATTAAATCAATTTTTTCACCTCTTGTGATCAATAAAATCATAAAACATTCATCAATAAAACAAGTAGTCCTCGATAAACTACGCTAGAAAGTCCAACCATTTCCAATTACCTCCCTTTAAATTGAATATGTAGTGTTTTGTAATCCATTATTAATTGTTATTCGACTTGCCGTTGCTTAGGTCTTGGTGTGGAAGATTATGTTTATGAACAATAGAAATTGAAAACAACTGAGATTAAGCAATTAAACACCATTCAAAGCGTACCTGATTAAATGAAAATATGTTAATGAGAATATAAGCATAAAAAGTGGATACTTTTTATTTTTGTTCAGTATATATCAGAAATGGCAACATCCACATGATACAGTATCCCCACACAACCAACAAACGGAGAGGGGAAAGAGCATTGTTTATAAAATGATACGTTTTCAAAATAGACATCACAAACAATTAACGAGCAGGAGAAACCGAGGGGTTACCGCCTTCGAACGTGGCTTTAATATGTTATGCACAATTTTATGAGATACATGTATGTTGTTTTTCTACTAAGAGAAGAATTAAATTTTCTTTTCTTCCTTCAATCAGGCCTGCATGGAGAATAACTTCATTGGCAGCAGTATAGTTGGCCGCGCTGTCGATAAAACAGATGAAGTTCGTAACGCTGAACAACGATCAATGATCAAGCCTGTTTGTAGAAATTGCTGTGATCAGGACTTGTGTAACACAGCATGCAACGGTTCCATTTCAGGTAGAACTAATATTATTTATTTAATTTTCTTGAGACATTAAACAGTTTAATAATTTTATTTGTTAATTTATAACAAAGATTATTACATGAACTATAAATAGACGCAACGCGATTGGTCACACCCCCAAAATAACGGAGTCAATAAATCTAGATATTGACCCGCTTTCGCTGATACTGACCTGTCTATAAATAGAATGCGAAAGTTTCCATCTTCTATATTATATATACATGTAGTTCATGTAATAAACTATTATATATATATACTATTTCTAGTTCATGTAATAAAACAGTTATTTACTTATTAGCTGGGAAATATGCTGTTGATATTGACCGCAAAAATCGTTATTGACCTCGGCTATCGCCTCGGTCAATAACGATTTTTTAGGTCAATATTACAGCATATTTCCCAGCTAATAAGTAAATAATTGTATAATGTTTGTTTTATCATTAACACTCGTGACAAAAATTTCTATTATGATTGAGCCGATGTGTCTAAAAGGCTAAAACACCAAACATTCTTTTTATTTTTGTTATGTGGGGAGGCTGTCTTCTTGATGTGGTCATTCATGATACGCATATTACACTTTATTATATATTTGTGATTCGGTTTTGGCCACTGTGACTTTTAGGAGAAGTCCAGTGTTGTAATCATAAATAGATAAAGTGCAATTTACGTTAGTTTTGGGATAGAGCTTAAGTGAATTAGATATTCACTAACGGGGAAGTATGTCTGTGGGTAAGGATGACGATCTATAATGCAAAATATTGCGAGTTCAAATTAGATAAGGGTAGCTTTTTTCGGCATTTTGTCATTCCTTGTTATTATTTTATAATTTTATTTTAATTCGATTAAGTTAATTAATCTTTATATTTGTTCAATATCCGTTTATTATTTACATGTTCTTTCCGTTTCCATAACAATATATTTCTGCATAGCAGCTTCCGGCGCGACCATTAAATCTTCAAGTAAGGGACCCTGACACCTGCAAGTCCTGACGTTCTATCGAACGTTATAGTTCAATCACTCAAATAATATACTTCATGCTTTTTGTTTTTGCCTTTGGATGCTTGATTTATATTTTCAAATGCTCTCAATATTGCAATCTGTTCATTTCCGCTTAAAGTTTTCCTTAAGGGCAACTAATTCTTCTATGTGGAGACCATACGCCGACGAACATGGAATCATATTAATTAGAAAATACCGCATTGAAGGTTCTATGTTCACCGCCATAATTATCTACACTATCGAAATTGTTCTGTTTACTGGTTTTAATATTGCGATGTGCTCGACCCGGGGCTAGGCGCCGTGGGCAGTAATATGCATTACTGCCCATGAATAGCGTCAATCAAATCGACACTGCAATATCTTCATATTTTTCGTGTTCGATTGCTATTTAAGTTCCCCTGTTGTTGTTTTTTTAAATAAAGCATAATATTTGTAGGGCTGAGAGTAATACAGCAATGGGTTGAGAACGTTACTGCGTATTCATCGCAATACGCAGAGAATAGGTATACTATATTGTACATAATATATTTTTATCTTTCAAAAGAAAACTAAAGTGTTTAAATAAAACGACGCCAAACCATAATTGGCTGGTATTAATAAATCTTAGAACAAAATAAGACCTAGTAGCGGACGTTTGATGTAAAGCCATACCGACGTGCTTTGGGTTGAAAACCGACGGTTCTTAAAACGATGCACATGGGCTAAAAAGTGGAATCTATCCATTCAAGTTACTAGGTTCTTTGACAGTTTTGGAAAGTTTTGCGTGCACAAACAAGATTATAAATGATAAAGTGATTCAAAATAAATCTAAGTTACGACAGCTAACTTGTCTCTCTCAAAAAGAATGATTCAAGAAAAAATCAAACATAATCGAAAGAAAAGCTCTGAGTATGTTTTAAAGTCTTGCTACAGAAAATGGCTTCACTAGTTAAACTAACTGATTATTTGTTATTTAAAATGAATCAGTTTCACTGATGGTGTGATTAAGATTTATTTTAATGAATACATTTCTAAATTTTCATAAATGATTATTTAAAATTAACGAATATTTTTGGAAACAAATGTACAGGAATTTAGCGGTTAATGGTTAATGTCTTGCATATAACGTTGGTATCATTGCCTTCTTTTCAGAATTTAGTGAATTTCTGTTACTTCAACAACCACAATACCTAATAATAGTGTATACGGGAAATCAGTAAGTGAAACTATACATAACACGGTATTGGTATTTTCTACTATGATTGTTGTCATATCTAAATTATATCAGTACCATGTAGTTATTTGTCAAATGTTTAATTGACTTTTCTTTGCCTTTCCGCTTTTAGTTGGAATGCCAGCCAGGTTATTGGAAGCCCGGACGTGTATCCTCAAGCTGGAGATAGTGTTTTGGCATGGTGTGCAAGGTATATGGATGCAAATCAGTATATACAGGTAACCGATGCAATTGCGGAAAAAAGTATTTACCATGTCTACATGCACAGAACTAAACTATCTCGATAATGAAGATTTTCAACTAAAATAAGGAAATCTTTTTTGCCATTTCTTAACGTTAAGTTTTTAATTACTTTTGTTTACATAGTTTAAAACGCACTTTTAGTTTTATGTATTTTGTACCTTTAAAATGTACTGTTGATATCGCAGGTAAAGAAAAAAAGGTGAAATGTATCAGGCATTGTCGCATTCAGAAGACATAGCTTCCTCCCACAGCCAAGAAGAAGAGAAGAGGGAGAGCATGGTTAATAAAACGATCAGCTTCAAAACTGACACCACAACAATTAACAAAGTTACCGCTTTGGAACGGTCAGTGGTAAATCAGATTGGCACTGGGGGTTTAAACCAGGTTCTAGGGTTCTATAGAAGAAGTTCTACAGAAGTCATTATAAGTATCAAGCTCGATCTGTTTCTTTTATTCCTGTTATCGTTTTCTTAATGCTTTGACTCCCGGTGCTCTAATATGGTGATCGGGGTGACACTTTATACAAATAATATTAAATTATTAATGAAAACTGGCTCTGAAATAGATCGTCGCCATAGTGATTTTATCTGTACTGATTCACCTGTATTTTTAATTAAATTCTGGGTAAAGGCTATAAAATATTTTTCCTAATTTGTGGTACCGATAAACCTGTTTTAAATTTTTTTGTTATGCAAAGATTAGAAAAGCGAACAAGGTGTGAGATATAAACGAGGAACATCCCCTCCTTAAAAATCTACAATATTAAACTTAAAATCATCTGTTTGATAGAATATTCTTAAGGACGTTACAATTTTTATATTTATTATTTATAATAAGGCCTTTTAATAAATGAACACATACACATGTCGAAACTTAATACGGTGACGCAAGTATTTTTCAACATTATCATCATAGCATGAGAGTATAAATTAGTACCGAAATCCGAAATGCAATTAGTGATGGACTGAATCCAAATCCGCGTTATTACGGTTCGTCCGCGTTATTCACGATAGGTACGCGTCGCTCATTCAAACCATTAACATGTAGAATAAGTTTACGGTATCTTCACATTATGCGTATTGTAATTTTGACAGGTTCAGTTCGCTGAAGCGGTTTACATAACAGGTGTGAATATCTTCGAAACATATAATCCTGGTGGAGTAAAGGCAATAAAGGCATTGAGCGGAGGATTTTGGATAACGCTTTGGTCTACAGATCAAGTTCAAGTTCTTCAAGGGGCTAGAATATTTTCACCACCATTGTCAGTAAGTTTATATAAACAAACTATGTCCCGAGAAAGATACCAGATTCATATGAATTACATGTAGTTACGTAGTAGTTTAATTAACAAATTAAAATTAAAATAATTGAGTTTTAGCTTAATAAATAATTAATTCCATTTTTTGGATATTGTTAAACTTCTATTTACATAAATTTACAAAAACTGAACAACACAAAACATCATTTTAATGCCCACATGAGAAAATATGATACTTACAACACTGTCTTGTGTCCTTGTGACTTACATATATGTAAACTTAATGAGATATTAGTAAAAATGTGTTTGACCTTCAATTTCCTGGTCGCTTCCTGGTCGCGTAAACGGAAGACAATTATTGATTTCTCTGTTAGTAGTTGAAGGTTTTATTACAAAGTACACAACATTTTCTTGTCAGTATCATTACACTCACGTTGGAATTTTAGATTGTTTTGCATTGCTTAGTTGTTGTGAATTTATGTAAATAGACCTAGTAGTAATTTTAGGCCTAAGTTTTTTTCTTTTGTTTTACTTTTCTAACGTGTCTTGCTGTATGCAAAAGAAAGATATATTAGTAACATTCATTTGTGCAAAGTTTCATTGAACGGCATTTGATCACGACAAGATTTTTAACACTTTTTTTATAATTTGGCTTGATTATTTCAATATCTTTTACATAATTATATTAATTAACTCGTTTCAGTCACCAACAAGTCCTTCAAAAGACTTGCGTTTAGAACTTGACCTCACTGCCGATTGGTCAGAAATTGACGCTATTCAACTTTTGGGAACACGAACACGAATTTTTTAAACATGGACGTACAAACGAATTGCCATAAACAGCGTGACTTCTATGTGTTTGCTTATCTCGATAGGTTTACAAATAAAACTGCTTCCTGTTTTTTTGTTATGAGTTTTACCGATAGACCGGTCGCAGTCATATTCGAACTAAGCAGTAAGATCTAATAACTTAGCATTATAGTAATTTCACTCATTTTATAAATATTGACGTTTCGGCCTATGACCTTTATCAAAGTTTTTATGTTATTCATTCTCATATACAACATTATAAACCATTTTCTCTCTTCCTCTCTTCTTCTCGGCTGTATGGTGAGGCTGTGTCCTCTGAATGTGGCAATTCCTGATGTTTTTTACCTTTTTTATTCCGATCACGAAGGCACAGAGCTAAGAAATTTGATGTGTTTATATGCATTTAGTTGACCTTTATTTTCTATAAAATCATAATCTCAGTGTCAAAATGACCATGCCCCATAGCTCTTTATATTTAAGTATTCAACTCACAACGTATAAACTGAAAACTTTTTCAAAGGTTCCACTCAAAATTATTAGTCGGATTTTAATAAATTCAAGTATACCCTAGTTTATTTAGAAACCAATAGAAAAACCACACGTCGAGTTTCAAAAGTAGGTGAGAGGAATGTTCCGTGGTTAATGTTATTTCAAAGTTGTTCCATCAGGAACTTTTTCCGTACTAAGCAGAAGTTTTAACTTAGAAATCTATTAAGATGTTATTTCTGCTTAGAAGCGAACACGAACCGTACGGCGACAGTGCCCAGCCATGATGACGCTACTGCCTGAGCTAGCCGGGACAACCTTCAAAATAGGTTGATCGGATGGTCCTGACAATAGTCCTGATAAACGTAATCATTACTGCATGATATCGGTAACAGATTATTTACTGATAACAGTGCAGACTATTTGTACAAGGAGACATTTTACGGCCGCCACACTGCACAAATAGCGCTACCGTGAATTTCCACCCGATCCAAGTTTATTAGCCTACTAGTAGTAGAAATTTATTAGTCTTTTTAGCCTACTACTAGTAGTAAAAAAATGTGAATTTCAGCCTCAGCAGGCGGTTGTTTACTACTAGACTAGTAGCTAACAAATTGTTAGAATTTATTGCGTCATATGTTCTTACATGTGAGAATTTTTTGTTACTAGTAGTAGATAACAAATTATCATCGTTTAATCTGCGTCCTTTCTTACATATGAGAACCTAGCGTGTAGAATATCGCATTTTCATGACTTACGCTACATTTTAATTAGCTGATATTCCTAACAGAAAACTACAAAGAGTAAGACTATTTTACATTTCATTGTATACTATTCCTATATGTTTGACTATTTACATTTATGTTTGACGATGGTTAATATTAACTTCAAAATCGAAAGCATGTGAATTTAAATTCTAAGATAAAATTCTTTATCTATTACCAACGTAATGACTTAATAACGACAAAGAAGTTAAACCCTAGCCTGTCCTGTGGTGCTCAAACGTGAAGAGTTATTTCAGTATGACTGAATCTGTAAAAGGATTTATTGGAATATACATGCTCTATTACATGACCAGTGGTCGCATCATAAACATTTACTTCCGGATGAATCATCTGGAATCTTCTGCGACGCCGTCTGTAGCATGGCACCATGCCTTTAATTAGAAAAAGGAAGATATTTGAGCCGTTGCTTTTGTACAAAGCCAGTAATAAGAAACTTGTAACAAACAGAAGGCAGTGGCGTAGTTTAGAGGCCATTGATAAATCGACCGCAATCGCAGCAGCACAAAATTCGGTCACAGAGACCATCGTGGACTCAGACACCCAGTCTTCTGCAGGTAAATAATCCGGCTTTTTTTGGCGTAAGATGCAAATTTCTTCTTCTTCATCTTAGTAATGTGCATAACTTCTCCGGAGCAACATCGCACATGCTGAATATGTAAGTAAGTAAGTAAGTAAATTTTATTTATAGTCGGGCATATATATACAGAAGAATATATATACATGTGCATGCGCAGGGGGGAATTTATATGTTTATGTTTTACTTCAGATCAATGACGACTATTATAAAGATAAAAGAAAATTAAAGATAGATATTAATGTGTGTTTGTTATGATATCTATATTTCTGAAGAGATGATAACGAATTCATTGATGCAAGTGAGTCGCGACCTGAGCATCTGGGTTTTATTATCACAAGGGCACACCTGACGTAAGGAAGATTTAGACCAATCGAATCACTGCAAAGACAATCCGAATAATGACCTTCACATTTAAGTATTATTTACATAGGTTACCATACGGAATGCAGTGAATTTGTACTATACCGAATGGCCCGTTTTTTTTCTTAGTTATTAACTTTAGTTTTACATTAAGAAACTAAACAACAAAACGAATGAACTCCCGCACGTTCATGTTTGTTTTATTGAAATTTTGTAATGAGAATTGAAAACGAAATCATATGTGACAATGGCTGCAAAAACCAGGCCAATTGCGCAAAAATCACATTTTCCGTTTATTGCATTTTCGAAAACTACAACATGTATTTGGTATATCCTGAAAATTTCACACTGATTCGACCAAAATTGATGCGCCCATAGCACATTGAACAAACTAGGTGTTTTCCATAATTTCAAACAACGATCAGTTTTGTTTTTTTAAATCTTATCAAAAGTAAAACAAGAAATATATTCATGTGCTCATCTTATATTCAGTGTTGCAAGTATCATCTATGTTACTTTACACAGATTAAAAATTAATTTGTTTTACTTACAACCATCTTTTTTATGGGAATGCTAAATATCGTTACCATGGCAACCAGGAGTATACATGATTTCCCATTTAACACAAACAAAAAAACAACTGTGACTGATTAAAATGTTGTTAGCTTCTTGATTTGCACGAGTTCGCAAAGTTTAAGTAAGTGTATATTTTTAAGTGATCGCAATAGAAAAAAATTAGTATATCAAATACC
The DNA here is from genome assembly GCA_038501625.1 of Corbicula japonica. NCBI lineage: Eukaryota > Metazoa > Mollusca > Bivalvia > Venerida > Cyrenidae > Corbicula > Corbicula japonica. The sequence goes on from JAZAYU010000282.1 coordinate 473,713, forward strand.
CTGAAAAGGAACATTCTAATAACACCGCACGAGCATTCTTTGTATTACAATTAATCAGACACAGAACACTTGAGTTACAAATTATGTTTCTTATACATAAAACAAAAGATACGTAAGTAAAAGTATTTAATGTATTTTAGTATTTAGCTGTTTTCGTTAAATGTAAAACATCAGTTGAGTTACCATGGCAACCGAAAACACTAACTACGGTATATGCATAAAATATAAATACAACAAAACTGCAATTGGAAACATTACTCAACCTGTATACTCTCCTTTAATTTGATGTAATCTCATGATTATTTAAATACAACAGCTAAATAACTTATGTTGGCTTTCTTCAGACATTTAAGTTAGAAAAAAAAACGAAAATTAGTGGTTGAACAGCATTCTTTTTATTTCCACAATGAATTACCTGTGCAAATATAAAATATTGCTCTTAATATATATATGTATATATGAACATTAATAAAGAATACGATACTCACCCTCTCAAAATTTAATTACCTTAAGTATATGTATTGTCGTGAGTTGAAAACCTATAATTAATTAGTAAAACAATGTATGTTCATTTGCAATCTAACTAAATATCTAACAAAATGTTAGATCTGATGACGACCCGCAGACACCGTACATAAGCTATAGCGGTTTTCCCCAATTACTATTTTTAGAAATTGTCAACACAGGAAGCATGATTTATAACGCTCGCAAAATGATCTGAAGATGTCATTACATTAGAAATGAATGCATTACGACATAAACACATATATTTTCAGTAAACTATGTCTAACGCAGTATGTCTAAACACTTTTCATGGTTTAAAAAAACTATGTGTACTTTCACTTTTGCGATTTTGTAGGCGACAGTCTGATTGGTTCGAATGGTTAGGGATAAAAACAAGTTTTAGTTACTCGTCGTCAGATCCTGATAGCGAGGCGGTTTTCAGAAGATGATTTTAATAAGATGGGTTCATTTGATAAACACAATAAATACAGTTACCATGGATATATGCAAGAATTTCTTAAACCAGGTCAAACAAACAAACAAACAATTATTGGTATAAAAGACAACTGCAAACGTAGCTTATGATCTCATTTTGGTACGCCATTGACCGCATATTGCTTCTATTGAAAATGATGTAAATTTTATAAAATAAACTGTTGTTTATTTCGATAATAGTGATAGAAAAGCTGTTTGAAATGCATAAATCTGATGTGAATCTGATGTGAATTTCAGAACTATTTGCTATTGCTTCATCAGTCGGGATTGAAAGTTAAGCGGCTACTATATATATTGCGGCCCTTCACAGGGAACAAGAAACTCTGAGTTTTCAGTTCTTTACTGATAACTTTGTCAATAAAAAAATAAAATATTTAAAAGGAAATTTGTTTGTTTCAATGAAATATCGATTTTATTTCACCAGTGAACACCAGAAACTAGTATTTTCCCTCGTGGCTACGCATCTCGTGAAAATATCAGTCTCTGGAATTCACTCATGAGATAAATTCGATATTTCACTGACAAAACAAATATCCTCCATTCTTTCGGGCAGCTACAAATAATTAATTTTTTGCTCGGTCAAAATCTTGGGGTCGCAAAATAATAACAAAAATTGCGGACAAAAAACTTTGACCGCAACATCGAGCATCCGAAAAACGGTATAGCGTACTTATTCATAAAGTTCTCTTCTGTTATATTTATGTTTCTCTTTCTTTTCATAATAAAAAAGAAAACAACAAGAAACAAGAATATCGAGCCTTCGGACAAACCAATCTGTAACCTGTCACTTCATTTATGGTGATATGGTACTTTTCATTGCACTGTCATTAATAAAAAAGAAAATAAATAAAAATCTCTTTAACGGCAAAACGCAGTTTAGTTAAACTCTGCGCGAATCAGTGTTATTAATGTATCATGTTTAATGTTAATTAAACATACATTAATAACATTGATATATGCAAAGTTTGATCTAATTGCATTTTGCATTATTCAATTTTTCTTTTCTTTTTTGTCTATGACATAGCAATGACGAAAGTAGCAACATCTTAAATCATCTTGCACGATCAGGCATAAAATAACTTGTCACAAATGCACTAAGTCTTCCGTTTTGTGTTAAAAGATTTTGTGAGAATAGAAGAGAAATTAATAACTGCGATGGCGATGTTTGTTCTTACGAAATCCAGAATTTAATTCAAAGTCTCTTTTTATTATTACATTTATAATCCGCATAATTAAGAAACAAGTTAACTTATTTCAAATACCGACATAGTTCATTCATGTATAATATATGTTGTTGTTTTTTCATTCCTTACAAATTTATGACATTTTGCTGTTTATTAATGCCTATTAATTAAATGCAACTTCAAAGAAGTTATCGGCTCCCTTAGTAAGGGAGAATGAGTGTTAATTCGGCTTTACCGTAAAAACGTTTGATCTACCTTATTGTGTGTACGTGCCATTTTAGTTGGAGTAAATTGCTTGGTGATGCAATAATTTCTGAAATCTTTAGAAGTGATGAGAATACTGTGAATGTCTGACATAGCGAGCCTAAATTTTGAAACACCTGTCAAATAATTCTCGGCATCGTACATACATAGTTTCTAACCGAAATTCATTAAAAATGTGCAGGATTTAGATTAATATAATAAACTATACTAAAAATTACGCATATGTTTACCTTTTAATAAAAAAATAACACTTTACAAGGGGAAACATTAGTTGAGTTACCATGGCAAGTTCATGAAAATATTTCCAGGGGAATATGCCAACTATGTCGTAATTTTGTTAAAGAAAAAGATCCTAAAGATAATTCATATTTTGACAAGCATAAAATTAATTAGATTTGTGTTTCCCTTGAAACATGTATCAATTACCGAACATCAATCAGTTTAAGTTGAAAAAAAATCAGTTTAAGTTGAAAAAAAAATATTTGTCACGCAAAAGACGACGCCTCTTAATTGACTTTTTATTTCCACGTCGTGCGACGAAAAAGCGCCTTTTCTCGCATGACGTCATTTGCGCAATTGGCCTGGTTTTCGCAGCCGACGTCACATATATTTTTTATATTTTTTGTGGGTGGGGCCACAGGTGCTTGGAAGACGGACCCCGTATCTCCAAACAGGCCGCCCCACCCCCCCCCCCCAACAAAAAAAAGAGTCTACACGGGGTCTATACTACATAAACTCATCTTTTTTGTTTTGTTATGATAGATCGGGATCGATATCAGTCTATCAGCACCAAATTTAGTATCAAATACCAAGTTCTCTGAAAATTCGTTTTCCGACTATATAAGCCAGGTGCTTGGAAGACGGACCCCGTATCTCCAAACAGGCCGCCCCACCCCCCCCCCAACAAAAAAAAGAGTCTACACGGGGTCTAAACTACATAAACTCATCTTTTTTGTTTTGTTATGATAGATCGGGATCGATATCAGTCTATCAGCACCAAATTTAGTATCAAATACCAAGTTCTCTGAAAATTCGTTTTCCGACTATATAAGCCAGTGAAGGTATCTAACCAAACCTCGATTCCGCCATTGACGTCAAGCCCAAATGTAAACAAAGATTTTTAAAATCGGCACATCTCAACAAATATTGCACTAACCTTAATAAATATGGTATCCTTGGAAAACTTATCTATTCCTCTGTTGAATTCCGTCGAGCATCGGCTAGGAAATTCAGAACACAACATCCATTTTTTCATTTTTCCGATGCACCTGTGAAAATTATCGACTCGGGACAGAGTTTGGTTACAATGCAGATATAGTGAGTGAATTTTGATTGGACGAGCGATAATTTAAGGAGCTATTTTTAGCTGGAAAATTACCGCGTGTATTTGAAAATTTAATCGAATTGTTCAGTGACGGTTGATGAAGCTGCTCAACGTTTGAAACTCCGCGGCTAAAAATAGCTCCTTAAATTATCGCTCGTCCAATCAAAATTCACTCACTATATCTGCATTGTAAAACAAAACAAAAAAGATGAGTTTATGTAGTATAGACCCCGTGTAGACTCTTTTTTTTGTTGGGGGGGGGGGGGGGTGGGGCGGCCTGTTTGGAGATACGGGGTCCGTCTTCCAAGCACCTGTGGGTGGGGCGGCCACAGGGAATCTGCAAATAACTTTTATTTCTAATCCTTCGAATCTATGTCTATTATTATAACAAAGATTCGACGGATTAGAATAAAAGCTATGTGCTGATTCCCTGTGGGGGAGGCCATCTGTTTTCACAAAATTCCCTGTGTGTGTTGGTCACTTGGTGTGGGTTTCAAATTGCCTCCTCTTTTGGCCTAATGATCAGCTGATAGCAATACATAGTTTTTCATTAGCCAGTCAGATTAATTAATTCTGTATGCACCTCAAACTTTCAATGGCTTCCAGTTTCAGTGTAAGTTAGTTGATCAAAATAGCAAAAAGTTATTTATGCTATGACTTGCAGAACATTTCGCAAAAGACCACTGGTGATGCGAGAATCAAATTATAATCTCAAATTAAATAGAATTGGTGTTAACCCTGCTGTAACTTCTTGGATTAAATCATTTCTATCTGGCCGCTCTCAGAGGGTTGTCCTTGACGGTGAAACATCCTCAAGTTGTGAGGTACTATCTGGGGTTCCTCAGGGGTCTGTCCTGGGTCCTTGCCTCTTCCTCATATACATAAATGACATGCCCATTGATATAGTCAGTAATATCCGACTTTTTGCTGATGATACAATAGCATATCTAACCATTACTTCATCAGACGATTGCCAAGTACTACAGACCGATCTGGACAAGCTTCAATCATGGGAAGAAGAATGGTTGATGTCCTTTAATCCCGAAAAAATGTGAAGTACTACGTGTCACAAACAGGAAGAAACCAATCATTTTCCCTTACAAGCTACATGGTGTAATACTTCAGTCATCCACATTTGCCAAATACCTTGGAGTAACTATCTCCCCAACCATCTCTTGGTCTAAACACATCAATATTCTCACTACTAAGGCTAATAACACCCTAAAGTTTATCAAAAGAAATATCCAAACTGACATCCCTAAACTCAAAGAAGTAGCATACAAGACATACCTCCGCCCATGCCTGGACTATTGCGCCTCCGTCTGGGACCCCTGGCAAAAGAAATACATTAACCAGATCGAAATGGTACAACATCGTGCTGTAAGATTTATATTGAACGACTACAAATATACCAGTAGTATAACTAAACTTCTTAGTAAGATCAATTTACCTACACTTGAAACGCGTCGTAAAATCACATCATTGTGTATGTTCTATAAAATCAAACACAACCTTGTGAGGATCCCGTTCCCTCATTATGTACACCATACACAGAGACACAGATATAGTATCCCCTTATCCAGGATCGATGGACACAGGCATTCATTCTTTCCTCTCACAGCAAAGATCTGGAACAGTCTTCCACCAGACATTGCTCAGGCAGACAGCCTGGCCTTATTCAAGGCCAAGCTGTATAGCCACTGCTTCTAACCAGAGTGCTGCAAATGATCATCAATCACCATCATCAACTCATCCATCACCCCCATCAAATCATTTGTTTCTCATCACTCATCTAACATCGATCATTCGCCTTTTATTCTAGCACCCTGGGCAAAGCAACTTGCTTGTAAACCTTATCAGACGTCTTTGATTTAATATCTATGGCACTTCTATTAGTATAAGCTGTTTTAAAAGGTGCAGAAACCAACCCAAACATCTACGAAATTAGTCCTTCCAAAACATCAAATATTACTCCCAAAGTTTCTGACAGCTCACTCCACATAATACTCTGTTAAGAGGGTTTGGAGTATTTGGCAGATTCAGATTCAGAATCATTTTTGTTTACTCTTTCAAAGAGAACCAAAGATTTTCACACAAAACAAGCGAGAAACGTGATTTACTTATGGTGAGTGGTGTTGCAGACATGTGTTCAAATACATTTATATATAGGTTTATTAGCAAGACAAATCCTTTTTGTTAAATAGAATCTATTACAGGATAAATTTAAAGGATAAATTTTAAAAAGTTATGTATCGATTCCCTGTGTAAACACTGCTTTTATAAATGGTAGGGATTGAATACCTACCTTAATTGTTTTTTTATTGTATTATTGTATTAATAACATAATAACTTAGACTTTATTTCTTTTTAATGTATTTAGTCTCTAATTGATTTATTTCAGGTGCCCATTTATGCCGAGAATTTTACAGATGGGTTGAATTTGTAAACAAACAGATGTCCAGTTCATTTCTTTGGATAGAAGTTATCATTAGGTATTATGTTTATTATACTTAGAATTTAAAAATGAAAATATACAATCATGTACATTGATTGACGACATTAAAAAAGAGACTGTTTACGTTACATATACATTACAACACTAAACTTAAAAAATCATTTTAGATCATCACTGTCGCCTGTGTAGAACTAAAATGTAAAATGAAGGTCCAAAAGCTTCTTTCCAACCCATATAATGAACAAATCCATGTCATGATAACATGTTAGCATAGTTCATTCAGCTTATGATATGCTTAATATATATTATTAATCAAATAAAGCTGTTTGTGTAGAAATTTATCATATAAGTTTTTTGCAAGATGCTTTGTGGTCCCTTCCTCTATTTTTCAGCGATAACTGGTTGGTTGTTGGATCTTTCCCATACAGAAATTTACCACTAACAAAGTTGATGTTTATGAAAATCCAAGGCAGAAGAGAAGACTTCTAATATACAGCAGATGGAAATGGATCATGGATTTTATAACTTTTTGTAATCAGCTTTGTGAAAATCAAAATGGATGTCATATTTTGTGCCATTTTTTAAATGAAAAGTAGGGGAATAAAATGTACTTTGTAAGTCACTTTGTCCATCTTTTTTTGCGATGAAACATATAATCAGTAAACACTGCTTTATGAGATACTTACAGACTATTTGATAATTGATCATTTGCTTGCTAATGCTTTACACTATGTTTGTTTGTGAGAAAACTTACTTTGGAAGTGTATGCAAACTGCTTAGTACAATCATGCTATGCTTAGACTTTCTTTTGAGTTCAGTAGTTTTATTTGACACTGCATGTTCAACAGAATATTTCAACTTAAAACAATTTTAATATTAGCCATGTCAAAATGTGAGGCAATATAGAAATGGTAAATATCATTGAATGCTTTTTGTGTTACAATTTTCTTTTTGAAACTCATCCAAATTCTCTTAAAAACTTGCCTTAAAGCTGTGTTTGTGCCCTAGTACATATTGCTTTCCATGTGTGGAATATTCTGTGTGTTACTCACCAATATGTACTGTCTGATTCTCAAAGAGTGTCTGTATTCTGAATTAATCATAGAGAAAAAACTTTTTATGCTAAATTTCTTTTGTGAGGAATGAGATACTGTGATGAATGTAATTGTTTGGGCTGCTTCTTTGAAGACTGCTTGGGATTGAAAGAAGGTGTGTGGGTTCAAGGTCTTTACTACACATTTCTAGTGTTAGATATATTATGCCATTGATTATAAGAATTCCCAGTTAAAGTATCAAGCACACATGTGGGTTATTTCAGTGATAATTGTAGTTTTAATGTTGACCTGTCTAATAATGCAATGATATAGTACATAGGTGGAAAACACACCTTAAGTCTTACAAAAATGTAAACTGTTCTTGCTGAAAGCTTTAGATTTTAATTTTTTAAACTTTTTATTATTTGTCCCAAGGAAACAATGTGGAGTAACACGAATGTTATTACAACTATAAACTTATAAACTATTTAATTTTTTTTATTTTTTATTCAATAGCAATAACCCTTTGGAAGTTATCTAGAGATTACACCCATGATGTAATTGTTAAATACATAATTTTTTCAGTTCCAGAAAATAGCTACAGTCGCCAAAAACAATCGAGACTCGATGACTGGAATGAATTACAGCCAAAACTGCTACAGAAGGCAAGAAGTTTTGAGGTCTCTCCTTCAGCGTGTGTACAGTGTGAAGAGGAGGGCTGTATCTATCGATGCTTAGACTGCTGTCAGTGGGAAGGGCTCTGTCTTGAGTGTCTTCAAACTCGACACAAGTTCCCACATTTGCACATTTTTGAGGCATGGCAGGTAAACAGTTATTACATGTATTTGATACCAGGAAATTGTAAAGTTTTCTTTAAAATAAAAAAAAAATTTAAACAGGGGATAAGAAACGTTTTAAAAGAAATTTACATAGCAGTGGGTTTTTTTGAAAACGCACATAAGTAAGCCGTAGATTGAACATGTGCCTTTTATTAACTTAATTTAGTGACTGATTGTTTGACAAAGTTATAGATTGATTGTTTTTTTCTATTAAGGCGTGACTAGATGTGCCCTCATCTTGATATATTATCAATAGTAAAATTTATAAAAATTATATAAATAAAAGCAGAAAAAATGTTTCATACGGATCATAAGCCTAGATTAATATAGATTCTTGTCGGTTTCTTGTGTTCCTGAAATAAGGCCTTGATTATCTAATAAGCATGACATTCTTGCATAATAATTATATTCTTTTTCCTTGCCAATTTACACCAAAACACGTTTTGGGTCCAAATACTTAAAATTTTGAAGAAAATCTGTCAATATCATATCTCCTAATCACTATTAATATTCGAGTCAGCATCCTGCCCCTTTTTCCAAAAATGGGTTTTGATAAAAATTGGAAAAACATGTTCCACAACAGAGCTTTTTAAAAAGGGTCTAATAATTATTTAACAGCAGAATGTATAATAACTCTTGACTATCAAAACTTTGTTCTAAATTTAAAAGACACGTAAGGCAATAGAAAAAATATTTTAGATTCTCATCCCCGCACGCCCCTGTCCAAAACCACCTGTCCCCAAAAAAATTATTGGTAAAAAAATCGAAACATATTCTGTTACAGAATGAAGCATTTGTAGGTGTGTCACTGGAAACACCACCCTGGTTCCTGAAGAACCATACTTGTGATACTTCTTACTTAAAGAGCATAGTGATAGTAGATGATAAAGGTAGAACATATAGATTATTATACATATAATTAAATCTTGTGTTTTTACAAAACAAAACTCAAATGCCATATACAAATCATTAACAATCAGTTTTGTAATAATCTTTCAATTTCTTGAATTAAAAGAATTCAGCCAGAATTGCATATATATGATTAATCTATGAGTCTGTTTATTATATTTGACATAGTTAAGCCATGTAAAGCTATTGATGATTGCTTAATTTTGGAACTCTTCAACCATAAAGTAAAATAAAAAATAGTATATGTACACTTTTATTAAGGTCGGCAGCACAGCAGACAATTGCAGTTTTGTGGTTGCGAGGGGGAAGCCTCTAGATTGATTTCCTACAGACTTTGGCCTGCTTCACCCAAATTTCCAAGACTGGCCTTCCATTTTGAATTTATGTCATGGTTAAATGGCCTCCAACTTGAAAGTCATGTATCAGTGAAGAGCTTCTGTGCTGCAGTAGAAGCAAGATGCTCAAAACATTTAAAGAGTTATGTGCAGTTTCCTGTAAGTGATATAAAAGTGAATGTAAAAGATTATATTTCTTAGTCACTACAATATTCATACATTATTAATGTAACTTAGCTGCTTTAATCAGTTTTTTTTATTTGTTTAATCACAGTCACCTGATTAGGAACTCATTTTTGTGTAACTTCTTTGTTGAAATCATTCATTAAAAGTGAACTTCCCGAGAATATATGATGAAGCTTATAAATTGACAGACAAGTAGAAAAATGTCGAACAATGCCAAAATATATTATACCGTATAATGGTTTTTTCGCGAGCATAATATTTTCGCTATTTCGTGACCGTCGTGAATTCGCGAAAATAACAAATGCCAAATATTCCCGAATTTACTTTCGCGAAGTGCACCTTATTGCAAGGCCACACTGTAGGCTTGATTAAAAATGACGTTGCTATTTCTTTATGTCCTGGGTTAATCGAGTATATCTCATAGTGCAGAGTAGATATGTACCAATACAGTTAAATGTTCGGGAGTTGAAAACATTGGTATTGATGACAAGCATGGTACATTTGCTGGTTCAGGATAACAAGAAATATAGCAATATGAATGCACTGCAACAGTAAAAAACGCGAAAATGAATTTCTGCGGGCGCAAATTGGCTATAATTACAACCGCAAAAATTAAAATAATGGCAATATCGCGAAAATTTTCGATCGCGAAAATAAGCCATTATACAGTAATTATTAAATGCTTATAAATTCAAAATACTGTTGCAGTTTACTGTGAAAATATGCTCAGTGTAAGATTTTTTAGACATGAATCATTATGTAATTTGTAAAGCTCTCCAATGATTAAAATATATCATGTTTTTTATTAGGTCCAAGATATTTACAAAGTTTTGATTAATGAAACTGCAGAAGAATTTAGACACTTTTTCTATAAGAATGAAAGAGTCCATGACCTATGCAGTCATATGGATGATGGCACCTCTTGTCCTGCTTGTTATAAAGTAAGTACATTCGTATGTGTTGTGTGTTACATATATATCCAAAGAAAAGAAAAATGGTTTGTTTTTTGGTCAGTTAAATTAATGAAACAGTGAAAAGAAATCTCATGTCGGAAAGTTTTGTGTTGAAAACTATTGTGGTTAGTCTATTTCACTAAAATTATTTACAAAGATTATTTTTTCAGGTAATTTACCAGCTTAGCAGAACAGTGTGATAAAAGACAAAAAAATCATTTTTTAAATTTAATGTTATGTTTGAGGCATAAACAAAGTGCAGACTAATTAAATAATTTCCAAACAATATTTTAAGAATCATTCCTAGCTAAACTAGTTGTAAATTTATTGATATTGATACTTCAGTCCCTGACCAAAGTGTATAGTTTTGACGCAGACTTCCAGTTGGTTCGAAAAGCATCGTCAGGTAGGACATGGAAGCAGCCAAAGCATGAAGGGCATTTTTTTTTGGATCAGCAAGATGTCGATCGATTTGTCACAGACTATAATGCTGATAAGAAGAATACAGAGTCTGTAAGTTTTTCTGTTTTGACTTTCTTTGACTGGTAAGACTTAACAAGGCAACTTATATGAAGATTTTAAAGAGAAGCTTGTTTTGTTTGAAAATTTCTTATTGTCCTGTTAATTTTTCAGTAAATGCAATGAAAACAACAGTAAAGTGTAACATCACATCTTACTGTGCACAACAAGCACTTTTGTGTCAGTCAATTATAGAGAGCTCACTCATGAAGGCATTTGGTTTTATTAAAAAAAAAAATTTGAAATAGTTAAGAGTTAATGCACAGTTTTGTACATAAAGGGATCATTACAAATGATGCTTTCTAGCTAAGTACAGTTGTATACACCTCATTTTCAATCCATTTACTAATTGGAAAGATATATCATCCCCCCCTTGAAAATCTTAGACAATATGATATACAGTTAAGTGATATTTTTCTGCAAGTTATGTGTAATACATTCATTGTATAGGTGAAGTATCACTTTATAATTTAATGTTGTTTTTTTTTCAATAGCTGGACTAATTGAGATTTAATCTTAATACAGATCTGTAGTGATTTTCAAGCCGGGAACAACTTGCGCTCCAAAAATAAAAACAAGAAACTTTCTGAGACAGCTGTGTTTGGAAGTGCATGCAGACATGGGTTTCCCAAACATTTCTTCAGTTTAAAACATGGGGAAAGGTAAATAATTACATGAAGATATGTAAGTTTTTGCAATGTCACTGACAACCCTTTTCATTTTAATATAAGTATGTAATGCAGCAGAAGCCATTTATTAGGAATGTTAATTTGTTAATAAAATTTGACAAATGCTGCTGTGCCAAACTTATGACATCCTGGCAATATATCTTCATCATTCTAAATCAATCAAGAATAAAAACATTGTTTTATTTCTATTAATTTTGCTTTATTTATATTCCAAATGGTACATTTCCCTATCTAAAACCTCAAATTCGTCTTGATGCGGTCATTACAGTATAGCTTTAATGGTCTTTCAATTTGAGGATTTTCTTGAAAACTGTAGAATGAACTGACAGTTTTCAATTTTAAAAAACTTGATCTTAATTAAACTTAATTACTTAGCATCGCCCTTTACAATGTATAAGATAGGCTTAATTAATGCATTAAAATTTTTTTTTTAAACAAAACAGAACAATATATGGGAGACCAGAATACATAGACTAGTATAAGGCATCTGCAATCTGTGTCTGCAGAATAATAATGATTGTTGACTTTTAATAAAGTTAATTTGTAAGAACTAGAGAATGAACCTGGTAATTTAAGATGATATCCTGATACCTTGATGTATCAATTTGTAATCTAACCCAAATGCCTGAAACAGAAATTGTACCATAGCTATGCAACATGAATGCTATCTAAAAGAGAGAACTAAGCACAGACTTACAACTATTTTATACAAGACTGCTATATCTAAATATTTTGGACAGGTTTACATTTCAGAAATTTCATGCAAGGGTATATTGCGCATATTTATGCAAGTGTGAATACATCATTGTGACTTTCTCACCAAAATTTGTCCCTGCCTAAATAATACCACAGTAATTGTCTTTATGGATTTCAATAATTATTATTAAACATTTTTTATTTTTAACAGACTAGCTTACTCAGTATTTTTACTGCAAAAACTTCTAGAGGAACAACATGAACATAGACTTCACATTATGTATGATATAGCCTGTTCCCTTCATCGCCATCTGAAGGTAATTGCTTGTGTAAATAATTTATCTTTCTGTCACAAATTCAGTAAATTACATGAAAGACACATAGAAGACCAACATTAACATAAATAAAAGATTTTTTAGTACACCTAATTAGTTTCTAATAAAGTTAGCTTGTAAGCACAGATTATTTGTCCCATGATAAGAAAAATATTTAACAGTGGTGAAATATTGATGACTGGCAGAGCATGTAGATACCTTTTGTTATTTATAAGATTTGATAGATTCAAACTGTACTCCCCAAAATATGTTTCTGCCAAATATGTAACAATAATATTAACTTTAGAAATCAATTTGACTCTAATAATTTAATAAAATAAGTTTAATTCAAACTTTATTCAGTCTGTTCATTAAAACTCAAATTGAAATTGATGTTTAATGTTTATTTCATATATAAATTTTAAGTATATGGCTATAATAGTGATTTTTTTATGTATAGAAGACAAATAACATGGTACTGGATAAGGTGGATTTCTCCATACCAATATTTCATTCTTATGGGCACAAAGTGGACTGTCAGGTAAATAAATTCATGGTAGATGTTATTAAATATGTTAGTTTGATAGTAAATGAAATATCTAAAATAATAATTTATAAGTTATTTATCTTGTTATCTGAGAGCTTGTTGTTATTTTGTCAATACTTGTATTGATTCTACTATTTTGTACCTCTTATTCTGTGATCTTCCCTATTTTAGAAAGTTGTTGTAGTCTTTTTTCACCATCACATCTTCAGAAAAGGATTTTTAACATATTTGATTTGCCAGACTATTCAATCATAATGATTATTTTATAATAAATATGTTCTTTAAAGATTGCTAATGATACTGTGAAGGTATGGTTATATTTACCTGATATTCTGTAATTTGTTCAGTGTTTTTTATACATAGGTTGTTTATGGACCCAGGCGCAAGGAGGGCATTGGTTTGACAGACGGTGAATGTATGGAAAGGTTATGGTCCTATTTAGGAAAATTCTCCAAAATAACCAAAGAGATGACTCCTGAAAACAGAGTTGACCTATTAATAGATGGTCTTCTACACTATGGGCAACAAATTAAAGAAAAATTTGGTATTGTTAAGCTTGTTTTATTTTACTGCTAAACTTAATGTGTTTTAAATCATACAAAATTATAAGTTTTTATTATTGTTGGTTTCAAAATTAATTACAGATTATTTGGTTAAAATCAATACTATAAAAGTAAGCAATAGACTCAGCATAGTGTTTTTTTACCCTGACACAAACCAAAATAATATAAATTATAAAACACTTCGGTGTTCTGTTTTAAAGGGCATAATTAATATTATGTTTTTAATATTGTAATGTTGATTTTCAATTGTGTTTTTCCATATTTCTCACTCATACACGTCTAATTGTATGTTAGCTATAAATACACAGTTTTATAATTGTTCGGCTAATCTATCTAGGCTGATACCACAAGACCCAAATATTAAGGTTGGTGAGTAGTTACTTAGAGACACATTTTTTCTATCCTCAGACATTTATATGCATAATAAATGCTCTAAAGTATATTATATAATAATTACATATTACTGCAATTTCTAGTCAAATCCTTACCTGCGAAATTGAAGAAGGCCGAGGAAGAAAAAAGACAAAGTCAAGAATCATTGCAAGAAATACTTCAGCCATTTGATGGTAAGAAGGCTTCATATGAAAAATCTTTGAACTTTTAAGTAAGATATTGAGACTTACTGGTATCATAATTAACTTTTTGAAACTGAGGAAATCAAAAAGACTGGGCACAAAATGAAAACCAGATATATTTACTAAGAAGGTTGATATGTGTGCATAAATATTGAGACAACCCTGAAAATCATAACAACTTGACATTAAGTTCTCTTTTTATAGTCTTATTTTCTACACTAAAATTTTGACCATCCTACTTAAAAGGACTTCTTTTACCAATTTCCAAAGGTAGTCTTTGTTTCATGGTTGTTTCAGTTATATATTCATGTAATGTTTCAAAGAACCTTACAAGGTTCCAAGATTTTGCAGTGTATGCCAAGACTTGTTTCTTAAACCAAAGTTAAAGCTTATAAATAATGATCATGTTTTGTTGGCATTAAGATTTCGGCAATTATTATTCAATATCTATGCATTAATTTCCATTAATTTGATTCATGATATAGGTGTATCAAAGGAAATAGTGCAACAATGGTTGGAAGATGAGGTTCGCTGTTGCACAATGTCTTGTGAAACACCAGCCAATGGTAAATATGTGATGTGTATAATAAACAACAGAATATGCAACCGATAATTAAATGTTTTCTTGAAGTGGTAGTTCTGAGTAGTAAAAGCAACTTAAAATTGTACACATGACATAAAAGATAATTTAAATTAAGGTATAGCTGTTTGTTCAACATTCTTCCTGAATTTGAATGAAAATTCAAAATATTGTATTAATCCTAATAAATATTTCTTATTTCCAGACCTGGACAAACTGTCACCTCTGCAAAACTATTGTATGGCAGTTGATGAACTACACACTTACCAGTATGTTACAGCAGTTGTTTGTGTCGCCCTTCCGAAGAACTGACGATACATAGGGATCGCTTTGTCTGTCCGTCCTTCTGTTCGTCACGATAACTTAATGTTCGCTATAACTTTGCCATTTCTTAATATTTCTTCATAAAATAATTCAAATTATATTGCTTATGACAACACGCATGATGATGCCTAATTCTCTATGTCAAGTTCACATTTTTTATGCCCCTTTTTTGTACTTGGATTTTGACACGAAAAGATAACATAAGCTATATAACTTTCCCATTTATCAATATTTCTTAATTAAACTTTAAAATTATATCTATTATGCTCCTTTTTTTGTACTTGGATTTTGGCGCGAAAACTTACATTGGCCATAATTTTGCCATTTCTCAATATTTTTTCCTCAAACTTTCAAATTATATTGCTGATGACAACATGCTCATGATAATATTTCTTAATTAAACTTTAAAATTATATCTATTATGCTCCTTTTTTTGTACTTGGGTTTTGGCGCGAAAACTTACATTAGCCATAATTTTGCCATTTCTCAATATTTCTTCCTCAAACTTTCAAATTATATTGCTGATGACAACATGCTCATGATAATATTTCTTAATTAAACTTTAAAATTATATCTATTATGCTCCTTTTTTTTGTACTTGGGTTTTGGCGCGAAAACTTACATTGGCCATAATTTTGCCATTTCTCAATATTTCTTCCTCAAACTTTCAAATTATATTGCTGATGACAACATGCTCATGATAATGCCATGTTCTTTAGGTCAAAATGGAATAACATTTGAATGTCCCTTTTTGTACATGCATTTTTATTCCGACATAGTACCACAAGGCGACACAAGTGTTCAACTGAACACCCATCTAGTACTATTTTCAATCACTGATTTACACAAAAATGAAGTGACTATTTTTAAATCATCCATGTTTCAAGTCTGACATGCGCTTTGTTTTAGTTACTAATCAGTTGTTCATAAGAGGAATATGCCTCAATTGACGTAACATGTTTGAAGATATAATTAAAATAAATGAGTTTTTAATGAAAGAATCAGTTATCAGATCATGTTTTCTATAGGTATCAATGCAGCCTATATCATGATATAAGATATGTGTATTTCAGGCTTGGAAGTACTGGTAATCAGAAGGAGAGTGTTACCAGAAGGTATGCTGATATTACCTTTGTATAACTGTATAGTGATAGGAAGTTTATCAAAGTAGTGATGATTAGATTTGTGAATTGCATCTTTCAGGAACTATAAATTGTTTATAAACTATCTATTTCTTTTTTTAAATAACAGGACATAAATATTAAAACAATAACAGGTTAGATATTCTTAATAAGTTTCTAAGTAAGAGATTCAGAATACATGAACATATAGAAACAATAATATACTAAGTTTACTATTTATTGAGTCATTCAAATATTGTTTAGCATAACTGCATTACAATGCTAATGTGATGCAAACTTATCATTTAACTATTTGTTTTCAAAGCATCGAGAAGAAGATCAAAAAATTAAAGAAAGTTGTGGGGGTAACTCCGGTTTATGGCAGTCCAGAGTTTTTGGAGTTTGTGTCATCAGCAAAGGAAAAAAGGCGGACAGCTATTCTTCGTCAGATTCTAAGATCAGGCTCAGAAAGGCTTTTTCTGCTGGATCTTATGAAGAAATATGCAAGTAAGTGTTTGGAATATGCATGTACTTTCTTCTATGAACTTTCATGACTATGAAAGAAACTACTTTGCTCATAAATAATATAATATAAATGTAAATTATTAATTTTTGCTCATAAATAATATAATATAAATGTAAATTATTAATTTTTACCAATACCTGTAATTGATTTAAATGAGTGTTTCAAATGACACTTGTCATGTTTCTGTTAACCTTTTCCTCAATATATTTGCATTTTTACGTATGTGGGACCAGTGTACATCCAGATCAGCCAGTACATCTGTGCCGTCTGATCAGGATCTGCACTGGTTGCATTTTGGTCAGAAATAACCCAACCAATCTAAAAGGTAAAGGTAAAGGTTTATAGTCTGTAATTACTGAACGTTTTCAACCGACTTTCACATTTACCCCCCATCACTGGATCTTGCTCAAGGAAATTAGCGGCCTGACTGAGGCTCGAACCCGGGACCCCTCGATCCCTAAGCGAGCTCTCTACCACTTGACCACCGCTGCCTGAAACAAACAAACAGTTTAGATTCTGATCAGATGGCACAGATGTGCTAGCTGATCTACATCTAAACTGTTTACCCTGTTCACCCTCGCAGTTCAGGTGTGGCTATGGAGGAACGAGTTAAGGAAAATAAATGCATCTTATAAAATGCAGTGAAATATAAAGAAACCAGTACTGAATGCCAGATTGTCTGTCTATGGCAAATAAAACAAGTTAATTAAGCTCACTGAAGGTCGTTATATTTAGTTTGATGAGGTTACACATATGTTGACACCTAACACCACTTACATAATCTATGTTACCATTTTTTTTTCTGTTACTATTTTCCAGAAAATGAATTATTTTTTTTCTTATTTGAATTGATCAGCATGATGACTTGTTAGAGAAGCCCATTTTAATTTTTCTTTCACAGGAGGACAGTCAGTTGCAAACCGTCTGGGACGACAACTTAAGAAGACTAACAAGAACATGAAGAGTATGGTTGAGGAATACAATAGCATTGGTGGAAAACAAGTCAATCTACCATTAGTTGTTGGTTTTGAGGATATTAAAAGTTGTTCAGGACCACTGTGGAATGCAATACAAACCACTGATCCTGCAGCTGATATGATACCCATATCAGTGAAGCAGCAGGCAGTGCGTTTGTATTGCATTTCACAGAGGTCGGAAGAAGAAGTTTCACTTATCAAGAATGAAATGTTATCAGTTTTGTCATGGTATCAACAAAAACACTGTTCACTTGTTGATTGTTTATCTCAATTTTGTGATGGTGAACGATCAGTTTTGATTAAGGAAGGATTATTCCTAGAAATGAATATTCATCACCTTATAAATGCATATAGTCCATTTATTGAAGATGTTGATATTTTCAAAAAAGATACATTTTCTGAACTTGTAAACTTGGTTGAAGTTGACAAGGAAAAAGAGTTTACAGATTTAGTAAACAGTGAACTGATGGAAATATTCCCAGTTACTGGCTTTGATGATGATGACGATGATGAAGATGATGATGGTGATGATGATGATGAAGATGGTGATGATGATGATGTTGGTGATGATGATAAAGATGATGATGAGTTGTTGATTGAATAAAACATGTTGCTGCATAGTAAAATAAGATGTACATTGCTTATATTGCATGATGCCAAGTTTCCAGCCTCTTTTTTTAGTTTTGCAGGATGCCTTGGTAAAGTTACATTGTTAATATTGCAGGATTTACAGTTACCAGCACATTGTTATTATTGCAGGATGCACAGTTATCCATACATTGTTAATATTGCCTTATGCCCAGTTGACCACACATTGTTTATATTACAGAATGCAGTCACCTGCACATCTAATATTGCCTTATGCCCAGTTGACCACACATTGTTTATATTACAGAATGCAGTCACCTGCACATCTAATATTGCCTTATGCCCAGTTGACCACACATTGTGTACATTGCAGAATGCAGTCACCCGCGCATCCAATATTGCCTGATGCCCAGGTGACCACACATTGTTTATATTGCAGAATGCAGTCACCCACACATCTAATATTGACTGATGCATAGTTGACCACACATATGTTTATATTGTAGAATGCAGTCACCTGCACATCTAATATTGCCTTATGCCCAGTTGACCACACATTGTGTACATTGCAGAATGCAGTCACCCGCGCATCCAATATTGCCTGATGCCCAGTTGACCACACATTGTTTATATTGCAGAATGCAGTCACCCACACATCTAATATTGACTGATGCATAGTTGACCACACATATGTTTATATTGTAGAATGCAGTCACCTGCACACCCGTTAATATTGCCTGATGCCCAGTTGACAACACATTGTTTATATTGCAGGATGCACAGATATCCCAACATTGTTAATATTGCCTGATGCCCAGTTGACCACACATTGTTTTTATTGCAGAATTAACAGTTTCTTGCACATTGTTAATATTGCCTGATGCCCAGTTGACCACACATTGTTTTTATTGCAGAATTCACAGTTTCTTTCACATTGTTAATATTGCCTGATGCCCAGTAGACCACACATTGTTTTTTATATTGCAGAATGCACAGTTACCTTCACAACATCAATATTGCAGGAAGCCCAGTTGTCCACACATTGTTATTGCTGGACATTGTTAATACATTGTTAATATTGCAGGATATCTTGGGGCATGTATATTGTTTATATTGCAGGATGAACATTAACCAGAAATTTGCTGCACTTTCTTAATATTGCAGGATGCAAAGGTACCAGCACATTATTTATATTGCAGGACACCTAGGTCCACATTTATTGCTTTTACTGCAGGATGCTCTGTTACATGTACACGCACATCATCAACATTGCAGGATGCCTTGGTACAGATACAGTGTTAATATTGCAGGATGCACAGTAACCACACATTGTAAATATAGCAGGATGCCTTAGTAAAGGTACATTATTTATATTGCAGGATGCCCAGTTACCCTCTCATTGTTAATATTGCATGATACACAGTTACCACACATTGTTAATATATGTATAGCAGGATGTCTTAGTACAGGCCGGTACATCGTTAATATTGCAGGATGGACAGTTACCACATGTTGTTAATATAGCTGGTTGCCTTAGTACATGTGTTTGTTTGCAGGATTCCAGGGTACCTGTAAAGTTGCTTGTCTCATTTCAAAGTATTTTATTTTTCTTCTTTCAAAGGATGGTGCAATTTTACATATTTACATTTTCTCAAGCTAGTTAGTTGCAGCTCTGTCCTGTGTACTACCAGAATTCTCGATTATGATAGACCTTTAATATTGATGTGATACATTTCAGATTGTTAAATGTTTGTATATTGAATTTCCTGTAAAGGGCAAGCTGGCATATATGTTATGCATGTTATTCAAGTACTTGTTACAACACTTTTCTTTGTCATACTGTGATCAGCCCAAAAAATGTTGATGAGGGAATATTTAAACTCTTCTCTAGACTTGTCATTTCTTAGTCTGTGACAAAAACTCTATGTATCTGTTCTTGTACTGTATTTAAATATTGATAAGAAATTATCATTGATATTACAATTTATTATTATTGCATCAGTTAATGTTAAATGTCACATCTTGTCATATTGTTGATGTTCACATCAGATTGTTAAATGTTTAATATTTAGAATTTCCAGGGCAACCTGGCATATTTGTAATATGTATCTTTCAAAGATTTGTGGCAAAAGTATTTTATGTCATATAGA
This sequence comes from Corbicula japonica, assembly GCA_038501625.1. Taxonomy (NCBI): domain Eukaryota; kingdom Metazoa; phylum Mollusca; class Bivalvia; order Venerida; family Cyrenidae; genus Corbicula; species Corbicula japonica. Next base: position 494,364 of record JAZAYU010000282.1, read on the forward strand.
AGTAAAATGAAGATGAATAGTTTGTGCTTAACCCTTTTAATTTTTGATATAAGATAGTCTCTTTATTTAGTAAGTACGAAAGTTACACAAAAAAGGTATTAGCTTTTTGCCCCTTTTTGTACTTGCATTTTTCTTCCGACATTGCACCCGAGGGCGACACAAGTGTTCATCTAGTTTATATTGGCCAATCTCAAAATGCTTTCTATTTATTGTGAAAATTTATTTGAGATACTTAAACTTAAAATTGATATTGACCTTGATATATATAAAATATTACAATTAATGCATATCACTAATGTGTGCTGTTTTAATTTCTGAAATGGTTGTGTTTGTGACCAGATAAGTAATGAAGTATCATCAAAACTAACAAATTGGATTAATTTGTTTAATTTTGGTTTTTGTCATGAAGTGAATGCATAGTGAAAATACAATGTACTAAGAAAATCATGATATATCAAGAATCAACCTTTTACAAAATCTATTGACATAAAATCATACGAAATCATGTAAGACGAAACGATAGATGTACAAAACACATTTTACCTGATGTATACAAAATATTGATGACTGTTTAATTATTATAAGCCAAATATCATGCCCTCTGGAAACTGCTATTTTCCAAATAAATGTCTTGAAAATGTCCTATGGCACAACACAACTTGCTGGTAAGTATTCCTTTTTTGTCAGCGCTGGAAAATAATGCTTTTTATTTATGACAAGCTTACTTTTCCCTGTAGGCTGTTTTTGTGGAGTAATTAATTGATGAATTGTGAGTTTAAAGCAAGTGTGTATAATATTGAATTTAAAAAGAATATGTTCTTTGATGGTATAAAACACAGACGTTTTTGCCATAGATACTTGTATTTAAAATTGTTTTATTCTTTCATTATTTGTCTCTTTCAAAATATATGACTTAATAAAATATGAAACTGAGAAATGTGTCTGTTTGTTAGCCCGTATAATTGATATCTGAAACACAAACCAGTTTTTAAATACAGATTTTGCAAATTGCAATTACCGATTTTTTTTTAATCTGAGACCATTGCTTTTAACCGTTAACAAATGATTAACTAGTTATACTTTTGATGTAGATTAGGTATATACATCTCTACTGGTGTTGAACCAAACAAACGTGCACTGCAGCCATTTATAAGACGATCTTCACTATTTCCTTTCCCAACATTTGCCTCGGTGAAAAAAAGATAACCAAAAACAAAAAACAAGCACATTTTGAAAATAAAATGATTTAAGTGTCTTTGTTGTGTAAAAACGTCTATTAAATAATTTGCTTGTTCGTTATCATACACATGTCTATATTATCGTTTGTAAAATTTGAATAATGCACTTTGATGAAACTCATTTTACATATACGCCAAACCGCACCCCTTGAAATATAAGTCCATGGGAGCACACTCCCCCCCCCCAGCGCCCCTAGAAAATTGTTGACAGGAATCTTTTGTCACTTAATACGACCCTGCTTTCAGTTCACGGGTTTTAGATGACATTGTTCAGTAGTTCTGCTTGGATATTATTGTGTTTTGTTGTTGGTTTTTTTTTCGTTAAAAAACCACACCGCCCCCGCTGTATCCAAAGAATTCTAGGCCAAGGCAAAAATGTAAATACCGCATTCAACCTGTCATTGTCAGGAACGATGCTTATAAACACCAGGTATGTGCATCAATAGAGGGTTGAAATGCGCTGGCATGTGGTTCGCTTCTTGGGTAAGCTATCCGTAGATGGCGCCTGCTCAAACTTCGAACACGATTGGAGTTGTTGTTAAAATTTTATTTAAGTTGGGTGACATTCACGTCAAATTATTTGACACGGGCTGCCTGATTTGCTCTGATAATAGCATGGGCGTCGCACATGAATACTCTGTACCAAAGCCGTTCAAATTCATAACGTAAGTAGACGTAACAGGACGCTATAACTTGAAATCTTCTGCTGTATCCTTAAGAAGTCTAAAGTCCTATTCTTGTGCATTTGACTTAGGAATCCTTAGACAGTGAGTTTTAAACACCGAACGAGATTATTGTTGCAGGTTATCATGTTTAGTGTTCATTCAATTCCAATGCTAGTAACAGCGCATGGAAGGAACGTGGTTGTTAAGAAAAGTGCCAGGTCGAGGGTCGCACACGGATTCCCCGTCGCTCAATTTCAAAACGTTAGTCGTTAGTACGGGTGACAAGACATTAAAACTTGCTGCACCATGAAAAGATCTAATACATATGCGTGTGCAAACGCAAGACACGTCCCAATATTTGTCGTGTGCACAACAGTATCCTTACCCTCTTACTGGAAACTTTTTCCTAATGAAGGATAGAGGTGTGTCGGTCGGCTTAATATCGCTGAAGCAGACAGATTAGTCTTGCCCGGCCGCAGTGTACTTTTTCATTGTAACTGTTCTGGTTGTTTCTGTTTTATTTTGTGAGTACTGTAAGCTGTTTTTGTTTGAAGGATTCAGTTTTGCTTTTTTAACCAATATGTCTGTGTCCGGCGTAGAACATTCATATATCTCAGGCTTAGCTAAGGTCGAGAAACCTAGATTTATTGAAGAGCGGGATTCATACCAGGCACACTTGCTATCATTAAAGCATTGGTCTAATCAATAAGCTTAGTACGTTATCAATATTTTGCTTACGATAATTTTTGTAGAACTGGTGATACTTACATCAACTGAAAATGTAATTTAAATCATGTGCCGATGCTTGAGTCTATTCCATATACTATTGCATAATTTAGAGGTCTATAACCTTTGTTTTGTTCGTTGAATGTTTTTTTACGGAAATCATATATGGCCAGTTTTCACATAAATTTTCCAGACCCTTCCTTTTTTGTGACCTGGTTACACTGGTCACATTGGTTACATGTATCAAATATTGATTTTTGATTCAACAACAACAACAACAACACGCATTGTATCGATTAAAATTGATAACTGATGATGAATGGGGATTTTATTGAAAAGACAACAGCAGCAGCAGCAGCAACACCACCACAACAACAAACTCACATTGGTTACATGTATCAAATATTGATTTTTGATTCAACAACAACAACAACAACACGCATTGTATCGATTAAAATTGATAACTGATGATGAATGGGGATTTTATTGAAAAGACAACAGCAGCAGCAACACCACAACAACAACAAACCAGAACAACAACAACAATAACGCTTTAATAAGTATTTGTTTTGAGTAAGTATTTGTTTTGAAAACTAATTCAAAAACACAGGTGCTTGGAAGACGGACCCCGTATCTCCAAACAGGCCGCCCCACCCCCCCCCCCCCCAACAAAAAAAAGAGTCTACACGGGGTCTATACTACATAAACTCATCTTTTTTGTTTTGTTATGATAGATCGGGATCGATATCAGTCTATCAACACCAAATTTAGTATCAAATACCAAGTTCTCTGAAAATTCGTTTTCCGACTATATAAGCCAGTGAAGGTATCTAACCAAACCTCGATTCCGCCATTGACGTCAAGCCCAAATGTAAACAAAGATTTTTAAAATCGGCACATCTCAACAAATATTGCACTAACCTTAATAAATATGGTATCCTTGGAAAACTTATCTATTCCTCTGTTGAATTCCGTCGAGCATCGGCTAGGAAATTCAGAACACAACATCCATTTTTTCATTTTTCCGATGCACCTGTGAAAATTATCGACTCGGGACAGAGTTTGGTTACAATGCAGATATAGTGAGTGAATTTTGATTGGACGAGCGATAATTTAAGGAGCTATTTTTAGCCGCGGAGTTTCAAACGTTGAGCAGCTTCATCAACCGTCACTGAACAATTCGATTAAATTTTCAAATACACGCGGTAATTTTCCAGCTAAAAATAGCTCCTTAAATTATCGCTCGTCCAATCAAAATTCACTCACTATATCTGCATTGTAACCAAACTCTGTCCCGAGTCGATAATTTTCACAGGTGCATCGGAAAAATGAAAAAATGGATGTTGTGTTCTGAATTTCCTAGCCGATGCTCGACGGAATTCAACAGAGGAATAGATAAGTTTTCCAAGGATACCATATTTATTAAGGTTAGTGCAATATTTGTTGAGATGTGCCGATTTTAAAAATCTTTGTTTACATTTGGGCTTGACGTCAATGGCGGAATCGAGGTTTGGTTAGATACCTTCACTGGCTTATATAGTCGGAAAACGAATTTTCAGAGAACTTGGTATTTGATACTAAATTTGGTGCTGATAGACTGATATCGATCCCGATCTATCATAACAAAACAAAAAAGATGAGTTTATGTAGTTTAGACCCCGTGTAGACTCTTTTTTTTGTTGGGGGGGGGGGGGGGTGGGGCGGCCTGTTTGGAGATACGGGGTCCGTCTTCCAAGCACCTGGCTTATATAGTCGGAAAACGAATTTTCAGAGAACTTGGTATTTGATACTAAATTTGGTGCTGATAGACTGATATCGATCCCGATCTATCATAACAAAACAAAAAAGATGAGTTTATGTAGTATAGACCCCGTGTAGACTCTTTTTTTTGTTGGGGGGGGGGGGGGTGGGGCGGCCTGTTTGGAGATACGGGGTCCGTCTTCCAAGCACCTGTGTTCAAAAACAGTAAAATGTAGATAATGCTATATTGGTTCCAGTTCATGCAGTTTTGTTTTAAAAGTAAATTTTACTGTAGCTGAATAGGTCACAAATATAACTCAAAGACACCAAACTGGTCAATGGGTGTTAAGTTACAGAATTGATTGGGCCATAAATCACATTGAACAGACTGACATCAAAGACAAGTATCATGTAGTAGGTCACAGATTCACACTAGGTACACCCTAAGTGGTCAGTGGACTGTGACATAATGTTGTTAGTATGTTACTCAACAGATGCAAAGGGGACAGTGGATTTTTACTGTAAAAAAATCGGATTTTAATTGTTTGTTGTGTATTAAATTTTATTCTGTAGCTTTACTGAACTATTGAATCTTTATATATTTTTATTTCCTGTGTGTTTATAAAAATTTAGTGAATTTCTATTTAGTAAATTTCTAGAATACTAATGCAACAGTTGAATTTATTACTGGATCTTCTTATTTAGCCTGCAGTTATTGAATGTGAAGACTCTTGTAAAAATCTGGAATGCAAATCAGGTAATCATTGTCATCAGAAATAATAATTGTTTCCGCTTATACTTAATGTTTTCAGAACCATCAATCTTAACACAGAAATGCCATTTCTTTAAACTTCTCAAAAGCTTAATATATCAAACAATGAATAACATTTCTTGTTGATAATTATCTTAATCAAATGACATATAAAACCTATTAAAATTGTTTGACCGTCCAGTTAAGTTACGCCTCGCAAAGTTGAATGACCACATTTTACATTATGCAAAGAACAGCCTGTGCGCTATGACATATAGACCGCGCGAAATCACCTGTCTGTGACTTACTTATACCGAAGGGAAAATAGTTTTCTTTTAATTCGTAAACTCAAACTCAGAAAACTAAATAACCCACAGTGCCATTTTCTGAATCTGTATTTGTGCAGCTTCTGGTAGTAAAAGAATATGCTTAACATTATTATAGAGAAAATAATACAGTTTTGATGAATATAAATTTTTATCTTTTTGCTTGAAATTTTATTCCATCATGGTAAGATTTTAGAATGTTTTTTTTTTTGCTTGTATTATAAGGTTGTTTTCACAGTTCATACTCTTTAGCTCTGTTGTCATCAGTTACTTAGTTTTATATAGGTGTGACTTAAATGAAGACTGAGGCTTCAACAAGAGGCTTTTTCCTTTCTAAAGTTAAAGATTTTTATTTCATTTGAAAAAAGAAGATAAATTGCCAATCTGAATAGATTATAGATTTATACAGGAAAAAAGGTTTTCCATTTACGTAATTAGTTATACAATTTCTTGCACAAATATCACAGAAAAATAAATCCTATAATCTTAGTTGTGAAAACCAGTTTAGACCACAAAATAATGTACATGGTAGCCGATTATTGGAATGAAAATTGAATATTTATATGAACAAAAATGTGTTGGATACAAATTTCCTGAAAGGAAGTTCCTTTGGGGCATAGACATATGGTTGTTATATGATAGTTTTCAAATTTCTGGCCAATATCCCCTTGAAAATTAAAAATTGCTGCTTCAAAAGGGTTTTGAACAAACCCCCTGAACCCTCTCTGAATATGTATTTTATTCTTTTCTTTATATTTAACCAAACCAAATAAAAATATATAAATAGGGTCTATTTTTTGATTTGATAGTCAAAATTTATTGTTTACATCTCCTGTCGGGATGTCAAGGGCATATATGGCCCAAATTGTGCACCTCAGCAAATATAGGTTAATAGAATCACCTACTAATAGTCTTTGGTCACTGTGGTCACCTCTGGTAACCATCCTGTATTCCTGAGTGATTCTTGGGCCTTGGTCACCATTAAATGTCCTCATGTGTACATACATGAGCGGATCCAGAGAGAGTCCATGGGGGTTGCTCAAACCCCTTTTTTGGGGCAGCAGTATTTAATTTTCTTGGGATTTTGGTCAGAACGTGGGAAAGATCATGAAACTAAAACTAAACGAACCCCCATACCAGAAATCTTGCATCCGCCCTTGTACATACAATGAGTAAGTTAAATACTTTAAAATGTAAGAACTTTTCACATTAGGAGGAAGAAAAGAACATGAAAAGGTAAGATAAGGGGAAGGGAAGAACATAAATATTGATTGTACAATGAATATTCTGTATATGCTTCCACCTTGAATATTTTTTAAGATGTTTTATTCACTGATAAGAAATAATGTGTTATAATATAATTATTTACTGTTTAAGACATTTATTGTTCACCAATATACATTCCATTTTGGAGATTCTTAATTTAAATGATTAACATTTTAAGTTCTTTGATCTCAAACCAATTATTGTTAAGTACTAATCTGTTTATTAGAAGCCTTTCATCTTAAATTGCTTGGGGCCACAGTTACATAATATTATGCAATTTATAGACTTGTGTGATTTATGGCTTTCTTCATTAACAATCATACTGCAGGTGGACAGGACCCATCTTTTTGCATTTATTACATAACAGGAATTGTTTTAAACCAATCATGGTCCTTTACCGCCAGGCTACTTGTGATAAATCATGCTTATATGAAGTGTGATTGTCTAGTGTTTAGTCTTATTATTACTAATTACATGTGTTAGTTGATAATTGGATTGCATATTGTTTTATTTTGAAGTGAGTTTTACGATTGATTTTTCAAGAAAGTAAATTCCAAGTTAATATTCATCAGATATTTTTGTTGCTATTTTCTGAGGTGGACTGGACGTTACGGAGAAAGAATAAAAACAACTAGCAAGTAGATGGTACTTTCATTTTTACTTATTTTATTTATCCAATAAATGCAATGGATTGAACTGCAGAAAATCACATTTGGGTGACTTAAAAAAAAATGAAGACAAACATGAAATTTTTGTTGAAATTAAGATGAAGTATTTTACTAAAAGATTACTTGTTTTCACACAAGGAACATATTCAAGTTTCAGAATCTGCCAGTGTTAAAGGAGAAAGCACTTTAGAACTGGATAAAATTTTAACATGTTATTAGAACTTAGAACTTTTTTTAAAAGAACAGGTATAATTTTCAAACAGCACTAAAGTATTTAAAAGTAGTAAAACAATTCCATTTAGTTGATAATATCAACAACTGAATATACAAAACATATTTTACGAGCATGAAACTTGTCACATTTCAGAAAAATATTTAAATTTTCAAAAATTTATGTGTATTTCCTTAGGAAATACTGAATTTCACCTCAAAAAGTTTCTGTGGATGTAAGAATTCACTAATAAAATGTTGAACACTTGTTTATTAATCAAATTTAGGCATTTTGCGTTTCACATGCCAATTTTTGCGGTCACAACTTATGTCTTTGACAACTTTATAAACTAATAAAAGTGTCATACATTTTGGGGAATTTGTTACACTTGTGACAAAATAAAATAATGCCTATTTCAACAACCACAGGATAATTAAACCTTAATTATGTTGTACAAATCATAATATCCATATCAGGAAAGATTAATTTCTAAGAATTAAACAATACAACATCATACATTATAATAAAAACATGAATATTTGAACAAATGTTAACTTTACATTTACATGTAACAAAAATAAATATCAAAGGGAAAACATATCTTGATTCAACATAATAAAATGAACTTTGACAATTTTTATTATTGCTGAAGTGAAAACATTATAAAAAAGCAGTTTGTATTAAAGAAATTGTTCTGAGTTTAATTCTGTTGTCAGTTTAAGAGTGTAACCAAAATGTTAAAAAAAAATGGATAAATGGCAATTTAATTGACCATATTACATCAATGTTAATTGACTTAGTTGTCCAAATGATACTTTTATGTAGTGAAAGATAGATTTGTTATAATCAATGTTACAGCATCTTGTGGGTTGAGCGCAACAGGGTTGTAAGTCCATTTTTTTGTTGGGAAATGACTTTTTTGCATAATATGGCTCATTTTATATAAATACATAATATAATTAAAGAAAGAAAGTTTTTGAAAAAAATTTACTTAATATTGCAAATTTGTCCAAAGGTTGTATCTCATATTGGATAAATTTTGTGTGCAATACCATTGTAACTCAAGTTACATCCATGTTGCACAAAAAGACATTCACTTAACTGATGAGTTTTAAGTGGAATAGAGATGTAACTCTGTCTTTATATGGACATCATTTATAAAATAATCAAATTCATCAGGAAAAGATAGAAGCTTTGAAAAAACATAATTATTCTTTTAAAATAATGAATGAAAAAGAAAATTGAAAGCAATCAGAATTATCCATTTACTACATATATTACAAATTCCTGTTGCTTGATAAGGCTCCTATAGGCTTCTTGGTCAAACATCACCTACTTAATCTAAAAGTGAACAATGTATATCCCAATCAGACAGCATGAATGTACTGGCTGATCTGGATCTACACTGTTTGCCCATCGGATAACAGTGATATCCAATGGCGTTAAAGTTTAATGAGTTCTGTTATTCCGATTTATCTAATAAAATAACTTCTCTTTCTGTTTAAAAGAAAACAAGACATAAAATGATATTTTGGCATTATGATACTCTTAAAATAACCTTAACTCATTCCTTCATACAACATATGTACATTGTTTCACATGTGTGATAAAAATAAGAAGTTAAGAAAATTGCCATTATTATATTTGTTATAATTATATGTATTAAGTTGCATCTTGCAAAAAGTGTAAATTTATTTATGCAATATAAATTCTTAATATCCTTCAGGCAACAATGCCACAAGTTAAAGAACAAAATGATTTTTTGTTGCAAAAAAAAACTAAAAGATATGTAATTTTACATCAGCATCTTTGACACCTTGGAAAGATGCTTACTCTTCCATCTCTTTTTTGTGGGGTTGTGAGTTTAAACCATGATGTATTTTCCTTTTTTAGCTCGACTATTCGAAGAATAGGGGAGCTATCCTACTCGCCCCGGTGTCGGCGTCGGCGTCCGTTAAACAAAAAATGCACTTTGGTCCATTACTTGAAAACTACTTATGATATCAACTCGAAACTTGGAATATATATTCACCATCAAATTCTACATCATTACTTACAAGACCCATAACTCTGCTTCCAATATTTTTCAAGTTATGCCCCTTTTTCACTTAAATTTTGCGTTAAGGAAAATATGCACTTTGGTCCATAACTTATAAACTACTTGAGATATCAACTTGAAACTTGGAATATATATTCACCATCAAATTCTACATCATTACCAACAAGACCCATGACTCTGCTGTCAATATATTTCAAGTTATGCCCCTTTTTTCTTATATTTTGTGTCAAGCAAAATATGCATTTTGCCTCTAACTTTAAAACTAATTGAGATATTGCCTTGAAACTTGAAATATGTTTTCACCATCAAAATCTACATCATAACCAACAAGACCCATAACCCTTCTTCCAATATTTTTCAAATTATGCCCCTTTTTCGCTTACATTTTGTGTTAAGCAAAATATACAGTCGGCCCTTAACTTCGTTATGAATGGAGGGATTTCAAAATAACTTGGCACAAATGTTCACCATGACAAGGCGGTGTGTCGCGTACAATACCCATGCCTGTAGGTCCAAAGTCAAGGTCACTGTTACTAAAAATAGAATTTTCTTGCAAAATCGTGTCCGCTCTGTAACTTTGTTATTTCTTATTGGGTTTTTAAATAACTTGGTATAATTGTTCACCATATCAAGACGGTGTGTCACGTACATGCCCAAGCCTGTATGTCAATGGTCAAGGTCACTGTTGCTAAAAATAGAATTTTCTTGTCTAGGCTGTTACTTTGTTATGAATGGAGGGATTTCAAAATATCTTGGCACAAATGTTCACCATGACAAGGCGGTGTGTCCGCACAATACCCATGCCTGTAGATCCAAGGTCAAGGTCACTGTTACTAAAAATAGAATTTTCTTGTCCAGGCTGTAACTTTGTTATGAATGGAAGGATTTCAAAATTACTTTGCACAAATGTTCATGAAAAGGCAGTGTGTCCGCACAATACCCAAGCCTGAAGGTCCAAGGTCAAGGTCACTGTTACCAAAAATAGAATTTTCTTGTCCAGGCTGTAACTTCATTATAAATGGAGGGATTTCAAAAAAACTTGACACAAATGTTCGCCATGAAAGGGCAGTGTATCGCGTATTATTCCCATCATTGCACTTGAGTGTCTGAAAATGATGCATAGCGGGGCATCCATGTCCTATGGACACATTTCTAGTTTCACTTATATTTTCACTTAAGTGCACTTCATCGATAACTTTGCAAATACTTAAGGTATCAACTTCAAACTACCATTATATTTTCATTTCAGTTCTTTTTCTGTAACATTACTGAAGTGATTGATATTTGACTAAAAGTAAATGTCTCTAATAAAAAATTACTAACAAGTTTTCTAACAAATTCAGAAATATTTCATAGTTATTCCCCTATTCAGTTTAATATTTATGGTACATTTAGGAATTATTTCTGTTATTTGAAAAGAATTTCTCCCGTACCATTCACTTGTAAATATTTTTCCTGATTGCACATGAATGTATGGCCATAGTTGTTATTGTTTTAATCTTCAAATTGCATTTGTTTCAAATGATTCGAATAGTCGAGCATGCTGTCTCCTCTGACAGCTCTTGTTGTTATTATCTTTAGGCATTTAAAAAAAAGAAAGATAATTAAATTTCTCTATCTTGAATCATAAAACATAATTTAAGGGAAAATTTGATATTTTTTTCAGTTGAGGTGGATTAAGTCACATAATCTTTGAGCTGAAGTTTGCAGAAATTGTAGTTTGAATTCTCAGCTTTTTATTTTCAAAATAAAACTCTTTTTAAACTATAATATCTGTGACTCTTTGGCAGAATTTGTCATGTAAATTTCTTAAATAAATGGATGTTTATAAATTGCAGAGATGGCATAAAAGATAAAAAGTAAGAAAATTATAAGCATGATATGTTAATTCTGTATTCTGATATCTGGTAAACAAACTCCAACTACTCTTCTTTTCCATGTCTGCCTACCAAATCGGTAATAATTAATTGTTGTTTTGAAATTTTGAAATATACTTTTATAACTCTTTTCTGCATATACATGCCCTTATATGGGGGAACAGTTATCATTGATGCTGTCTGTTTCTAAATGAATAGGGAACAGTGCAGATCCTGATGAGACAGCATGGATGTGCCGACTGATTGTGATCTGCACTGTTTGAAAATGCAATAAAATTCATACATAATTATGGAATAATGGTTAGTCTTTACTCCATAGTTACATCTTTATTGTATGGGCAAACATTATAGAACCAGACAAGTTGGCAGATCTGTACTGTCTGATCAGGATCTACACTATCCACTTTTAGATTCATCAGGTTATTTCTGACCAAAATGTGATCCATGCAGATCCAGATTAGACAGCGGCTGATATGGATTTACACTGGTCGACAAAGTGATAAATTCCTTATATGGAGTACGGGGTTAATAACTTAATATGCTCCCTATCTAAAAAAAAATCCAAGGGTTATAATTCAATCAAAATATAAACCATATCATATTGATAAAAGTTCATCACATCTGATAAGTGAGCTTCCTAAATATTTAATTAATAACCAAGTGGTGGCTTTTAAGAAATAACCCAGAAACAAATGGTACAGTAATGCTCAAATTAAAATTGTCATTACTGGGGTTTCAATAACAGAAGTCATGTGACCCTAACACAAAAAATGAATGGCTTAAAATCCGAATATTATGAGTATAATTATAGTTGCATTCAAATATCTTAAATTTTTATGTAATTGTTCAACTCTTTACATTTAATACGCCTTTTTTACGCATGTGCAACCAGTGTAGATCCAGATCAGCTGGCACATCAGTGCCGTCTGATCAGAATCTGCACTGGTCGCATTATGGTCAGAGATAACCTCTCTAATTAAAAAGCGAACAGTTTAGATCCTGATCAGATGGCAAGAATGTGCCAGCTGATCTGGATCTAAACTGCTCACCCTCACAATAAAGGTGTACATGTATCTATGAAGGAAAGGGTTAAACTTCATTTTTATTTGTGTGCAAGTTGCAATCAGATATTTGTTTTAACTTAATATGCAGCAGACAAAATATTGTCCATTTATCTGCGTATCATTTACCTTTTTTCATAATTTCTCTTGCATCTAAATGACCTCAAGCCAGAATGGGATGAGACTAGAAGTGGAATAATTAGAATTTGCTTGGAATTTGCTTCAGTTGAAATACCTGATAACACCATAAATATTTTATGATATGTTGCGTCAGGTCAAAAAAAAATTGATGAAAATTGATTTTTAATATTTTAGCAAATTTAACACATTTGTGAACAAAATGAAAGGTGATTTTGTGAATGTTTAAATAAAACCTAATGCATATTCACATCTGTCTAATGTTAGCGATATAAATTCCTTTGTTACAAACACACATTTTTCAGTGTACAATACTTTCAGCAAGAAAATGTTAAAATTTAGTTTTTGTCCAGTATCCTTGTGTTAAAATAATACTTAGTATCTAAAGTAGAGTTTTGTGAAAGAACAATTATTATTTTCTTGAAGAAAAGAATACAATATTTATGAAAAGTACAGCAACCATGCAAAGTCACAAAAACATAATTACAGTTTAGTTTTAGTAATAGTTTTATGTATTTAACAAGTGTATTTAAAACAATAGATATAACCCTTACAAAATCATTATTATAAAATTAAATCAGTATACATTTAGCACTTAAATTTAAGAATTTTTATGAATAATGTTATTTAAAATACAATATTCTTGTCATTTTAAAAAATGTTCTTCCAATTCAACTTTTATCTGAGTTACATCTCTTTCGCACTAAAACACTGTTCTCATTTCTGTCCAATTTTAAGTGGAAAACGGTTGTAAGTCATATATTTATAAATATCACTTTTGGAAATTATTTTTTAACATATCTTTTTTTATTAGTTTATTTAGAACATATTTTGTCATGTGAATATAAACTTTCAAATATGATAATCACGAATTAGTTTTTTGTTCATACTGAAAACTTTTCAAAAACTGACTTAAAACCGTGTTGCGCTCAACCCACGATCTTGTAACTAATAAAAACTTGAAAACTTTTAACAAAATTTAATATCAATATTGATCTAAATCAAAACTGAAGTCGATACATTATTGAACATAGTATCTATGTAAAATACTAAAACAATTTTGATGGCTTTCAATATTGTTTAATTGTGCAATGATATTCATTAAGGGTTAGTAGCGTTTCTGTATTAAATTTCGATCTTTTACTTCTTAAAAGATGTTGCTAATATGTTTCACTTGTGACATTAAACAAAAGCTACAGATATTCAACTGATATAACTTAATTAAATCCATATGTCTTCATTGTTTAAAACAACTATTACTTAAAGCCCCAGCCCTAAACTTAAGTATGAATGTACTATTAAAAAATCATATTTGTCCATATAGACTCCAATATATAAACTCTCTAACAGAACACAAAAGGTCCGATCGAATTCTTTCTTATAGATGGGATTTTCTAATTTATTGTTAAATTATCGTTAACGAGCTTTTAAGAAGCTAAATATAGTGGCGGTATATTTAGCACAGATTTTTGACGAAAAGACCACCTCATGTGCGATCTCGATTTCTGTGATGTTTTGGAAATCATACTTTCGCTTTTAGTCGTGTGGACCAAATTTATATTAGTACATTAAAATTTTATTAGCCCGAACAAATGCTGCAAATGTGTGCCTATAGTTCCAAATACATGTAATATTTCATACAAGAGCGGGTTAAATTGAAGTCATGCCACTTGAAGCTTTTGGAAAGAAATGTGACTGCCATTCATCTGCTTTTAGTTGAATCAATAAATTAAAGATGACAAAAATATAATCCAATCCAGTAATATACTTCATGGTATTCAATCGAAAAATGACAACTGAACTTTTAAGCATATTAAACATACTAAAGTGCATTTACGATGTATAAAATAGAAACACTGTACATAAGCTTTGGCCAATGCCCAACATCTTTTTTTACTTACAAATTGATTGACCCTTTTTCCAGCCCTTATTTATTTCCCTAGTATCAACTTCAGTTTTAAACCCCTTCATGGGACCAACTCTGGAGATTTCAGTTTCTGTGGTTACGGTTAGTTGGGTTGAACCTCGATTTGTTCCAAATCAAGTCAATTTTATCTTGGTGACAGAGTTGCCATTTTTAGAAATATCAGTCTGTAACCAATAATGCTGGCTCTAGATCAAGATATTCATATTAAATCATTTCCTTCATAGATACCACTATATGGCGAGACAAACAGTGTAGATCCAGATCAGCTGTAACATCCATGCTATCCGATCAGGATCTACAAAGCATTTTCATTTATTAGGTTACTTCTGACCAAAAGGCAAACAGTGCAGATCATGATCAGACAGTACAGATGTGGTGGCTGATCTGGATCTACTCTGGTCTCACATGTGTTAAAATTCATATATATGGAGGAGTGGGTTTATTTTTCACTTTGCTACACCAAGGAGTCATCGGAAAATGTCCAACTCAGTATAATAAGTGGAATTGTGTGCCCTCTCACTTTAAGTTTCTGTTGGTATAATAACATTTTTTTTTATATTTTTCTTCTTGTAAGCTCCATTAACCTTATCTTTAAGATTTGTGTCACAGTAGTTTTTTCTTGTCTTTCCTTACTCAGTCTTTTAAAGTTACACTTTTCTTAGCACTTTCAGGTGTTTTTTTTACTTGAATTTAATGTTTTCTTACATCAAATACTAATTTTATTACTTATTTTCCCATGGTTTGTTTATTTCACATTAAAAACTTGCATAAAAAGAAATATGATTAAAATTCTAGTAAAGAATTCAATTTTTCCGTCACAAGTGTAACATTTTCTACATATTTAAATTATGGCTAAACAATCATGCATGTACTGTCCTATGTTTTCTTAAACAGTTTCTTTTAACCAGAAAATGAACCCTATAAACTTTTCGTGGCAAACATCAGACTATTTTGCATTAAATAATATAAATATGAGCAGTTGAAATTTGTAGAATGGTAAAAAATTATAATTATTTAAGTTTCTACTCATTTCAATAATACTTAATTCATTACAACAGTTTTAAATTGTGAGTCTAAACATCTTAGCAGCCACACAGACAGTAACAAATGAACTAAGAATATTAAAAAGCATGAATAATGTTTTTCTAGCACACATGTCAAAATATGTTACACTTGTGACATCAATTATGATTGTGTAGAAAAGCTGAATACTTCAATACACAATTGGCACTATGCTAGCTGATCTTTGGTGGAAGTGCTCATCTTAAATACAGATAAGAAAGAAACCTCAGTACACTGGTCATAAAATGCTACAAGCTTAATCTAAGAATGTTACACTTGTGACATTTAGTAGTCAGTAATTTCAAATTACTATACACTGATAATTGACTCAATAATACTAATTTTGACAACTGTTTTATTAAATTAAAACATTACATGATACAAAATGTACATATAAAGTGCTATAATATTCATTATCAAGTGAACTAAAGTTCTGCTATTTTGTTTTATTATTACAAGCTATTTTTTGGTTAAAAAAAATTTCAGGGGCTCATTACTTGTAGAGCATATTACTGTACAAACGACTATGTAAAATAATAGCGCTTTTAACTGTTTAACTAAAATTAAAGCAGAATAGTTAAGGCTCCGTTAAATAAGATTTCTAGGGTGATAAGCTTCCTTGAAAACATAAAGAAATAACTTTGAAAACAGGGAACACTGAAAAATGTCACACAAAAACGTTACCCTTGTGACATTTTTGGCGACATTTTTGCCTATAACTTGAACTAACGAAGATAATTCCATGAAACTTTGCATCCATAATTAAAATGTTGGAACCAATATTATAATACAAAAATGATGTTTATAAAGCCATTTAGATCCTTTTTATCTGGAATAAAAGAAATGTCTTCATTTTTTTGAAGTTACCCACTTCCTAAATACTCAGCAAAGTTGTTCTTTTCTTTTAAAATAATACTGTAATGTTGATAATTGTCACCAACACAAGTTAAAAGAAAATTTAATTATTAATTTAACATTCTTTCAAGAAGCTCTTTTTGAAATGCATCCTGTTTACAAGTATAATTCACATGCTAGTTTGGGTAAAGACTTTCTTTTTGTCATGATTGCTACAGTTTTGACAACTTTTTTAATACCACTGGATTTTGATAAAATCTTCAGCCTTGGTGGATAGTTACTTATAAAATAAGAGTGTGAAAAAAAAGAGTTAAAAAATGCATATTTTATTGAGTTTTCAATTTTCACACAGATTCATTGCAAGGATGAGTTGTATGCAAGGAGACAAATATTGATCTAAGATTAATCACGTTCTAAATTTGATAGTGATCTTTGGTAGCATTATTTATTAACTTATAAATAAAAAACCAACACCATGTGTAGGTTGCAATACTTTATCCATATCTGATATCCATATCTGAATATTTTATTGAAAGCATAATTATATAATATATACAATAAATCACAGACTATTCATTGGGAAAATACAACAAATGCACATTTACGAAAAAAATCTGAGGATGAACTAAAATGAATTTTCAGGGAGGGAGAGGGGTATTGGAAGTTTGTTCCAGCTGGAATTTTCTGGATTCCCTATATTCATTGGCAGAAATGTCGAAAATTGATTCAGTACATTTCTTTTAAAATATATAAACTTAACCTTTCCTAACTTTTCTACATACTGTACATACTGCACAGTTATATTTGCTTTCTTTTTAGTCTTAATACATTAAAACACAACTAGTATTTGTAAAATTTCCAGTTTTAAGGCTAAAATTCCAGCTTTGAAGAAGCAGAATTCCAGTTCTGGTATTAGCATATTATTACATGATTGTATGACACTGTAAAGTAGCAAACTGCGTATCATACTAGGTACCTTACATATTTGTAAAGGAATACCTTAATTGTACAATAGTCCAGTCTTAACTGGCAAATACAATGTACAGCTTACTGGTTAAGTCCCTAAATGCCAGACCACCCCGGTTATGATAAACTAAAGATAATCGGGGATGCACTTAATTCTAGAATGCTTGCAATAACCGTTCTTATGGTAGATCCAACCAAAAAAAACAAAATTTTTATACCTTAATTAAGTGATGTGGCTTTACACTAGAGAAGCTAGCATCTGAGAACTGTGCAGAAATTCACAATTAGTCTTATATAACATGTATTTGTCTAGAATTTAGTTCTATGATTGGTTAATCGGAATTGTCCAGAAAACGGAGAAAGCGATTGGCTAGTATAATCCAATTTGGCAGTGCCTGTGAAATTATTAAACAATAAATATACACTTTTTACTGATAAAAGCATTATAAATTAATAAATTTAAGGAAATAGTTCAGAATTACATTTCATAATGAACCGAGGCAAGTTTTCTTAATATTCATAGTAATGAAAACAAAGCAACATCACAGCTAATGGTAATGGTCTTGGAGGGAACAGATGCATGTAGAAAGTACAGAGGCTGAGGGCAGGGAAATTTTTGTTTTAGCAGCCATTGATCTAAATGAAGCCTTGTTCAAGTCAGAATTATCGCCACACATGCCTATAGCACAAGAGCCATATCTCTTCTCTTAAGTTTGTAACTTGTGCCCATGTTTTGTATACAAATATTTTATTAATGATTCTCTTGAAATTATTTTGCAGGTATGGAGCTTCCAAGAACTCCACTAAAGTTAAAGAGAGATCGTGTTGCTCCCTCAGAATGTACTCCGACAAAGCCCAAAAGACCAAGGTATTTCGGACACAGTCCAAGTGGTTCTCCAAGGCAGGTTACTGTGTCGTTCAGTCATTTCAAGGATGAGGCATATAGTGTGAACATCAGCTCACTTGCAAATGATAATGACAAAATACTTAAGTTGATACTCATGTATGGTGTGAATACAGTGACACAAATGAAAGGTGTTCTTTCAACAATTCCAGTGGCATTTCCAAGGCGACTAGAGTTTTGTGAAAAAATTTGCAGCTGCATACCCGAATTGGCCACTGTGACTACAAATGAGCTAAAAGAAGTGTTACTGACTCTTGATAATTTGCAAGTACAGAGCTCATCAGTGACAAATCTGTTGTGGAATGCTTCAGAAAAATTTCAGCAACCTTTACTGGTATTCATGGTTCCAAATGTACAATACTGTTTGATAAAAAACTGTGATGGAAGACTTTATGGTAGGAAAGAGGAGATAAGTGAGTTCACTTTGTTCTCCTTAACTGGACCGTTGCCTGGACTGAAAGCTTCTTTGACTTGTAGCAGTTGCGGTGCAAGGTAGGTAACTTTTTGTTATATTTTCACCCTAATGGTTATCTATACTTTGCAAAGCTTTACTAATACAACATGCCTTCTTTTGGTCAGTTAAATAGTAAGGTTAACAAAAGCTCAAAAAATTTACCAGCTCTGTCAGTTTTAGACTCTTTTTTTTCAGTAATGGAATTGTTGTTTCTAGGTATTTATCTTAAAAATAAAATACAAATTAATTAACAGCAATGCCAACTTACAGACTGTCAGTCTGAGACATAATATTTTGTCTTCCAGGTATTACTCGAGGATATGCTTGATCCCATTTTCAAAAGTAAACAAACAGAAACGTTGCGGAGAAGGGCCAGAATTGGAGGAAAGGGCCAAACGTGCGTCTGCAGCTCTGCCATTACTGATCCAGATGGCTGGAGAAATTTCCAAAGAATCTATCCATGACACTGTAGAGCAAATACGTTTAGGTTATGAAACCATTGACCTGAGGATAATAGAAGGCATTGCTGTGCCGTGCTTCATGGCAAAAATGGTAAATAACTGGAAATAACTTTTAAAAAGTTTGTACTTAATCAGATTAATTGATATCAACCTTACGTTTTATATTTAGATGGGATTAACTGTCAGAGAGCCATTGAAATAAAAAGATAAAAATGTATTTGATATAATTATGTATTTGTAATGAAAACTATTTTACAACGCAATGTACCCATCCCAAACAAACAATTCAACAGAATAACCAATAATCATGTTTTTTGCAAGGTTAAAATTTGCACACTATCAATTATATACAAATTTCTGTAATTAAAATATCAATAACTAAACTTTCGAATGGCCCAAATTTATATTATAT
Organism: Corbicula japonica; assembly: GCA_038501625.1. Lineage (NCBI taxonomy): Eukaryota > Metazoa > Mollusca > Bivalvia > Venerida > Cyrenidae > Corbicula > Corbicula japonica. The sequence continues at coordinate 514,131 of JAZAYU010000282.1, forward strand.
GGTGTAATAGCTGACAAATTGACCCTTCAATTTTTTATTGCAGTTGCATAATCATCTTACAATATTTAGATGTGTTTATTTGCAAACAGTGCTGAGTCGCATTCCCCCAAACCTCCTTTTGGGGCAGCAATAATTATTTATCATGTTGATTTAGGCCAGAACCTTGGACATGTTACATTACTACCCTTTGTTTTAAAATCCTGGATCCAAGCCTGCTGTGTTTGTTAAGATTCCCATATTCTTTTAAACAAAACCTATAAAGTACTAGTTCATAATTTCTATGTTTCAAGATTTTGAATGCATGCGGAAAGACAGACAGAATAGTACTGGACACGTGCCGAACCATTCTGGAATATCATGCTCAGAGATCAACTGGGGGGAAGATAGTAGATCAAGACAGTGAAGTGCCATCACAAATACAAGAGGCCTTTGAGGCCGTATTGGGCCAGCAGGTACTATATTTTCTTTACTTCAATCAAATTACCATATAAAATACCAGAATACCAAGCCTTTACATCCATGCTGTCTGATCAGGATCTACACTGTCATTTATGAAATCAACTGATGCTACTAGACTGAGTAACGATCACTCTAGATCCTGAATAAATGACACAGACATGACAGCTGATCTGTATCTATACACCGGTCGCGCAATTGAAAAACCTGATTATATGATGGGATGCTAACATACACAGAACTCTAACTAAATATTGGATACCTTTAAGAAGATGACCATTACTTATACGGATTTAATTAAAACCACCCAGCAATAAGTTCATGTTAATCATGTCTGTGGGCTTTCCAGTTTCATCTATTACAACTGATAATTCTCACTTGATCCATTTGTAAAATCATTGACAATAGTACATGCTTGTTTTTTTTTAAATGTGTATGTATTTGTCAAACCCAGAACCCAATTAAAAATTACTTACAGTCTATTGTATAGTAAAGTAGACAGAAAAAATCTTGTCTAAACTACAATGATTCAAGGTGTTTATACTAAATGAAGTTGTTCACAATATTTTTATTGTAATAGACCTCCAGAATTGCTTTGCTTTTAGACTGACAGCACGGCTCGCATTTATAACAACAAACTGTACATCAGGGTGCGTCCGTATATCGTGTATCGTGCATAAAACGGTTTTAATTTGATCATGCAACGTGATTAAGTTATATGCTTATTCAAATTTATGTGATTTCAACCAATCATATTATATTTTGAAAACATTTTCAAATTTTTAGAAATCTCGTCCATAAATTATATGAATTGGCAATATCGTGTATCGTTCGTTTACCGTGTATAGTGCGTCCGTCTATCGCGTATCGTGTGTTCATCTATCGTGTATCGTGCGTCCGTATATCGCATATCGTGCGTTTCGTTTGTAACCTTAAACGTTCACAGTACTGTACTATGTCAATTTTAATATGTGCACAACTTAGAACTGCAATATTAACCCAGTAATAAATGGATATGCTTATATTCTTTATGTAACTAAATAAATGTAGATTAGGATTATTGTGCACATTTGTGCAATATGGTCAGGATTCACACTTTGTTTTTAGATTCATTAGGTAATTTTTGACAAAGGATCAACAGGTAGCATATATTCATTCACAATACATTACATTAATTACTTATGGGGTTACAAGTTTCGTAATGTACTAAAGGTTTTAATGATCTCTACATACATGTAGGAGTGTGGGGAATAAGATAACCATTCACATTACAGCTACTTTTACTTTTACAACCTCACTTTTGATCCAGGCACTGTAGCTATAATGTTTCAATTGTAATACAGTTATTATGCTTAAATTCTGAAAGTATATTTTGAAACTCTATTTTCCCTTCAAAATATGAAAGTGCATGTTTTTATTTTCATCTTTACATAATCTAACACAGAATAGCATGATGAATAATTTACAGGATTTCTGTGCAGTTCAATTTTTTCATATTAAGTACATGTATACATTAACTTCATTTATTTTGAAAGTGATTCTCAAATGAAATACCTTTGGCAAGCAGATTGCACAATTAACCCAATATCCATAGTAATAGACCCATCTCTATAGATATCGGGCCTATAACCAGAGTTATTGACAATAACTAGGGTTGCTGCCCAGTATCTATCGTTATTGGTGAAAACCCTAGATATCGAGCATTAAACATACTTATTGTAAATAACTAAAGATATTGGACCAATCTCTATGGATATCGCCGAAAACTATAGTTACCGACCAAAAACAGTTGTTCTTGGTGTAAACCTTGGTAAACGGGCAATATCTAGGATTTTCATCAAAAACTATGAATATAGGAATTATTGTGCAACAGATATAGATTAAAACCATGATTATTGACCTATAACTTGAGCTTTCACCAATAACTATGGTTATTGGCCGGTAAACCCTAGTTATCATCAATATCTATGGTTATCTGAACAATATTCATAGTTATTGGTTGATTACTATAGATATTGGATTATTTGAGCAAACTGCATGCCAGACAAAACGATAACCTAGGAAATTGATTGATCTATAGAGTTTTGTGCCAGTTGCACAATAATTCCGATATCCATAGTTATTGGTGAAAACCCTAGGTATTGCCCATTAACCACAGTTAACATCAAGAAGTATGGTTTTCATTCGGTAGCTATAGTTTTCGGCAATTTCATCAGTTATTGGTCTGATAACCATAGTTATTGATAATAACTATGGTTATTGCCCAATATCTAGGGTTTTCACCAATAACCATATACAATGGGCAGTAACAAAAATTATCTTCACTAACTACGGTATTGACCGAAATCTACAGTTATTGGTCGATAATCATGAATATCAAATTAATTGTGCAAACTGCTTGCCATAATACATTGGAATAAGTTGATGATTATGATAGGGTATAAATTAAAAAGCTAGAAAAGTTATTTAAAATTTGCTGTTTACCTTGAACATTGAAGTAAGTTCGGTATTGGTTGCACATTTCTACTTTGTTGAAGAATTGGGCTGCTTTTGGTGTCCCTATTATGGCATCTGGATAAAGACTTCTTGGGTCATGCCCAATCCCTCCAAATTCAAAACCTTGAGTTTGGAGGATGTCACACTGTAATAAAAAGCACCATTTAGAACTATAATTTCTTTAAAAAATGAGAATATTCTTTAAGGAACACAAAAAATGGTTCTGTTAAATTGGTAAAACTTAGCTTAACTTCAAAAATTTCATTTCAAAACTGATTGAAGTTAGTGATAAATGACCTTCTGTAAATCTTTGCAACCAAGTTGAGTTCATCAATATCCATAAAATTGATTAAGTGAACAAAATAACTTTAGTTTAACCCTTTACTTTGTGGATACACCATTTATAAATGGGTGACCAGTACTGATACAGATTATCCAGCACATCCATACACCTCTTGATGGGAAATAATAAAATGTAGATGTTAATTAGTTAGCAGATATGTGCCAGGAGATCTGAGATAAAGGAATATCAATGGAATAAAGGAATATCCATGGAATAAAGGGTTAGTAATGTTTACCTTAAAGTTCCTATTAAACACCCCCAGGGGAGTTAAATTTCCTAAAAGAAGGGCACTTGAAATTTGTATTAATTATTTTAATTCTTATATTACATTCTAAAGGATATTTAGCAATAAATATGGAGATTGGGCATTTATTAGTGGATGGTGTTTAAAAGGAATTTAAGGTATAAACAATGACCATACCGACTGTGAAATTATTTTGAGTTGTTTTTCAATAATGATTTTTCTCTCAAGGCCTGTCATTGGGGTTTTCCTTTTTTCAGCCGCCTCAATACTGAATTTTTCTTTCTCTAATGTAGAAAGACTTCGCCATTTTTCAGATGTTTGTTTTAAAAATGTTGGTCCATCCATTTCACCTATTTAAAATAAAGATGCAAAAATTTATACCAGGTTGATACTGATATCAGAACAGCGTGCTGTTCTTATTTCTACATTTTGTATTTAAAATCATCAATTCATTAGATTTTCATCCCAGTTTCAAGCAGTTCAGATCTATATATCAAATTTTGCACTTGGTGCTATGGAAAATTTTTATTTGAGCACATATATCTACAATCGTAAAAGTCATGTAAAATACTTGAAAGAAACAGACAATGCAAGTGAAACAAGAATGACCAAATTGAATCAAATTCAGATAACAAAAAGGCCTTTGAAATTTTATTCCAATGAAAAACAGTTGGAGGTCAATTGAAACCAGGGTCTGTGGGGGAAGATAATTTAAAGTTGTTGCTTATTATAAAACTATAATTTTGGATATTCTTTGCCATTATTTCAATGAATCGCAGATTGTGTTTAGACTACCTTAGTACATGTATATGTAATGTTGATAATGTAGCTAAACTGAACTGTACAGAACCTGAACACTTTTGAACATGCCGCAGATCTTGCCCTTTGCATCAAATAGCATTTTCTAACCCTTAAATTGAGTTTACCTTCTGATGATCACAGTACTCAATAAATTCTTACACTTCTAAGCACAAGAAATAATATACATTATCTTCTCATGGGCATTTAATGCTTTATCTTTAAGTTATATAGATGGTATTACCCATTACTACATTTAATTCATTATTATTTAATAATGTATCGCCTGTGTCACCAGTGTAGATACAGATAAGCCACCAGTGACTTTTCACATATGATGTATATTCTTATGAACAATCACTACTTAAAGAAAACAAAAATAAATAAGTTGTTGGAGCATTTAGCTTTAACAAAATAGTAGTGATGGGATTGAATACAATTTTTTTTGCCCATATTCAAATTTTATTCGACTTAAATCTGAGTCCACCATCTTTGTTAACTAATTTGTATTTAAACTAAGGTTGATGCAAACATGTGCCAGACCAAAAAAACATTAATTCTTCGTTCAACTTCTGTTTAACTAAAAGAAAATTAAATCAAGTACTGTTCATGTGATTTTTTTAAGGGTTGTATTTATCGACCAATAAGTGGTGTTGACCCTTTAGGCCACTAAAGACACATTTCGTTATGGACAAGCCCAGTAATTTTAATGCAAAAGTCTATTGATGAGACAACCCATGTATATATTTTTAACAAATTCCTAAATATACTAGTGTCCAAAAGAAACAATACCACTTGTTTGCAAGGACATACAATTTATTGTATGCAATAGAACATTTCAATAGGTCTAGTTCATTCCAGAGACCTATTATCATTATCATGCATGTGTACATAACACAATTTCATCAATCCTTTATATGCACAAACATAATTTACAGATGGATCAGTTCTAAAACAAACATTTTATTGTAAGTTTGGTATCGTTTCTTTTGGACACTAGTATTAATTTTTGATACAAAAAGTGTATTTTTATTCATTATCAAACCAAATATTGGAGTGTTTGAATATTCGGTCCCATCTCTACAAATAGAGGTGGATTATTTGAAATTAAATGGAAAATAGTGTTAGCAATATTTGTTTTAAATAAATAACCATACCTCTTTTTTGACTACTCACAAAATGTGAGTAGGCATTTGGACCTTGAATGTAAATTTTCTTGTGGGCAACCTGGCAAGTGCCACTAGCTTGACGCTTGGCCTTTGAATTCCTGTTTCCTATCCACATCTTTAATGAAATGATAGCAGTATAAGATAAGGAAAATTTGCAGATTATGATGATTGTTAACTCATTCATGATTTAAGTCCATTCAACAGTGTAATTTAAATTTATACTTTTGTCTTAATGGGGCTTGTCCGAGCCAAAATAACTCTTGTTAGAGATGGTTTTGTGTCACCTGCGATAGCAGGTAGACACATAGGGATCCTATTGTCGGATGACGTCCGATCACTTTATAATACTTGTCCTATTGATAATTTACTTCATACTTCAAATAAGTCATAAGCATTAACCACCCTATCTGTGATAACAAGAATGATAACTCCTGTTTCAATATTTATATCTATGCCCCTTTCAATTGCAACTTTGAATGAAACTTAATGTTGCTTATAACTTTTAAAGTACTTGACCTATTAACTTAAATCTTTGAATATATAATTTTCATGGAATATCTCATTTACAACATGAACCATAACTCCTGTTTGACTAGTTCATGCCTCCAAAGGGAGGCATATAGTAATCGCACCATACATCTATCCATCCGTCTGTCTGTCTGTCTGAAATGTATGGCAAAATATTGTCTTCCCTTTTCCTTCAAAACCGTTGAGGGATTTCATTGAATCTTCACAGGAGTGTTTGTCATCAAGACTTATCGGATTATTTTTTGCCGAGTTATAGGCAAAATTTAAGTTAATTTGTCATTTTTGAATTAACCCTTACCCTTATCCTATATCTTGTCCTCGCTTCTTCTCCAAAACTGCTCGAGGGATTTCATTGAAACTTCACAGGAGTGTTTGTCACCAAGCCTAGTTATGCATATTGTTAAGGAATTTCTGCTCAGATTATTTTTTGCCGAGTTATGGGCCCTATGTCACATTTTAACTAAGCCTAATCCTAACCTTAAATCTTGTTCTTCCTTCTCTGAAACCGCTTGAGGGATTTCATTGAAACTTCACATGAGAGTCACCAAGCCTAGTTGTGCATATCATCTCATTTCTGCTCGGATTTGTTTTAACTAACCCTAAACCTGACTTCTATATTAAAATCTTGTTCATGCTTATTCTCCAAAACCTCTTTGGGGATTTCATGAAATTTCACAGAAATGTTTGTCACTAAGCCTAGTTGTGCATATTGTCAGGAGTTTTTGCTCAAGTTATTTTTGCCAGAGTTATAGGCCCTTAGTCATTTTCTACTATAACTTCTTTATAAAAATATTAGATATTTACTACTACAGACTTTAAACAAATGATCCTTTGCATCTTTCACATTATATGCATGCAGTATGCTTCATCTCTTCCACAAGCATATTTTTACCAAAGCAATTTGAAGTGGCAATTCTTGTTTTGAATTATGCCTCTTTCAAATGCAACTTGATCATTAAACTTAATGTTTCATGTAACAGTGAAAGTATTTGTCCAAGTCACTTAATAATTGGAATATTGGAATATATCATCTATTGGTGACAACAAAAATGATTACAGACTTCACCATATTTTGGTTATGCCCCTTTCAAATGGAATATAAGTGTCACATGTTGTTCCTTGGTGTAGTTATCAACTGGAATTAAATATTTTTATCATATATGATCAAACATAGGCCTACATTTCAACTTTTTACAAGCAGGCGACACCTGTTACACGTAAAACCAAGTTCTCATTTATTTAGTAATGTGACCAATGTGCAACTTTGTTCAGTTTTTGTGTCTGACCTTTGAGAAGTAAAAAGGGTGATATATACCGATCATGTTGTCTGATCATCATAACAATTGAACATCAGATATAACTTTGTCATTTCTTCAGCTAACTTTCACATTTTGGTAATTGCTATGAAAGCAAACATACATAGGTCAAGGTATGATCTGTATTATCAACCATTTTAGCCTCTACTGGTTTTAACATAGGAGATTCTATTTTTAAATTAATAATGTATTCATAGTATATTAATACACGTGATATATGATTAGAGAGAAACTAAGAGATTTGAGATCTATATATGTCATTTTATAAGTCTCCAATCGGCTTCATTGGAGGACATTATTTTTTTGTTCTCCCTGCATTTAGATATTATTGTCCAACTGTATCTATAACAGTATGCAAGCTAGGTTTATGAAACTAAGTAGGCTTATTCGTAAGAACAAGTCAAGAAATAAAGCAGGTCAGTTGTATATGTTTCTTGTACTCTAACGGTGTATGAAGTAGTAAAGATCTGAATTTAATGCACAATGCTCAATGACAACGTTATACAATTAACATTAGTAACTTAGTTACTGGTAGCGTACGCATCATTCACAATCATCAATAGGCCTATGAATTATTTTTGATCAAGTATAAGTTACCTCAACTCGTGCTGTTGACACGCCAAGTGACGCTGCTGCCTCCTCTATTAGTGGCTTGCACGACTTTTTCGTGCTAATCATACCCCTTTCTCGAAATCCTTCCAACCGGGACACTTCTTCTTCAGAGAAGTCAATTCTCTGTCTTTTCTGAAGAAAGGATATCATAGATGCAAATATAATAGTGTGCCTACACCCAAATTAGATAATCCTGTATACAAATATTTGCCGGTCGTATGCTGCATTTAGTCTAGTGTGTGAGGGTTAGGGGGAAGGGGCGTATATTTTACATTATTTAATGGTGCGGCAGTTTGGGTCTTAAAAAAGCCTCCCGCTACGGGAATAGAATCTCCGGATAATCATATCGATGCTCCACCAACTGAGCTATCAATGCTGCTTGATTCGAATACTACTACATTTCCAATGCTCAGCTGAGTTATTGCCTACAACGCCAGTGTGGCAGTTTTGAGGTGAAATGCATTGCCTAGATTAGAATAGGAACTTCCGTTACCCGGCTTACAGTGCCGATGCTCGAACAAGCTTGAGATAGTTGTCAATTAAGACCTTTCAAATATTAATAATATGACACCTGTATTTGTATTGCGCTTAAAAATTGGCATGTCTTTGCTACTTAATTTACCGAGTGGCTGATTCCATACATTGTGTTTGGACTCTGTGATCTCAAATGCAAATTGTAACATTGATTCGACCATTTCGGCATTTAAAATATGATCTTAAACTACGTTGTACAGAAACAGTTGCATTTATCTTACCTATACATGAAGGATAACTCTGCAAAGGTCACATTGAGTGACAGAACGAACTTATCTCCCTTAAAATGACCTTGACGTTGGTATCAAAACAATAAAATGCGGTAAAATTGGAAAAAGCTGCAACGCGATTTTTCAAATGTTCTTTAGGCAATTCTCTAGTTATTATGATTAATAAAATTTAATTTATTACTGAAAATGCCTGTGCAACATTTGTTCCGTTTCTTCCGTATTTAAACATTTTACATAATGTCTTTTAAAAAATTATGTAAACACATGGATTAAAGAATTACCCAACAATAACGTATGAGGGTTGGTAAAATGATTGTAGATGAACAACTGTAACTTAACATGGGGTTTTAAGAAATCTGTTTTAGACCTAAGTTTCGCACATTCAGCGACTGACCTAAAGTATCCCGCAAACTCCTGAAAAAAAGGAATGTTTACATCTAGCAAGGCCTAACAAATGGACATTGTTAAGTCAAGAGTAATATCTTTGTCTTACATATATTCCACTGGGCAGTTAAAATTCATTATAGGCCTTAAGTTAAAAAACGCTCACCACAGAAAACAGATCCATTTTCATCAAAATGGCGTTGGTTTCTGCAAATGTGGTCAATTTTGATTGGTCTGCAAGTAATAATGGTTCCATAGTCTTTTGGTTATTTGTTAGCTACTAGTCTAGTAGTAAACAACCGCCTGCTGAGGCTGAAATTCACATTTTTTTACTACTAGTAGTAGGCTAAAAAGACTAATAAATTTCTACTACTAGTAGGCTAATAAACTTGGATCGGGTGCAATTTCAAATGATACGAGTCAGATCTGAATGAAAGTTGAAAAGGATTGTTTCTTGAGTAATGCATAATTAAACTTAATGAAAGAATACCGTTCTGCCGATGTGTTTTGTTGCTATGGCAACCAATAGATTAACATAATACAGGGGTAATTATAAAATCTTCTTCAAGCTTTCTCTACACCACTTTACGGAATACCTAATTTCTAAATTCTAAGATCTAATATCTAACTAAGTTTTAATTGACGTCTTCTAACTTCGAAATCAAAACGACCGTATTTCCACACAAAAATACAAATACAATTTCTAATATTTTTCCTTTTGCTTAAAATGAAAAAACGTGTGGTTAAATATTGTTACCTCTATATTTTCCACTGACATTTTGACAATTGACATTATGATTTGCGTAATAATTATCACTTGCAAGTTGATTTTAATTACACATATCGGGAAATTTGATTGATTGAGACTATTTGATGAAAAACGTAAATTAAAACAAGATCGACTACTTGGCAAATATATAAAACTATAATATTTAAAACGATACAATAGGATTAAAAGAAATATATAATAGTAAATGATCATTTTAATCAAATAAAACATGTATATAAGAAAAGAAAAATAACCTTAACGAAAACCCAACGATATGCTTAATATTATTTTAAGTAGCTGAATAAATGGATGACAAGGGGAGTAAATATACGCATCCGTATGATATAATTTACTAGCTAAACTGCGTCTTATTCTTTTTAATTCATATAACGGAAAATATCTTGTTCTACAGCTTTATCCATTTTCTACCAGTACAATTCATCTACGGGGCTATATTTTGATGCAGGATAAGATGTTACGATGTCGTGTTTAAATGTTGAATATGAAATTTCTATTAGATAATAATGAAAATGAATAACAACAAAATATCAAGTGTTGTCATGAATGGCGCTAATAAAAGTAGGACACTAGCATATATTAATGTCTCAAAATCAATGGCGCTCACTTAAGAAGTTATTAAGTGCCTAGTGTAAATTGTGGTGATAATATTGTAAACATAACTGCTAAATTTAACTCCCTAGGTATTACATCGTATGAATATTAGATTATCATGCAACTAATAAATTTTTATCAAGACAGCCTTTAGAGCTGTGGTTATTTTAACAAAACGTTTGAAATCATTCGGGGCTTGCATTATCATGTGAAGAGCAAATTAAATTACTCAAATTTTTGTCTTTTAATACTTATTGTGCCTCAATATAGCGTTAACAGACCTTTGCCTGTGCAGTTGAGCCTTTTTCTTGGCGTCTGCAAAAATGCTCTATCACTTTCAGTTGCAAGTGATCGGGGTTACGCGTGTATTAAAACCTAAAATGTTTTGTCTGGTAGAACACATATTTTTTAAGGCCGTCTTTAAAAATCGTTCATCATGCAATACATTCTGCAAGATCTCTTTAGAACACGAGAATAAGTAACTGCGCTTTTCACATATATGACACATATTACCTAAGGATAACAGATCATGCCATCAATATTTATTGCATGTTTTATTGAAAGGTTTTGGAGCAATAGCTCAATAATCAAACCAGTAATGCCTTAGTACGAAGGTGTAAGAAAAGTTGTTAAGTGTTATAGAAATCATAGAGTATCTTCAGATTTCGGAACAAAATTCGACGAGGAACTTGTACAATGAAAGACCTTAACATTCTTTTACACAAAATATTAATAAATGGCAAAATAATTGTTTGGATCTGTTCCATTTGTGCCGTCGACATGCAAAAGTGTTGGCAGCGTGTTGCAGTCTTGAAACATCATCTGAAGCGAGAACATTAATTAATTCATCAGTCAAAGACCGGAAAATCTAAAATGACTGATTCTAGTATTTAAAGTATGTCATGAAATAAATCAGTCTTGAATACTGAATACTCAATATATCCCTGCAACGCGCTTTCCTTGTGTGACCTTTTTTGTGACGCATTAAATCGCATGACGTATTCAACATTTTAAAACGTTATATGAATCTACTGCGTGTTTGCCTTGAATTAGCACATTTTCTATTGCGCTAAATCTTCAAATTTATCTGTAACATTCGGACTCGGTGACTAACAGTAACACCATTGTAGTACGGGAGGCTTTTTATTATAATATGAAATGTATGAATCATTCGGTCGCTCGATGATTGCTGCCGGCCAAAACATGATACAGATATTTAAAATGACATGGCTTACCAAAAACCCAGATGATCCATCATGAATACAACCAACATATATCCCTGCCTTGTTATTTTCCAGATTCTCTCCACTGTAAGCTGATACAGGGGTGTATACAGGTATTTTGTCCTTTATGCATACACCGGTTTGCTTCAAATAATGGGCAAATATGATATACAACACATATAATTGTAATGAATCAAAATTTCACAACACTTATATGTTGAATGGCTGGTAATAATAATAAAATCCGTCAAAATAATTTATTACGGCATCAATTTCACTAACCATTTGCGCAATATTAGCATTTCAATTTCGATTTGTAGTGCAAGTTTCCACCATGAATTTGCATTTAATCTGAGGTAAGCTCGTGAATATGAGGCTACGAATTGTATAATGTTCCAAACAGAGTAAATGTCAAAATAAGACAAACAAGTCAACAATAAATTTGAAGAAAATACCTTTTTCGGCCAGATTTTCGTGTAGGTAATTTTTTTATTTGTGTCTGTTTTACAGTTTAATAGCTTAATGTAGACAATACATTAGATGTACATGTAATAACCAAGCCTCCTGTACAGAAAAAATACCCGTTTGCGTAAGAAATCTAAAATTCTTGTACAGTACATTTAAACAATCCAAACCTGCACCAGAAAAATGAGATTTGGCAAAATTTGGCAACAAAAGGCCAAAAACTCAAAGTTGACTGGAACAATCTGTCTGCTTATCAGATATGGCTGAACAGCTTATGCCAGTCAACATTTTGACTAATACGAGAGTGCCAAAATGGTGCTCATAGACTGAGTTTTCTACATGAAGTTACCTGTACGTTAATCAATAACAAATAAAACTTAATTGAAGACATTAACTCTGGGGTATATTTGTGATCGCTGCTTTCGTAAATAGTGGTAAATGCAGAAAGTTTCTCGTAAAAGTACAAAAATCTGACTAGCGTAATACAGACACGTGAAATACATAAATTATCATAGTATGGTCTCCAAAAACTGCATTTATAGTTGCTGCAATAGCTATGGGTCTTAAATTGCATTTGAACAGTTCATGGGATGTGCAATTTACTTCCGAGCAAATAATGTTGGTTAATTGTTTTGTGTCAAAACATGCACAGTTTCAACATAGACCGACACATAGCAGGGTACAGGTTTTGTGAATCTCACTGAAGTCGGATTTAACAAAACGTTAGATCTGATGACGGCCCGCAAACATCGTATATAAACAATAGTGTTTTTCCCCGATAACTGTTTTCACGAACAGTCAATAAAGTAAGCATTACACACAACAATATAAAATAAACTGAAAATGTGATTACAGTTTAAATGAATGCGATACCACATAAAACACACATATCTTCCATGTCAACACTTTCCATGTTTATACTGTGTTTAGATGGATGGTTAATAAATATAATGTTTTGGAACGTTTCGACAATTTCGGGGATCATCAAGTACGTTCGGTTGTGGATAAAAGCAAGTTTAAGTGACTCGTCGTAATCTTCTTTGCGGTGGTTAAGTAGAATCGGTACTAAATTTCATGAATGATTTTGAGTAGTCTCAATAATTCGACTGCAAGCACAAACCATTATCATACTGACTTTTTACAGATGTCTGTTCTTTACGTCTCAAGCTGTTACGATCAAAACTGTGGCGGAAATCGACCCGATTTAAATTCTGTTATTTATCGATGAACGTGACGTCGTGAGTCAGGTAAACTTGAAGCGCGGAAATCGAAATTTCTTGACATGGGTGGAGGTTTAAAAGAGTTTTGCATAAAAAAACGAAACCGTTATTTATAAAGGATTACATATATTGATTTCTTCTTGAATGTGGCTTTTCAGGTATGTAATTTTTTAAAGATACATATGGTTTAAGTACTTTATGGAGCCGCCAACGTTGCGATCAAATTCCGATCGGCGGCATATAGAAATAGGAAAATTTTTCGCATTGATTTGAATGCTAACTGGGTTGTGCGCGAATGACGGTCATCACATATATAGAAAAGTCATTGTCGCGCACAAATATTTGTGCTAGATTTTGAGGAGAGTTTTCCGGTAAGTTACATTTACCTGCACTGGTTGTCCTTTTTGCCATTCGTATATGGATCCTAAATTGCAGCAAAACATCGGAAAGGCATCATTTGAACCAAAGCTGTTAGTTCCATCACACGCAGTGGACTTCGCACTGAAAACTGACTTTCCCTCGAGTGCATAGTTTAATGTGCATTTGTGGTCGCATTCCGGTAAGGCGTCTATAAAAGTGTAGAAAATAGTTTCTCTATACTTTAAAGAACATAAAATGAGATATAATTGGTGACCAAATTCCGGGTTCAGGTCCAATAATTTTCAATCTTAGTTACAAGAACACCACATTTTGATCGAAAAATTCACAAAATAAATTCTATCATTCTATTATGTCATAGATTAAACCTTGTTTGCCTAGCTGCCTGTTATAGGTCGACTGGTAATAACAGGCGTTGCTTTCTTTCTATTTACGCATACCATTTGTCAGGAATAATTGTGGTGGTGGATATGAAACGATAGTGGCTTTCTATTGTAAAGTTTAAATCTATTAATTTGCACCAGTCGCCACCAAACGCCTAAAACAAACATTTTCTACCTGTTTGGCAATGTTCTCCAACCCAACCGCCTGGGCATATACAGCGGTAACTTCCTAAAGTGTTAGAGCAAGTGCCGCCGTTCTGACAAGCTTTAATCGACATACATTCGTCAATATCTGAAAAATTAAACATACAGCCCAATTGTTAAATTGTTATTCCAATGAAAAACTAACTCAGGAAAATCAGAATAATCAATGAAATAATAAAAGTAACAAAAACACAAAAACATCGATGAAACATTGACAACAATAATACAATCCTCCCATGAACACATTACCAGCTGTCTACCAAAATTGGATATTTATTTTGTTGAATAATTACCCCGGTATTACAGTGTTTGATACTTAAGGCAAACACAACTAGAAATATCACTGCAGATTATTAATACCCCACATACTGTCCAGAACTAGTGAAGCTTATTTCCACAGTACTTGGTTTATTAAAGCCTCAAAATAGATATGCAACCGGTCCGACTGAAGGATGATAAAAAAAAATGAGAAGGACAACGTATGGAAGCATATTTGCGCCACAACTTAACCATATAAATTAACGTGAAAAAGGGAGGATTTCGCAAAGAAAGTGTTGTTTTTTTTCGCGAAAACAGATAAATTACATACGAAAAAAATTAACCCGAATTTATTCCTAATAATGGTCTAAATTGCCTCAACATAAAGATAATAGTATCTATATAAATAATGGAGGATTTCACGAAAACAGATTTTTTACTCGAAAACAGATAACTTTTTTTTCGCGAAAACATCCATAATTTTAAAGTTATTTTATGTGGTTAAGTTGTGGCAAAAATATGCTTCCCTAATTTTTAGATAACTGGCATCCTTCGTGAAATTGTTACGCTTTCATGAAAAGTTATGTGTTTCATGCAAAAATATCTTTCGTGAAAGTTTTAAAATAGATGAAAAGGGTTTCGTGAAAAAGTTATGTGTTTTCGTGAAATCCTCCATTATTTACATGAAAACTTTATCTTTATGTTGTGGCAGTTTAGAGCACGTACAGAAATAAATTCGTGTTAACATAACTTTTTTTTTAGGCCTAATCGTGAAAATATGATGTTTTCGCGAAAAAAAAACCCCCACTTTTTTGCGAAATCCTCCATTTTTTCACGTTATTTTATGTGGTTAAGTTGTGGCACAAATATGCTTCCATAATAACGTCAGTGCTTGATATCGCTGTGTTAAAGTAGATAATACGAGATAAAGACTGGTTGCTTCAATTGCATTTCGCACTGGAGTACAGTAAAACAATAATAGCTTACACCGTAATCACAGAGTTATGTTATCATATTTATTTACACCTTTATTTCCACTGCTTCAATATCCTTTACCGGACGAGTAAAGGTCAATCTTCAATGAACACCGTTAGCCTTATCACCGCGCAATGGTAAAGGAATGCCCTGGTGACGTCATGAAATCCCCGCTATTTTTATAATTGTTGCTAATTTTAGATAGCTCTTCCTGGAATGTTGCTATTTGTTAGATTACTTTTATTTTTAGTTGCTTTTATACCCCTCAAACCGGAAGTAAACAAGTTTACTTATATGACATCATCAATAAGCACGTTCCATTTTCTAGAATTATCATTGGTTGAAAATAACGCATAAGCCTTTTCTAACTTCCCACCAAAATAACGGTTTTTACTTAGACTATCATTTACTCGCATAGATAGTACTTGCTGTGATATAAATGTTTGTTGTGAAATATTAGTGTTTTTTTTGTATATAAATGTTTGAAAAAACGGATAAATGTGTTCAATAAACATGGAACTATTTTTGGTCGTAGTATGATTTTTTTTATTTGAGTCAATAGGCGGACCAGTCCAAATGCCAAACCCGGGGTAAGAAATGTTTTAAACAACATTTCGAAATTAGTAAAAAGTATATATTTTATATTAAATTTAGAAACAAAATGATAAAATGAGGTGTAATTATAAGTAATAAATTTCTTGTTTGATAAGTTCGCCGAGTCTTGAACGTCATTAGGGCTGGTTAAAGCACGCGTGGAGTCCTTCGGACTCCACACACTTTAACCAGCCCTAATGACGTTCAAGACTCGGTGAACTTATCGAACACGAAATCTATTCCTTAAATATGCTACATATTATGCCAACCTGTCTGGCACGTGACTCCCGTCCATCCTTCCGAGCAATCACACAGGTAGCTACCCGGAACATTTATCGATGTCCTTTGTTCTCGCAAATATTCTGAGGAAAGCATTCGTCTATATCTAAAACAAAATAAAACAAATTCAATGCTAATAGTGAACTTTATTGTTCCTATACCACGCTCGGTAAATGTTCGCACCATAACCGAAAAAAGAATACACAAAAATAAGCGAAAGTCACTTCCGAGAAAGAGCGTTGTATAATTTTTTTTATAAAAATGTAATAATTAGCAACATTTTTGTCATTTTTATAAGTGGATCTCTATTTAAAATCAGAGAATGTATTGCCGTGTTAGAATGATGAAGCTTCGCGTAAAAATAGTTTCACTTTTTAAACATATGAATTGTTCCGACTAGATCATCTTTCCCAGCAAACACTGCTACAAACTTGAAATGTCGACTTAATTTTTGTCTTTTGATAGGTTTAAGAAGATATTTCGATATCAACCGAATACCGGTTACAAGTGACTGTCATTCAACTTTATATGGATGTAGTAACGTCTCTTTGATAAAACATTAGGCGGAACTAAACATTTTGAATATGACAGGGAATCTGATAATATAAATACTGCATATCACAGATATGTCAAAATTATAAGAGCAGAAAGTACATGTTTTTGGTGATTAAACAATATCCAAATCTAAACGGCACTCTTCAAATGTACGTGAGCATTTTATAGCGGCCACACCGTCCTAAACAAGAAAACAACTTGCTGAGCTACACATATGTACATATATAGAAATTTATTGACTGAATACAGATCTCATTCTGAATGTTTTTTTCAATCGCATGCGTATGTGAACTTTTCGAATTCAAAGACTGAAAACGCAACGAACTTTAAGAAACAATTTTCTGTTATCGATTGTTTCATTCTTTTTTTGTCAAATTAAATGTAAAGATCTAAATTGTTTACAGCAATGTTAATAGAAGAAATTCAACATGCAGCTCTACCTAGTGTTATTTTGGTACATGCATATCAATGACAATCTTTAATTATGTTTTATTTTGAAGGACCTGTTGTGTTACAGTCGGACGGACTCCTAATGAAAATGCTCAAAAGATTCGAACCCGATTTTTAAGCAATATCAGTAAGAATAGTAAAATTACAACCTATATGACAATCATGCCCGGTCCATCCACTCAAACATTGGCAGTTGTAATCTCCTGCAGTATTACTGCAAGTCCCGCCGTTCTGACAAGGCTTGCTTGTCAAACATTCATCTATGTCTGAAAATGGATTTACGATTGAAAGTATTTTGCACTCTACAGAAAATCTTTACTTTGTACTAAATGCAACGCTTCTGCTGCTGCTGCAGCAACCAATGTCGATACAGACTTCGGTCAACAGATGAAATTAATTTTCACATTCCCAGATCACGAACAAGAATAGCTGTCACAGGCACAAAGTGATAGGATGCATTTCAAAATCATTTAAAGTGCATCCATTTGCACATTAAAATCTCACTTGTTTAATGTTTTCTTTCAACACATAGGCAAAAGAGCAATAAAAATAGGACTGTAAAGCGCAATCGAATATTTTACAATAGCTGTTGTGCTATTTAAATGTACGCGTATTTGTATTTGTATTTGTGGAACTTTTCTTTGCATTTTGCTTATAATACTTGCTACTTAAAGTCTTGGAAAATTCCGAAACTTATTAACAAATTTCACATTGTTCAGCTATAAAACCCCTACATTTTATTTTTAAAATTTCAATTTTCATTTTCCACCTATCAGCTGTGACCTGCTGTTACAGGTACTAATACGCTATATCAGTATTAGTTATATGAGAACTTCACAGTTTATAGATTTGTTAATTACCATTCAAATGGTGAATAATTACTTATAAGTCTTATTCCGATTTTATTTGATATTTTACTTTGCAAAACAAGTTTATTAAAACCTCAGCACAAATGAATGCAGACATTGACACAGAGACGAATGATAACATGGAATTGTATGCTGGCCTACTGTAGAAAAGTTCTATGTTAATCATTATGATCATTTCCTTAAAGTTAGCATCTATCCGTATACATCGTTATTAAAACGCAGATTTCCAGTTTGATATTATGTTATGTTAAACATTACGTTGTGTCATTTATAAAAATATAGTACTAATTTCTAATTCCAGCACTAAGTAACTAACTCTTTTCGTTCGTACTAAACATGACATTGGACAATCTGAACAACATATTACCAGACTGACATTGTCCGTCTGTCCAGCCTCTCGTACAGAGGCAGCTTAATTTTCCTTGTGTATTTGAACATGTTCCTCCATGTTGACATGGCCTGAACAGCAAACATGCGTCGTTAACTGTAAGAAATGTCATGTTATATGAATAATTATATCACAAAAATAACACATTTTAAATACTTTATTCAGAATTTAAATATATTAAAACTTAACCCTATCGGAACTTAAAGTAATAAAACGACATTTTTGAGAATAAAATGTAACCAAAAAGCTAAAATAACCTTCGAAACAGGCAAGGAAATGAAATATAAAGTAAAATTAAATCATACAAAAATAATGAAACGATACCAATTTGAGAAAAATATTTTTTGGCAACTGACCCAATATGCTGGTAGCGCTCTCTTTGTTTTTGAAAATATCATAAAACCGACTATTTAGTCTCTTGTGTGTGATATTATTCTAAAACATTTAACAATCAATGTAAGACGCGTTCGCTCTTCTGAAGAACCAATATGTGATACAACAACTAAAATCAAAAGACATTATACTTGGATTATTATAAGGGTTAATCAGAAGAAACTACTTTTTTCGAATACCTTTCAGCGTTGTAAAATAAAATGTTTAAAGTTTCAAGTGTTACACATGCTTTGAAGACTTAACGGTATTTTAACATTCTAAATTAGACTTTAATAAAAATGAAATATTTAATGGGAAACATACATAAGAATCTGGATTCGGCGATTTCAATAATACTTACAATTAACATTGTTCATCATTATGCTATTTTTAATTTCGCTCTCATCTGTAAGAAGTGTAACAATGCTACATATACCTCACAGTAGTCAGCGCATGATACGATCAGCGTTTTTAGTACTATAACAATGGGGCATTAAGTAATGCATGTGTCCTTCTTACTACTTTCGCAGTGACTTCCTGCTGAACCGTGTACACAGTTACACGTGTAGCGTCCGGGATTGTTGACGCACGTCCCACCCATTTTACAAGGGTTATTTAAACACTCGTTAATATCTGAAAACAGGAATAGCGTAAGTAAGAATATGAAACATTCAATTGCTTTTATGAACACTGCAGACGCAGACACTGGGCAATGGGAATTTCCTTGGTAGAGCAAAATAAGGTTGTTTGTTTTCTGGACTTTTAATTTAAGGTTCACCAATCATGTTCTAATAGTTAATATCATCCCCTTTCTTGTTTTTGAATTGTTTTAGGTGTTTTAAGTGTTATACAGTTCCCACTCTATCGAATGTGAAGCTTTCTTTGAGTAAGGAATTAGAAACATTCTCAGTGTTTTGCACAAATAAAAACCTCGAATACAGTGGATTTGTTTCGCTGATTCACTGTAAATAAGTAAATGCAGATGCAAAACGTCTTGTTTATGGGTGAAATATCTGGGGAACGGGAGATGTTAGCTCAAGGCAGAATGTCTTGATATTACTTAGTATTTTACAGGTGTGTGATTAAATGGCGTTCCTTTTAACATTGCAATAATCGGAAAGCTGTAAAGGTTAATATTTTATACCCAAGTCGGATATGTTTAGGCTAATATTTGGAACAAGTGTAGAGGAAAAATTAAATTTGATGACTGCATTTTCTCAAATAGCAAATGGAAATCTACTGAGATGGTAAATGTCGTCTAGTAATATTTTTATTCATTGTTGCGAGGTGAGTTTTAACAAACAACTCGTTATTACCTGCTCAATATTCCTAACTTAACCTTTTGTACAGTTTCATGCCCACAGAAGCAACAGAAATCAGGAGCCTCGGAATGTATCTATTTACAATGATTTTTAAAAATTATTTTTCTAGTGCTAAATGAGCAATAAAACTTTAAAACAAACTTAATCAAATATTCCTAATTTATGCAGTTTTTCTTGATTTACTTCTTTCCAACGCTGACAGTCATATGTTAACAGATATGTAAAGTTGTACTGTTAAAGCTTTAAATCCTGCTTAATCCTGCTTAAAGAAACATAATAAGTAATATGATACCTGCTGTCTCTAAGAGGATGGACTAAGACACTTGAATGTTTATTAACAGTTTTGATGAAATTCTTTTTACAATGCCTTTAAATTATTATGAATTACAACATTGTAATATATCTTTAGCTCAGCATTAATACCTTTGTGAGACCTTCAAGTATTACTCATCATAACTGGATGTATCTTTTTACAAAATAAATTAGTTGTTGTTTGGTCTTCATTGTGTCTAGTCGTAAACTCCGATATAGTAATAACAAACATTCATGTTATATTACTTATGTAATGTCTTGCAATGAAATTAACAAAGCAATGACGATATTTGTTATAAGATTTATTTCATTATTTTAAACAAAATAATGCATTATGATGTAAATTTAAACGTTTTTGTAAACGAATATCCGGAAGCCAAGTTCGATCCGGATATCTGTTGATCCGATCGGATATCCAGACATCCAGATATTCGGATAATCAATGACATCCATAATATAAACACAATTTCTTGTTTATTATTATAAATTTTGTAGTTTTCAAGTTATTTATACTTGTCTGGTAGCGATACGCCATCCGCTATATTAATTTTCCGGCAAGTAATATCTATCTTAAAAAAAACAAAATTTGCCCCGTTGTCCGATCTTTTTGATTTTCCTATTGAAGAGGCTTCCACATGCATCAAATATTATCTTCTAACATAAACCACTGCATCGAAATATTACTTATTCTGTTTTAAAGGGATATTCCCCTTGATTGTTTATAAAGAAAGGGAACCTAGCTTAAAGTTGCGAAATGCGTGTACGCATTCGGCTTCGGGCATTCACTGTTAATGGGAATCGTTTGTCCCCTCTCTTGATCATCCTTCCATTATATCATAAATTCCATCTATATGACTTACATTGCTAGATCTTTAAAAGTCTCTCTCTCTCTCTTTCTCTCTCTCTCTCTCCCCTCTCTCTCTCTCTCTCTCTCTCTCTCTCTCTCTCTCTCTCTCTCTCCCTATCCCTCTCTCTCAAATATCTTAAGCACAAAACAAAGAAAAAAATCAGTGCGAGCAATAACAAGCATATCAACCTCGTTCACAATGTTCACCATTCCAACCACTGTTGCACTGGCAGCTGTAATGTCCCGGTGTGTTTTGACATGTTCCACCATGTTGACACGGATTAGAAGGATGGCATTCATCAATATCTGGAAAAAAGGATCTTAGGTTTACGTTTAAGATTTTAGTCCAGTCAGCGTAGCATATCACCTTGAACTAATTGCAAAAGTTTCACAAAGTGTCACCTGCGAAACATCAGACATAGATATACATCCAACAAAAAGTTGCATTCTGGTGGGTTGGGGGAAATTGTTTTAATTGACCATTTAAATTTCGGCTTTTATGGTTCAACAATTATGGCTGTGATGGTACGCCATACTTGAACACATTAAGTTCGCACGCGCTATTTTTGAACTTCTGGAAGCATGTAAACAAACAAAATAGAGTGTTTATTGCAAGAATTGTTATCTGGAATGACGACTGTTGTCATGTCAGTTGATTATTTATTTGATATTTTATATATTTTTATTGTTTAATGCATTAATTTGAATGTTTTGACTTAAAATAGCCTGTAAATGATCGATTTCATCGTATAACCGAAACCGGCGAATTTTCATTTATTTAGTTATATATTTCATTATTAAACTCAATAAAGTAAACACAGAATGGCTAAATATTGTAAACATATTGAAATAAATCCCCAATATGGCTATTTTCCGTAGATTTGGTATTGACCTTCACAAGTAGGTTTTCGCAGAGTTTTTATACTACGGAAGCTTATACGCAGCAAAACCATAACTATAATTCTTTTAGGTGTATATGTCTTATTCGTGTATTACGGTCAATATCGTCAAATATGGAGTAACTAAATTTATTTTAAATTAAAGTATTGTGTATAAACGATTGTTACACAAAGAAAAGGTAATAAAATATGTTTGACCTACAATATATTAAAAATATTTATAAAAATCAGCCTTTTCAGACTGTAATTTACAGTGTAAACATGTTTTACACTATGTTTATTTAATGCACCACATTTTTATTTTTTTATTTTTTTATCAATATTTACAGTCATATGGCATTCCCATATCATTGTCACTCGACTATGAATGCCAGTTGTGTGTGATATTCAACAGCAACACTGGCCAACCCAAGGTAATAGGGTGTATCTCTATCTTTATGACTAAAAATATCTTTTGAAACACAGATATTTATAACAAAAGAAAAATGTCGTTTTATAAGGTGGAAAAAAAAAACATTGACGTTGTTTCATTAAGTACAGGTTCAGTTTATAATCACTATTGAATCCAGGTATTTCACAGTCAGTTCTTATCGAGATTTTATTTATAAACTAAAACAAATAAATGGTACTCTTTGGTTGCACGACGGTGGCAGGGGTTTAATAGTTTATGAAGGTTTATGAAATCTTTAAAAGAACTTAGATGCTCGGTTTCTGTTTATTTTATCGATGTCATCTTGTTCTTGCTGATTTGACGTTAATGGTGGGTTGGAGTTATTACACCAAGACAACTTTTACGTGTTTGTTCATATAAGAATCTGTTGGGGCAAGTGTGAGGTTGGTGAACCCTAGAACCTTGTTTATACCCCCAGTGACAAATTGTTTTATCACCGACCGTTCCTAGGCGGTAACCCCAATAGATCTCTTGTTTTGTTAATTGTTTATTTGTAATCAATCTTCTTATATAAACACATGCTCTCTTTTCGCATGGCTTGGAGGGGAGGCTGTGTTTTCTCTTTATTCCAATTCCTGACATGCATATTCATATTTTTAAATACAAGTTTTAGAAAATCGATATTAGTTTGCAAACGTATATTAAACAAGCAGGGTGTGTTTTGCATCTTCAGTGGCTTTCATTCATCCTTTCGGTTCTTCTAATGTGAACATATTCTTCTGAAATGGTGTTTAGAGTAAATGCTTTTCATTTTAAATAAATGTATATATTTGACTTAGATTTTGTAATTAAAATCTCACTTTCACATTAATTTTATGCAAATTATTAAGGCCAGTTTTATTCTTTATTTAAAGGCAGTGACACACCTTGGAAAAGGTTATTGCAACGTCAACAGAACCAGCAAGGATAGAATCTTGTGTATCCACGATGTTACACAAACCATATTTGTGACTCTCTTCACCCCAAAACCACATCTGACTGACAACAATAACAATGTAAATTGACAACTGCGTCACATGTTCAATTGTCACATTTGATTTTCGTAACACTTGACTGTAGTTTTTATGGAAAGCATGCTAAACCTAAAAGTCTGAAGCGAGGTTCCAGCGAACTGAAGACACTATATTAACCAGAAATATACAAAAGTGAATAATTAATTGTTCCATGACAGCCACCGAACGTGCTGAGCAAGAGATCACGTGTTGTTGTAGAAGTCATCAGCACAAAAAGTGTACGTGCGATCCGATACAAGGCATAAAAGAACATCATTGAGAAAAATCTAGATCATCAAAACATGCAGTATGTTTTTTTTTCTGAAATGAATGTGATCTGTTACTTCTTTGGCATGTCAATACTGGGTGTGAATTGTGATTTTACTTCTCACATATTTAGAATAGGAAAGTCATCTGCAATGAAGGAGTTGATTGTTAATTTAGACGCAAGAAGCTGAGAAACAGTTCATGGTGAGTCAATCTGACAAAGATGTAGGACAACTAGATGAAAAGACTATCCTCATGTTATTAAGTGGATCTCCATGTATATCGCTAGATACACCAAGACCAAAAATTGACATTGAAGGTGATGAAAGGGAAGTTATTTGTGCAAGTTAAAACATTATCTCCAACATCAGACTCGGCATTTTTTCATTACAAACGTGACTTCAGAGCCATATCTGGGTTGGAAATAGAATGCTTAAACCATAAAACCAAGGGTTGGATTTGACTGGTATCAAGTATTTGTTATCTGCAAAATTAGATATTAATGGATACATATGGAACTTGAACAATACTCAACATATTTTATTAGACAGTAGATTACATGCTTACCTTATCCCTTTACTCCAAATATACGATTTAAACGTGTTCGACCAGTGTACTGTATATACCATCAAATTACATACATCCCTTTGGAAATCATTGATATTTTATCAAGTTAGGGGTAAAAACAAAAGACACAAAAGCGCCTGAAGCGGATATATTGTTCTCGTGATGCATATCGCTATAACCTTATTAAACAGAACAGAACAGAACAATACTTTATTAACTCAAACCATTAAATACAGGTACATAAGTATACAACTTATAATTAACAACATATTCACACATGACATGGTTAACAGACAAAAATTCCGTCTAAGCATTAAAAAAAATTATCATATTTGTCGTGTTCGGTGGTTTTCAAAGTTCCCTTTTCATCTTTTTGAACAATCTAACATTTATTGCCTACAAGCAGTCCTTTTCCAATGCTATATTACATTCATTTACATGACATAAATTTTTCATTAAAAAGGACTAACCTTGCAGCCTGCAATTTGCAGGAGTTTTATTGTTTGTGATCGATCAAAATTGTACTGTTATTTGGTTTAAACCCGGACCTGGGCGGCGTGGGCAGAAATATGCATTTCCATACCTGTCTATGAACAGGCTAAATCAAACCAGCCTGCAATATTTTTATATTTGCCGTGTTCAGTGGCTTTCAAAGTTCTATATTTATATATTTCTAAATGCAAATAAGTTCAGAGATATTTTACGAATACCGCAAAAACAATGGTCACGCGTCGCATCAGGTGATGTCTATAATAATGCGTGATGGACGATGATGGCTTTAATGAACGACCTGGAATTCAGAATCTTTTAAATTAACTCAACGAATCATAATATGCTGATCTCAGTACATTTTTAACGTCATTAATTTTTCTTGAGTGTTATTCATCAAATCATACGTAATATCTGAGAGTTTATGAGTGGCCTTGTCAAATGGTATTGATTCCTTCAAACTGACAAATATTAAAAAAGCCCTGAAAATTTCCTTCTGACATGTCGTGAATAACTAACTACAGTTGATTGTTATGCTAACCTCTTTTTTGCAAGACTGTGACAGGGGTTTTACTCTCAATGTCAGTTAAGTGGACATTTAGATTTTCATAAATGGGTAAAACTGAAGTTACTGTGCAGCATGTTTTATCATTAGAATCTAAAACATATACATATATATACTGAACAAAAATAAAAAGTATCCACTTTTTATGCTTATATTCTCATTAACATATTTTCATTTAATCAGGTACGCTTTGAATGGTGTTTATTTGGTTAATCTTAGTTGTTTTTAATTTCAATTGTTCATAAACATAATCTTCCTCACCAAGACCTAAGCAACGACCAGTCGAGAAACAATTAATAATGGATTACAAAACACTAAATATTCAATTTAAAGGGAGGTAATTGGAAATGGTTGGACTTTTTAGCCTAGTTTATTAATGACTACTTGTTTTATTGATGAATGTTTTGTGATTTTATTGATCACAAGAGGTGGAAAGATTGATTTAATTCAAATCAATGTGAATACAGTCGAATCGCGATAACTCGAAGTCCCAAGGGACCGACGATTTACTTCGAGTTATCGCGAACTTCGAGTTATCGCGACTTTGACTTTTCCAAAATACCATGCGAGTATTAAAAAAGTAACGACGTGCAATTATTACGACACCATACGGTAAGTACGTAACAAATGTTTGTCGTAAAGTTTGCTCAATAAAACAAGATAATTATGTTTTAAATTATTTTATTACTCAGTTTTTTTCATGATTATATACAAAAAGATCGACGTAGAAACAGCATTTTAACAAATGTTAACAAATATCATTGTACCAACACGAGACATACATGTATACAGTGCATCATCATTCAAATACACACAATAGCGTTAATTTTATTATTTTTCGTTATGCCGTATGCGAACTGTCGTCTGCTGATTGATACAAGCTGCGGAATACGGAATTCAGAAAATTAAAGGACGTTTTATAGAAAGAAAAATTAACAACTCCAAATGTTTGTATGACACTAATTTGAGACAAATCACTCTTATTGTTTGCTTCACACTCATATCATTAAAATGACGTGCCACTAATTACTCTTGTTGACAAGTTGGCAATTAACAAAAGACTTCGAACAACCTCGCGGGAGGTGTGAAAAACCGTGTCAGTAAATGTACTTCGAGTTATCGCGATTAATTTGCTCTTATTTCCTATTCAAGGGACTTATTAATATGTTCGAGATATCGCGAATTTCGAGTTATCGCGTTCCGAGTTATCGCAACTTTTTTTAGTTGAATATATAAGGAAAATTGACGGGACCGGCGGCCGACTTCGAGTTAAACCGTCATTTCGAGTTATCGCGTTTCGAGTTATCGCGATTCGACTGTACTTCAAAGAATCACTGACTTTTTCCTGGAACCCTCATTACAACAAAGGAAAAGATAACTAAGTTGTGGCTGCAGATTTCCAAGAACACTTTTTCTCTTTGCAATGATAACAGAAATGCAAAGTTGTCTACATACAGAATTCTAAGTTTTCGTTTTCAAATTTTACAAAATTTAAGATAGGAAAGTGGATACTTTTTATTTTTGTTGAGTATATTTGGAACCAGAAACACACAACGGAGATTTTGTTAGGGTTTTAAACTGAAAGTAACTATGACTGAAACAAACCTACTATTCCTGCTAAGTAAGATACGTTAAAGTTGTTTTAATCAAATCACTGCAAAACAATTATTATGACAGATCCTAATAATAATTATTCAAAGGTATGTCATAGTATAAGGATAAACTAGGTGACAAAGATTTACATGCTACTTTTCATAATTAAGTTCTATTGGTCAGTTGTTTAAGGACAAAAGGAATAAAATCGAATAAATTGAAAATAAATAAATTGTATATCAAATGAAATGATACACCAAGCGCTTTTTTCATTTATTTAGGCTCAATGGCCACTGGTTTAGATAAAATATGCTGCACGTATCATACTTTATGAGCGTAGAAAATACTAGAACCCAGTTCCAGGTCAACGCACAATCTGCTTATTTTGTCATATTCGCCGAAATAAAAAAAATCAAAAATAGATATGCCATTGCGGAAAAAACTTCTTTTAGAGGTATATTTAGGTTTGAGATACCATCTTATGACAAAATATCTCAATTAAGATTTGTTCCTAAAAGCTGATGCCTAGAGACAGTGAAAATGTAAAAATGGCCACTTTACTGACATTGAGCGTTAAGAGTTTATGAAGGTGTAAATGTTGTGAAAGAACCTAGAAGCTCGACTTTTTTTCTTTTATCACTGTCAACCCATCAGGTTCTCTTTTTTGTTTATTGAATGTGGTGTCGTATTTAAATTGATCATTTTATAAACCAATACTCTACATTTTGGCTGTGTGTAGGAGGGGGCTCTATTTTCTTGAAGTGGTTATACCTGATATTCATATTTCTTTCTTACCATCTAAACCGCAACAATGGGCAGTGTATTCACAAATAAATTGATATACCGTGTTCACAATGGTCGCCATTCCATTCGCTGTCACAGCGACATAATTATGTAATGTCCAGGTGTATTTTTACATGTTCCACCTAGTTGACAGGTAATTAATATAAGTAATATTCACTAACTGACAGCAAGTACTAGCATCATTGTTAAATGCCATTAAACTGTGCCCAAGGTTATAAAGCTGAGCATGGAAACCAGTCTCAAATCTCAAGCATCTGATTGGCTGAAATGGCGACTGGTCGCCATTTCAGCCAATCAGATGCTTGAGATTTGAGACTGGTTTCCAATCTCAGCTTTACAACATTCAGACCAGAGCAGGATGCACTTAATATAGGAGTATACATCTCCTGCTGAAATGACTTACAAACAAATCAGTTACAATAGACAGTTATATCAGTGATAAACATATATACCGTGTTCACAATGGTCGCCATTCCAGCCGCTGCCACAGCGACATCTGTAATGTCCGGGTGTGTTCTGACATGTTCCGCCATGTTGACAAATATTGATAGTTTGACATTCATCAATATCTTAAAATAAATTGTTGCAAGATAATGGTTATAAAGTAAAACATCATATCAGAAATAGCCACACTAAAAACACACAGCCACCCCACACAGCTAAACAGCATATAAGCCAAACACAATACACGAAAAAGGAACCTGCGGGTTAGAACGACACTTACGGTTTAAACCAGGCTCTAGGGTGCACCAACCTCACTGTTGCCCCTACAGGGTCTCAACGTAACAAACAAGTTCAAGTTGTCATGGTGAATTAACTATGACTCTTTTATCAACTCGACACTGTTGCACGCAAAAAGCACAAAACATATAAAAGATTAGAAACTCATTGACCAAAAAGCGATGACAGTAATAAAAGAAAGTGATCGAGCTTCTAAATTATTTCACTAGTCTTCCATATAAACCTCTATAAACTCTTAAACATATATTTCATCAGTGAGCACCCGTCCCTTTGGCTTTTCAAGGCTCTTAGATTCTTATGCTTTATATGTTTCTGTGCTTTTGCATTAAACATTGTCGAGCTGATGTGTGGGTTGGAGTTATTTCACCAAGACAACCTGTACTTGTTTTGTGATAGGAAAACCTTTTTGGTTGTCCATTTGGTGTACCCTTAACTTTGTTTTAACCCCCAGTGGCAATTTGTTTTGCCACTGACCGTCCCAAGGCGGTAACACAAGGGGTTCTCTTTTTCGTTAGTTTTATTGCGGCGTCCTATTTGAATCAACATACTAATAACAACATGCTCTCTCTCTCTCTCTCTCTCTCTCTCTCTCTCTCTCACTCTCTCTCTCTCTCTCCTCTCTCTCTCTCTCTCTCTCTCTCTTTCTCTCTCTCTCTCTCTCTACGCTGCGTAGAGAGGTTTTGTTTTGTGAGTGTGGCGATTCTTTCTATGCATATTTCATTCTTTTAAGAAGACAGCACTGATTGAATGTAAGGGGGGACATTTTTACAGCCGCCACACGGATACAAACAATTAGCCATACTACTGAAACAAAAGTATTTTAGGAGTTCTTTTAGCAGACATATCAATTATACTAAACGACCTTCAATTTAGAAAAAAGCATCATTTAGTGATTTTATTTAAAAAAAAGATGAAACACGAATTATCCAAGGGCGTTGCACGCGCGAACAATGCTCTAGAAACAATTTTTTGACGTTTTTTCTCACAAATGACATTCCGAATGATTTAGACATTTACCAATGGCAAACGGTTTGCAAAATTGATCCGATATCTATGGTTCCGACCAATAACTATACATCTCGCCCCAGTAACCACAGTATTGACAATAGGGTTGCAGCTAGTAACCATAGTTATTGGTGAAAACCCTAGATATCGGGTGATATCCATAGTTATTGTCAACATGGTTATCGGATCAGTAACTCACAGAAAACCAGAAAACTATAGTTACCGACAGAAAACCAAAGTTCTTGGTGTTAACCATGGTTACCGGTCGAGAAACGGTTTTTATTTTGTTGTAGTATGTGCTTGGTAATTAGAACCTGGATTAGACTAAACTGAGCTTGCAAATATTATTACTTCCTTAGATAAATATATTTCTTTACAAAAATCGTGGTTGCAATGAGTATTTTCTCCAAAATTCATTTTTGTAATTTTAGCAAGTTTTCGCCATTTGCAAATGTTAGTTCCTCCTTAAATGCGCCTGTTATTTAGAGCCTTTCGCACATTTAAAAATTAAAATTGTGTGTACACGTTCTTAATTATCACATGGATTTAAATCTGCAATACTGACAGATGATCATTTCACCAAGGCATAATAATATGTGCGGTTTTTATTGTTTTCCAACAGACATTTGTCTAAACAAGACACGTGCATATTTACTTGTTTGTGTACAAAATCAATCGTCCGGGATGTTAATAGGACACGGCAATCTAAACGACTTTTAAATTTAAATGGCCTTAATTGGGGCTTATGTTCAGAATGCTTTAAGACGCAATTATTTTAAATCCTTATTAAATGTTTACAAACTCTCCATGCAATTGTTCATACGTTTACGTTGAGGTTATTTTCCGATTAGATAAATATAGGCATTTGAGAAGGGTAACGTAAACACCTTACAGATAAGTGAGGGTTAAAGCAGGTTTGATGGGTCTAATGTATGAACTCTCTGTGGCTACTTCTGATAAGCTCCGCCTACCACTCTGCCTCTCTCACTATTGTAAATTTGTTGTCAGAATAGAATGATTTAGTAACTATACACAAAAATGTTGATTCCAACTTCAATTGTTCAAACATTACAATGGAAATAATATGTAGAAAGGTGTTATACAGATAAGACACCTTACTTATAAAACCAAGGTTAGTGAAGTCTTACATTTCATTTTTCAAATGTACATCAACTTCTCTAGAACATATCACATTTCCTTAAAAATTTTAAAATTGTAATTGTAATCACCCTGGGTACAGTCGTGTCCCGTCCATCCATCTGTGCAACGGCAGAGAAAATCATTGTTATTGTTCATGCAAGATCCTCCATTTCTACATGGCCTGCTGTCACAATGGTCGACGTGTGTCTCTGTAATATGTTACACAAATAAACCTAATTATCCCCAGCCTAAATATCGTTTTGATCTATAGTAACCTTAAAGCAACTTAGGTGTATCTTTTATGATTATTGGTATACTTTTCATCTCTCAAGGATTTTTACTTTTTACATTCACTTGTCTCAGCCCTTCCCACCCAATCAAATTCTCTCATATTCCCATCTCTGCTTCCGGTTGTGTCGGCTGGATTTGGCCATTCCTGATATAGATATTTCACGTTTTCTCTTTAATTACGTTCTAATTATTCAAATAAAAATGATATTGCTTCTACTTGGGAGCGAACCCGCACCGTCACGGCGACAGCGCCTAGCCATGCCATTTCGACAACGCAATCGATTGAGCTAGCCGGGGCATTTTAAACCATTTTAAAATTAAGTTTCAATAGCTGAACGCTTATTTTTAAGTAGGGCCTTAAAGTTATGCTGCTTTTGTGGCAGCTACAGAAGCAGCTTCCACCAAAACAACAACAATAAACACGACAATGACTTTAATTGATAGACATAACGTTTTTAGTTATATGTAAGGTCGGTGTCAACACTTAATATGGGAGTCATTATTTTTAAGCGTGAACAGTATATTCCGTTAGTCGCTTTACCATTTGCCTCACGATTTTCTCTAGTATTATTAAGGTGGAATATGGTCGAAAAGATATGGCTGAAAAGAAACATGATGCAATAGCCCTTGGAGTTGATAGATTATTTGGTTAGATATTCTGATGATTATAAGCTAACACTGGGAATCGAACCCGTGCGGCGACAGCGCCTAGCCAAACGCCGAGCACTCTATCGATTTAGCTGTGAGTAAAATACTGTATTGAATTGATTGTGCGCTTTAGTGTTCTATATGTTTTGATAGCTTTGCCTTCACTAACATGATTTTGCAAGACCATTCTTGGTATCTCAAAAATCAAAAGAGTACACATGTGTGACTCTCGTAGATTTTCTTGTAAATTGCCTAAGGCCACGAGAGCGTGGAATTATGGAAATTGACGAGAAATTCAACTAATTAATGAAACACATTTCGGGGTTTTGAATATATATATATATAATGGGGCTCATTATTGCATTACTTGTTATTTGAAAATATATTTTAGGTATTTTGTTGTTCTTGTCTACACCGGTATAGCGTTATAAACTGTTCACCATAGAATAACGAAACCGCTCTCCCTGGAATAATTTTATATTATGAACCCCCCCCCCCCCCCTCCCCCCTTATAAAGGAAATAATATTTTAAAGGAATAGCTAAGATTACAGAGTTAAATGATCTTTGATTGAACATTTTAGCAAGCATAAGACTTTTATTAATCATTCTGTAAAGTTGCTGCATTTATACACTTTTCAGACGACCTTTCGTTATTTGAACCTAATGGGGGCCTATTGATATAAGGAGTTACCTCCCATTGAGAGTGGTTTCCCTTGCTGATTGGGTCGTTCAGATTTAGGAGCGGTAATAAAGCGTAGCGTTAAAAGTGAAGATAAAAAGTCTCAAAGTGCTTTTGAAGTTTAAAAGCATTGTTAAATTAACAAAAAAAATTATAAAGGCATATAAAGAATAAACATCATCTTTGTAAATTGATTTGAAGTTAATAACTAAATGCAACTTTACCTATTTACGTAACTGTACGTATACTTTTTAAATTAATGAAAATTTATTTATTGGCTGGCATGGAAATAACAGCTTTTTAATAAACATTCACTAAAATATTCAGCCAATCACCGTTAAGTCATGCAAACAATGCTTATTAAGAACAGAGCCTGGTGTTTTATGACTATGTTACGTAATCTTATTAGCGAGACTGGGTTTTACTTGTAGATCTGTAAGAGGTTGAAAACGATGCTTGTTAGGGTAAAAGTGTTGTTACTGTTAAATATTCTAATACATTGTCACAATGTTGTTTGAGACACGAGACATTGATTATTTGATATTGGCAACTTAAAGCGCTCCGAACTGAATTTAATTAAATAGCCACGGGGAAAAGTTTTATTCAAAAACATATATTTAATGAATTTAAATTGATTGTAAAACTAAATGAACTAAAAAGTTCAGAAATAAATAGAAACACGTGAAAACATTATGAAACAATGTTCGAATATGTTCTAAACTGTATATGAATAAGAAAGACCTTTTTAGAGAAAAAAAGAGCAGTATAAACGTCGATCCGAGCATGACACAAATCTATGAACCGGATGGTGTGCATTCAGTTTGTAGGAAAAGGTTCAGTTAATTAAAAAATAGTTTAAATGCCTGGCAAAAATGTTGCATGCACATGAAAGAACATGTATAAAAGTCAACGGGCTTTCATCGGCGGACGTCGAAGTATAGTTTACATCATTTGTTGTAATTTTTCTACCTTTTTAAAGGTTTTCTATATGTTCTTTTCCTCAAAGCTGCCATTTTTGAGCGTAGGAAATGCTTTTTTAACCTCTATTGTTTACTGAAGGAGTTGAACTTAATGATGTTAAACACAAACCTCTCCAACGTATTAAAACGGTTAGCAGAGAATTTATAAATATAACGCGCTGCATTATAAAAACTGTCTATTTTTCCATTCAATGATAAAAATCAAATGTTTTTATGCACATAGCTGATCTCTGACCAACCAGACCATATTAGAACGTATTTGAAAGGACCACGGATGACTACTGCATTCCTGTTTTAATTGTCAATCTCAAACCGGAACTACCCAGTGACAGGTGCGCGTTACTAAGGGGGATAACTTAAGACAGAATATCGAGATAACGCTGTATATCGGTAGGACCCATTACATATTTTACTATACACGATAAGGTGAAATTGCAGTATAAAGCAACGAGATATAATTACTACAAGTATTTCCGGTCCATCCTGGTGTACAATGACAAGAAAACGTTGAGTTGTTGTCAGTGCAGGATCCTCCGTTATGACATGGGTGACTGTCGCAGTGGTTGCCATTTTCTGTAAAGAAATGTCAATAGCACTTGTTACAGCGAAACCAGTTATTTATAGTTTGCCATTTTTGTTGCATGGTATGTTATACTCTAGTCTCGGATTGATCATCGAGTATAATGAACGTTAGGCAAAACCTATCATTTATGAGAATAGCAAAGCCTAATATTTTTTTAAAGGCAGTCGCTACAGTTTTTTCAACGAGTATAAAACTACTGTACCACCGTCTAAATGCAATGCATAAATCACATTTCACGGTCCAATCTGGGTGTTATCAATGTATAAAACACAGTTCACGGTCCAGGACATGACTTATTCGGACATAGCTCGTTTCGGATACGTATGTGGATTATTGGTTTGATTTTGGCTAAGGTTTTAAATTCGTGCACTGGTCCGAGCGCGAAATACGCGAAAATTAAGCCATCGCTAAATAAAATGATACCACAGTACTAATTAAAGATGTACACTATATATATCTTTTTGTTTATACATAATTACCCCACATCCCCTTTTGAAATTGCCATTTCGAACAATTTAACATGGTAACCTACATTTTTCTTTTTTATTTTATGTTTGATATACATTGGTGAATATTTTGGTAGTATATGGTGAAATTCAATTATGTTAAATTTAAGTAATCTTAAAAACATCTTAAAAACATCCCTTAGAATGAAAAGACTTGACGATAAATTCTATGTAGTAAAATAGGTATTAATTAATTTTTTATATGTGTTTCATTATTTGTATTGCAAAAATTAGCAATTAATTTGTAATTTAGAATGTTTTTAACTGAAAAAACTGATATTCTTGTGATACATTCTATGATTTTATGTCGACAAAGAAGTCTATAAAAATCGTAAAAATTGTTCAAAATGTGACATCTTCGGTATCTAACAAAAAAAAAACCACAAGTAACCCCGGTAAGGTCCCATTTTTATTTGGTTTTTCATTGCATAACATCATGTTCTTCACATAGACAAAGTTGGAATAAAAACTATTATTGGGAAAATTTTGATGAAACTGTAGCGACTGCCTTTAAAACAGAGCAAAAGTATTATCACTGAATTTTAAAGTGAACAGTTGGTGTTTTATTTTATGGTATGTGTGCTCTACTGACAGCAGGAATTTTTATGTTTTGTATATACTGTTAAGAAGTATAAAACAACGATATTTTATTACCACGTTTATTTCCAGTCCATCCCATTGCAAAATGGCAATGAAAACTTGATCCTGTGTCATGGCATGTTCCTCCATGATTACATGGGTGACTGTCGCAGTGGTTTATAAGTTGAATGTCTGCAGAGGATTATTAGAATTATAACATTTATGCATAACAAGATCTACAAATCATTTCTATTTGGCTTTCTTAGATCTCGCAAATAGTCAGACTTCAATGAACTTGATATCACCTGCAAGATATTTATCAGCGCTTAGAATGTTTGGTGATAAACATCCCGACTCTCTTTGTTTGCACGACGGTTCAGAAGTTTAAATTATATGATAGCTATTATTTTTGGTACATCGTGATCATACTGCTTTGATATGAGGTAATACTGTCGTGGATATGTTATCGAAAACAATGTCCTTTTAAAATGTATACTTGACTATATTTTGCAATTAATCGTTTTTTGTCGAATTGAGGCGATAAATCGCGATAAATTAATCCGTCAGAAGAAACAATCATGTTTGTCCGTTTTTTTCTGAGATTAAACTTTTTTATGCTTGACACGTGGTGCCGAATAAGTTGCGCAGACAAAGGTGAACAAAGCTTCAAAAAAGGTGAAATATGCATATCAGCAATCGCCTCATTCAGAAAAAAACAGCCTCCCCACACAGTCAAGAAGAAGAGAGAGGGAGAGAGCATGGTTAATAAAATGATCAGTTTCAAAAAAGACACCACTAACAATAAACAAAAATGAGAACCCGGGGGGTTACCGCCTTGGAACGGTCAGTGGCAAATCAAATTGCCACTGGGGGTTTAAACCAGGTTCTAGAATGCACCAACCTCACACTTGCCCCAACAGGCTCTCATATCACAAAACAAATACAAGTTGTCTTGGTGAAACAACTCCAACCCACTAATCGGCTCAACAATGTTACATGCAAAAGCACACAAACACATAAAACATAAGAATCTAATTGCATTGTAGAAAAGTCGAAAAGCGGGTTCTCAATGATCTTACCGAGACCAGAGATCCTGGGGTAAAATCAGCAAGAGCACGATGACAGGGATAAAAGAAACAAATCGAGCTTCTGGGTTCTTTTAAGAAAAGATTTCCCCATAAACTATTAAACCCCTGACACCGTCGTGCAACCAAAGAGGTAAGCATAATTGTAGAAGGGTTAATCACCAGGTATGCATAGCGCTGTAAAATAAACATTTCTTTTTAAATTTACAGATGGTTTTTACGAATAACCGGGAGAAATTAACATTGCCTTTTATCTTCTTAAGTTTATAAATTAAATCTGCATTAAAAAAACTGGCTGTGAAATACCTTGTTGCAATAGTGATTTTAAACTGCATCTGTATTTATGAATTAGATCTGGGTATCGACGATGAAACTTGCAAAATGTTTTTCTTAATTTGTGATACCGATAACCTTGTTTTAAATGATAGTGTCTCAAGCTGCACCCGCACCGTCACGGCGACAGCGCCTAGCCATGCAATTCCTGCGACGTAACCAACTGAGCGTTTTTCTGTAACGCAAAGATTACGTTCATTGAAATCATAATATCGTTGCAAGCTCTTGAAAAGCGAACAAACTGTGAAATATAAACCTCGTAAGATGCTGCACAGGGAACATCGCCGTCTAGAAACGGAAAATTTACTATATTAAAATTCATATATTTTAGTAAAGACATAACCACTTTCAATTTAGATCGATTAAGTTTGCTTGCTTTTTGAAGTGTTCGCTTTATTAAGTTGTAGTTCTTATTAACCAGTGATGGAAAATGGGTTTTATCAAGGTACCTCGAGATGTTGTTAAAAGCTGCAATAACTTCATCTTGATGTTCAGTAGAAAGAAATAACTTAAAGTCTCTTTCATAACAGCATAAAAAACAGATCAGCAACAAGGGGTGCACAATTAGTAGGCATTGGGATGCCTAATACTTGTTTATAAATAGAGGTACCGAATCTAACATAAATATTGTCCAGTAAGAAAGCTGGCGACTCTGTCAGGTCTTGACAAGTCCATAAAGTATAATTGTCATAAGAACCATCTGTAAAAAATGCCCTATGTTCATTACAAGCGATGAAGGTTTTATTTTCTCTAGCAAACGTTTTTTTTTTCAATGAGACTGGTTAGCTTGTCTCTTATTAAGTTATGAGGGAGCGAGGTATAAAAAGTTGAGAAATCATAAGTAGACAAACAGAACGCCTGAAAATTATTTGATTTAAGCTTCTTCAAAACGTCATTTGAATTTTTAATCGACCAAAATAAATTTTTGCCAGAAGTTTCAAAAACCTTATCGCAATACCTAATTACAAGTTCTTTAATAGCTGTAAGACAAGAAGTTAAGAGCACGGATAATTTAGTAGTAGCGCAAGAACTAGAGTTTGCAATAAATCTTGCTTTGTACGGTGTTTTATGCATTTTAGGCAACCAATACATATTCGGTACTTTGTCTTGTTTCGGCTCAATACTGATGCTAAATTTTGTAATTTTTAGAGTGTGTGCGGTAACAATATCACTCTCAGATGAAGAAGTCATTATATTAGCATTAGTGCTGTTCAGTTCTTCAGTTTGAATATTAAAATAGTGTACCCGTCACACTATAAATAAATTACATTATTAGAAGCCTTATCAGCAGGTGTTAAAACAAATTTGTTATGAAAGTCTTGAATTCGTTTTTTTCAAATTACGAAAGTTAAAACGAGGTCGAGATGGTAATAAAGCAATGTTTCTTTCATAAAATGATATACGAGTGTCTATTATTTTGAATATGTGTTTTTCCAGTTAGAAAATGCATTAGGCTCAGCATGTTCTCTTTTGCACCATTTATGGCGAAATAGGTTTAAAGACTCATCAATTTCTGCCCGACATGAATTAAAATCAATTTTGGATGGAATTCAATATTTGGACCTTTAGAAATTAAATTACGAATTCTAGAGTCTTTGATTACATTAAGACAACCGGTAACAATATGACCGACAGGCTTATAGAAATATTTAGAAGTTAAACGCTCTCAAAAAAAAGCAATATATGCATATCAGGAATCGCCACACTCAAAACACACAGCCTCCCCACGCAGCGAAAAAGAAGAGAGGAAGAGAGAGAGCGCATGATTTATATTATGTATGTCAATTCAAATAGGACGCCACAAACAATTAACAAAGAAGAGAACCTTTGGGGATACCGCCTTGGAACGGTCAGTGGCAAAACAAATTGCCACTGGGGGTTTAAACCAGGTTCTAGGGTGCACCAACCTCACACTTGCCCCCAACAGGTTCTCGTATCACAAAACAAGTACAAGGTGTATTATCAATGATCTGTAAATATGAGGTAATTTATTGTTATAAAAATAGTATTTCTAGTTGGTTTGTTGTATTTATAACGAATCATAGGAGATTCAGTGTTCTTAAAATAATTAGGAACAGCCGATTGAACTGTTTTATCTTTAAATATACTAGGAAGGTCAATAAAATATATTCCTTTATTTAAAAAAGAAATTTTAAGGAAATGTATTTTATGGTTAGATTCCAAGTCAATGTGTGGCCTGAGAATATGCCGAGTATAACACTGAATCAGACTAGCAACCTCGTAAAATGGATGGGTTCTTATGACGATGTCGTCGGCTTCCTCATCCAGTTTCCGCAGACTTGATATAGAAACAGAAGCCAACCTAGATAGCATAGCGTGTCTGCCAGATTGTTTTAAAATAATATGTAGGTCATGAATAGAACAACGAATACGTGATTTTCTTTTTATGTTTCAAAGGTGAATACAGTCGTTACGGGTTTGATATTTTCTTATTAGTTCGAAGGCTTTCGAAATATACACAAATGGAATTTAAATACGATGCAACGAAACAAATAGAAGAATTGTATCTTAATGTATTTCTGCTGTATGTGCCATCGTGATCAGCCTGTTTTTATATCTTGCGATATAAATCCCACTAAGGTCATCGATATCGCTGCTCTCAAGTTTAAACGAATATATATTTTGCTAATTAAAAGTATTGTGATGCCCTTAGGCGATTTATCGCAATCTATATCAATTTCGTCAATCCTGTAGACTTGCAAATTATCACTTGCTCGAGTCTCTGTGTTATATGCACTATTTAGGCATTGGTACGTACTTCAAACCTTATAAGACACAATAGATGAAATAATGGTATTCAACAAGCAGCGATATATAATTACCACAGGTATTTCCAGTCCAACCTGATGCGCAATGACAACTAAAACTTGCTCGGTGGTCAAGGCATGTTCCTCCATGAAGACATGGGTGGCTGTCGCAGAGGTTAGGAAGCTGAGTGTCTTAAAGAATAGTTTAACACTTAATATAAAGGCACAATTTGCGACACATTAAGTCACTTCACGTGTCACCAAAGGTGACGCACTTAACGCTTTGAAATTGTTGTGAGATTTATTAAACATCATATTACGGTCCCAATTTGCACTTGTCACTTTTGTCAATTAACAATATTTTGATAGCATTTATCTATGTTTGATGTTACCTGCATGACCATTTGAAAATAAGGGCAATCTACTATAATAAATTGATTGGTTAACATGTACTCAATAATATATAATATTGACTTTTTATTGGTGAATTACACAAACCAAAATATGAATATCAATGAAATAAAACAGTAACACGGCGTTGACGTTCAGTATAACATTCCTCAAAAGATACTTGCAAAGTAAACACCGTATAAAAAAAAAACAAGCGCTGAACATCAACACCATCCCTGTGTGAAGTTACTTTAAACGGGAATCAGACAGATAAAAGATTTAAAAGGGAAGTAACTCTGTGGGTACCAAAAACACCAAAATTACCAAAATTACTCAAATTTGTGCCTTGATAGTCTAACAGTTTATGAGAGACCCAAACAGATTGTTTCATATTTATACAATATAAAATGTCATCTCTCCATAAAATATTACCAAATGTTATGAAAATGCTGCAAAATCATTATATCTTGTGTAAAAAACGACCTCTGTCTGATAGAAATGCATCCAATTTATGTATTCTTTTACAAGAAAATACAACAAACGTTTTGGATTTATAGGTTAAGTTCATTTTTAACTATATTCATAACTTTTTTATTCTGTAATATCATCTTTTGTTCCTCACCTTTTTTTTAGTTTTGAACAACGGTGCAGCAACCCTCATTTTTGCTTAAAGTTACATTTTTGGGAAAATATGTTGCCGTTTCCATGGCAACTAATAGGGTTGGACAAAAAAGTTTTATGATTTTATGCATAACTTATTGTTATGTGCCTTCATATGCAATATGGCCAAAATTTGTAACTTTGAGTGGCAACAATTTTTGGTGCTTACAGAATTGATCTTAAATCTTCACTATGTACTTCAGCATTAGCCTAGAAGGCGGGAACTGCTCTGCGAGATTATAATATGAATCTTAAACAACCCCGAAAAGCTGTCAGACATGTCCTAAGAAAAGATGATCGGGTTTATATATGGTTTTGTTAGACGATAATATAGATTTGATTATTTCACAGCATATTATTATTCTGTCCACCGTATACAGTATTCTTGTAAAATTGTTCTTGTCAGCACGACTTTATAGTGGACACTTTTGTTGATTTCTTAAAAAAAAAGCTGTCACAGTTACTTAACAGTGGGTACCAATTGATCTTTTCTTTTGAACCTACCTGTACAGTGAAAGTGTCATCTCTTTGTACTGAGGTTCCTTACGGGATTTTTATAATATTTATTGATAGTTTCGCTATGACTATTCATTAAACACATGGTAATGTGCCTCTTAAAATCAGCAGTTTAGTTTTATCCAGTCAATATTTAATTTGGTTGTTCACGAATCTTCTTTCTCAAATTCTTCGCAGAGCCAGCTTTTATTTGTGCAATGCGTGTGGTGACAATATTTTGCATAAAGTGGTCGCCCACCATTATCTTTTTGGGCAGTACAACATTTTTGCTCATACAGAGCGTTTTGACGCTGTGATTTAAGTATGGTTTGTGTAAGCAGACGTCAGAGGTACAATTTAATATTGTTTTGTTAGCTATTTCTTAGTTTTTGGTAGTATTTTTATTTTTGAATCCAGTTTCTACTTGATTTTGAAAAAAACTTGTTTTATGAAGCCTCTATAGCTCGGTGGATAGAGCATCGGCCTAGTCAACGCAATGTTACGGGTTCAATCCCAGCTCACGTTTTTTCTCCTTTTTTTCCTTCTTTCTTTGGTTTGTTTTTGTTTTGCGTACGTAAATTTCAATATACTAGACAAAACTATATCAGGGTTAATTGTTTTTAGTAAAACAAGATGTCAGCCACTTCATCATTTATGTAAATCTAGCATTTGTAGTAGGGCACATGATAATCAATGTTAAGTTATTATTAACTGATTAATATTATGTTCTACATGTCAAGTTGAAGTATCTATTTAGATATTTTATCATTTCATATGTATTTAGGATTTTGATATAATGATTTTTCTACATATAAGATATTACATAATTGGGGACACTTTTTTTATTAAATATGTGTTGTCATTTGCAGCCGCTTAAAACCTTAGTCAGAGGTGGCCAGTCGGATTTGATTTACCCTTGGAGCTCTTCTGTACGAAGCATTGGCTGGGGTAGTCGATCTGAGCCTACGTTGTGTAGACATTTTCCGGTTGTCAACTCTAACTGTAATCCCAACGCTGATAGGGCC
The DNA here is from genome assembly GCA_038501625.1 of Corbicula japonica. Taxonomy (NCBI): domain Eukaryota; kingdom Metazoa; phylum Mollusca; class Bivalvia; order Venerida; family Cyrenidae; genus Corbicula; species Corbicula japonica. The sequence goes on from JAZAYU010000282.1 coordinate 556,252, forward strand.
TGTCCAGCATAGACGGAAGGTACAACTTGCGGCAGTGCAGATAGCAAGAGGGATTTACAGAGGACTAACCCTTCCCGAGGGACAGACAACAGTGTAAGGGAAGTGTTTATTAAATACATTATTTTTGGAGTTTGTTTACTCCTGTGCAAGTACAGCAAATTGCTCCTGCTGTGTCATATAAATATACGGGTTTTGCGAAACCTTAAGTTAGTGTTAACACTAAATATCGGATATAGTGGACACTTATTCAAGATCGTTCTGTGGACACTGTGGACACTCTAATATATTGTTGATACGTATAGAGTGTGATAAATATGTGAAAGGACATAGTCATTTAATAATTTCATTTCTTTTCTACTTTTTTTCTCAAATATAAATATTTTTTGTAAATAGATTGTAAAAATTTTAGTAGTCTTGTGTTCGGACGGAGTATCCCCCTCGGCCTATCCGTGACTAAAGCAAATTAAAAATAAAAAAAAACTTAATTTCCTTTTTCATTAAACTTTTACTGAAATGGAGTATGTGATACATAGAAACCAAGTAACTTGAAGATGAAAGAACATTGACTGAAACTCCAAATGTATTTGATCTCATTAATTATCGGCTATTATCTTTCGAAGACTCGATCGGAAGATTATCCGAGTACTCGAGTACCAATATTACTACTCGTTGCCATCCCTAGTTTTTTCCATGAGCGTGTCAGCTTTTCTTTTCGACTTGAAAGAGAAAGTGGAGCTTTTGATATTTGCAATTTTTATTCAAAGCGCTCTATGCGATGTTATTCTAATTAGAACAGTCTTTAATTGAAAGGGAGGTCATTTTAAAATGGATACTTTGAAGGGGATTTATTTAAACAAATATGCTGTTGATTAATAAGTGTTTATGTTTTTCCTACTAATGAGGGGTCCTATTAAAACAAAACAAGAAATTATGAGCACATTTCTGTTTGCTTGATTTTTTATGCTAGGAATGCATTTTTAGCAAAATTAAGGATAACTCTTACCAAACTGTTCCAAAGTCAACTTTTACAGGATTAAAGTTTAAGTTGAAGACTGTTGTTGGCATATAATCATATATAAAGAGTGGATTCAATGTCTTTTTTATAACAAAATACAGACAAAAACTGACCAATTACAACTTTTTTGAGTGTATAGCGTACGTATGGGTTTGATTACTCGTACAACTATGGGGAAAATCATTTAAAATTGTTCAAAAATATGATGTTACACTCTGGTCTCGTATTGAACGTGAGTACAATGTAACTTGCTCGACAATGCCTTGGATACTTATATCTGATTTATTTTTTCAACAAATGGTGTCATAGTAAGCACTTGGGAATGACACAATAGGTAGAATTGTAGTATTAAGCAACAAAAATAATTACCACACGTGTTTCCAGTCCAACCTCGATCACAAAGGCAACGAAAATTTGATACGTCGTCATGGCATATTCCTCCATTATGACATGGGTGGCTGTCGCAGTGGCTTGTAAATTGAACGTCTATAATACAGGGTCTTCATTTTACAACTAGTTCGCTTTTGTAGAACTCGATGTTAGTAACCTTTCTTTTTAAATTTACAGTTGGCTTTTACAAATAACCGGGAGCAAGTAACATTGTCTCTTATCTTCTTAATTTATCAATTAAAGCTCCATAAAAATTGCTGTGAAATATCTTGTTGCAATAGTTATTTTAAACTGCACCTGAAATTATGAATTAAGTCTGGGTATCGGCGATAAAATTTACAAGATGTTTACCTGAATTTGTGATACCGATAAACTTTTTTAAAAGGTTTTTTCTGCAATGTAAAGATTACGTTCATTGGAATCCTATTAGGTCTTGACAAATGCAAAAAGTATAATTATAATAAGAACCATCTGTAAAAATGCTCGTTGTTCATAAAAAGCAATAAAAGTTTTATTTTCTCTAGCAAACTTTTGTTTTTTGCAATGAGACTGGTTAGCAGGCAATAATGTCTCGGCTGAACCATCGAGAACAAATTGAATGTTCTCGTAAACTTAACACGAACCTACTTTTCATTGAATAATTGTTTCGTGTCGCTCTAAGGCAATTGATCACGATATAATAATTCGTCTGTCGTTCCATTGGTCCGTCATGAAAAGTGATTATGTTGACCATACCTTTGCCATTTTAATGAACTAAATACAATAATATTAAAAAGCATTTTAAAAACTGGTTCGTATGTTGTTTTTGTTGATATATGTTAGAAATAACACTTTTTTACTCTCTTTGAAATCGAATTACGTTTTCCGTAACAAGTACTTCGGCAATCAGATAGACTTTCCTGTTATCACTTGCTCGCTGTATAATATGCACTATTTCGTTCGTACTTCAAACCTTAAAAGATACTACTTATGACACATTATGTGAAATAATGGTATTCAACAAGCAGCGATATATTACCACAGGTATTTCCAGTCCAACCTGATGCGCAATGACAACTAAAACTTGCTCGGTGGTCAAGGCATGTTCCTCCATGAAGACATGGGTGGCTGTCGCAGTGGTTAGGAAGCTGAGTGTCTTAAAGAGTAGTTTAACACTAAATATAAAGGCACAATTTGCGACACATTAAGGCACTTCACGTTTCACCAAAGGTGACGCACTTAACGCTTTGAAATTGTTGTGAGATTTATTAAACATCATATTACGGTCCCAATTTGCACTTGTCACTTTTGTCAATTAACAATATTTTGATAGGGCACATGATAATCAATGTTAAGTTATTATTAACTGATTAATATTATGTTCTACATGTCAAGTTGAAGTATCTATTTAGATATTTTATCATTTCATATGTATTGAGGGTTTTGATATAATGATTTTTCTACATATAAGATATTACATAATTGGGGACACTTTTTTATTAAATATGTGTTGTCATTTGCAGCCGCTTAAAACCTTAGTCAGAGGTGGCCAGTCGGAATTGATTTACCCTTGGAGCTCTTCTGTGCGAAGCATTGGCTGGGGTAGTCGATCTGAGCCTACGTTGTGTAGACATTTTCCGGTTGTCAACTCTAACTGTAATCCCAACGCTGATAGGGCCTGTCCAGCATAGACGGAAGGTACAACTTGCGGCAGTGCAGATAGCAAGTGGGATTTACAGAGGACTAACCCTTCCCGAGGGACAGACAACTGTGTAAGGGAAGTGTTTATTAAATACATTATTTTTGGAGTTTGTTTACTCCTGTGTAAGTACAGCAAATTGCTCCTGTTGTGTCATATAAATATACGGGTTTTGCGAAACCTTAAGTTAGTGTTAACACTAAATATCGGATATAGTGGACACTTAGTCAAGATCGTTCTGTGGACACTGTGGACACTCTAATATATTGTTGATACGTATAGAGTGTGATCAATATGTGAAAGGGCATAGTCATTTAATTATTTCATTTCTTTTCTACTTTTTTTCTCAATTATAAATATTTTTTGTAAATAGATTGTAAAAATTTTAGTAGTCTTGTGTTCGGGCGGAGTATCCCCTTCGGCCTATCCGTGACTAAAGCAAATTAAAAAAAAACAACTTGATTTCCTTTTTCATTAAACTTTTACTGAAATGGGGTATGTGATACATAGAAACCAAGTAACTTGAAGATGAAAGAACATTGACAGAAACTCCAAATGTATTTGATCTCATTAATTATCGGCTATAATCTTTCGAGTACTCGATCGGAAGATTATCCGAGTACTCGTGTACCAATATTACTACTCGTTGCCATCCCTAGTTTTTTTCCATGGGCGTGTCAGCTTTTCTTTTCGACTTGAAAGAGAAAGTGGAGCTTTTGATATTTGCAATTTTTATTCAAAGCGCTCTATGCGATGTTATTCTAATTAGAACAGTCTTTAATTGAAAGGGAGGTCATTTTAAAATGGATACTTTGAAGGGGATTTATTTAAACAAATATGCTGTTGATTAATAAGTGTTTATGTTTTTCCTACTAATGAGAGGTCCTATTAAAACAAAACAAGAAATTATGAGCACATTTCTGTTTGCTTGATTTTTTATGCAAGGAATGCATTTTTAGCAAAATTAAGGATAACTCTTACCAAACTGTTCCAAAGTCAACTATTACAGGATTAAAGTTTAAGTTGAAGACTGTTGTTGGCATATAATCATATATAAAGAGTGGATTCAATGTCTTTCTAATAACAAAATACGGACAAAAAGTGACAAATTAGAACTTTTTTTGAGTGTATAGCGTACGTATGGGTTTGATTACTCGTACAACTATGGGGAAAATCATTTAAAATTGTTCAAAAATAAGATGTTACACTCTGGTCTCGTATTGAACGTGATTACAATGTAACTTGCACGACAATGCCTTGGATACTTATATCTGATTTATTTTTTCAACAAATGGTGTCATAGTAAGCACTTGGGAATGACACAATAGGTAGAATTGTAGTATTAAGCAACAAAAATAATTACCACACGTGTTTCCAGTCCAACCTCGATCACAAAGGCAACGAAAATTTGATACGTCGTCATGGCATATTCCTCCATTATGACATGGGTGGCTGTCGCAGTGGCTTGTAAATTGAACGTCTATAATACAGGGTCTTCATTTTACAACTAGTTCGCTTTTGTAGAACTCGATGTTAGTAACCTTTCTTTTTAAATTTACAGTTGGTTTTTACGAATAACCGGGAGCAAGTAGCATTGTCTCTTATCTTCTTAATTTATCAATTAAAGCTCCATAAAAATTGCTGTTAAATATCTTGTTGCAATAGTTATTTTAAACTGCACCTGAAATTATTAGTTAAGTCTGGGTATCGGCGATAAAATCTGCAAGATGTTTACCTTAATTTGTGATACCGATAACCTTTTTTAAAAAGTTTTTTTTGTAAGGTAAATATTACGTTCATTGAAAGCCTTTTAGGTCTTGACAAATACAAAAAGTATAATTATCATAAGAACCATCTGTACAAAATGCTCTATGTTCATAAAAAGCAATAAAAGTTTTATTTTCTCTAGCAAACTTTTGTTTTTTGCAATGAGACTGGTTAGCAGGCAATAATGTCTCGGCTGAACCATCGAGAACAAATTTAATGTTCTCTTAAACTGAACACGAACCTACTTTTCATTGAATAATTGTTTCGTGTCGCTCTAAGGCAATTGATCACGATATAATAATTCGTCTGTCGTTAAATTGGTCCGTCATGAAAAGTGATTATTTTGGCCATAACTCGGCCATTTTAATGAACTAAATACAATAATATTAAAAAGCATTTTACAAACTGGTTCATATTTGTTTTTGTTGATATATGTTAGAAATAACACTTTTTTTTACTCTCTTTGAAATTGAAATACGTTTTCCGTAACAATTACTTCGGCAATCAGGTAGACTTTCCTGTTATCACTTGCTCGCTGTATAATATGCACTATTTCGTTCGTACTTCAAACATTAAAAGGAGCTACGTATGACACATTATGTGAAATAATGGTATTCAACAAGTAGCGATATATAATTACCACAGGTATTTCCAGTCCAACCTGATGCGCAATGACAACTAAAACTTGCTCGGTGGTCAAGGCATGTTCCTCCATGAAGACATGGGTGGCTGTCGCAGTGGTTAGGAAGCTGAGTGTCTGAAAGAATAGTATAACACTTAATATAAAGGAACATTTTGCGACACATTAAGTCACTTCACGTGTCACCAGAGGTGACGCACTTAACGCTTTGAAATTGTTGTGAGATTTCAAAACATCAAATTACGGTCCCAATTTGCACTTGTCACTTTTGTCAATTAACAATATTTTTATAGCATTTATCTTTTGTTTGATGTTACCTGCATGACCATTTGAAAATAAGGGCAATCTACTATAATAAATTGATTGGTTAACATGTACTTAATAATATATAATATTGACCTTTTACTGGTGAATGACACAAACCAAAATATGAATATTAATGAAATAAAACAGTAACACGGCATTGATGTTCTGTATAATATTCCTCAAAAGATACTTGCAAAGTAAACACCGTATAAAAACAACCGCTTAATATCAACACCATCCCTGTGTGAAGTTACTTTAAACGGGAATCAGACAGATAAAAGATTTAAAAGGGAAATAACTCTGTGGGTACCAAAAACACCAAAATTACCAAAATTACTCAAATTTGTGCCTTGATAGTCTAACAGTTTATGAGAGACCCAAACAGATTGTTTCATATTTATACAATGTAAAATATGACCAAATGTTATGAAAATGCTGCAAAAACATTATATCTTGCGTAAAAGAACGACCTCTGTCTGATAAAAATGCATCCAATTTATGTATTCTTTTACAAGAAAATAAAAAAAAACAAGAAGCTGTGTTCGGAAAACACATATGCCCCCGGTAGCGAAGTTTGTAACGATACAAATTTTAAATGATAGCACAGTGTTAAAACTGCAACTAAAATCACAAGTTAGTTCTAAATAATGAAAATAACCGTCTGGTGCCAGAACCTGTACATGAAAAGAATTTATCATAACAAGAGCCAGTCGGAAACGACTGCATGCTCGACTATTTGAAGTCAGACATATTTAAGCACATTTAAAACTGGGCTTCATTTAAACTGGGGAGTGATTCAGGAGTTTATGACACCCAACACACATACATGAACAAAAGTTTCTTAATCCAAGTTAGGAAATCAATAAATTACAGTTACTTTATTATTGTAGTTTTTTTAGAGGATTTACACAACCCAGTCCATACACCCCTGATCCCACACCCATCAACCCACTATCCCTGCCCACCTATAGTGATGTGGTGAGGTGTGGTGTAGTATAGTAAGGTATGGTATGCTGGTTGCTGTTGTTGGTGGTGTGGGTGTTGTTGCTGTTGTTGGTATTGTTGTTGGTGTTGGTAATGTTGGTGTTGTTGGTGTTGTTGTTGGTGTAGTTGTCAGTGTTGTTGTTGGTGTTGTCAGTTGTTAGTGTTATTGATGCTATTGTTGTTGGTTGTTGGTGTTGTTGATGCTATTCTTGTTGGTGGTGGTGTTGTTGTTGGTGGTGTTGTTGACGGTGTTGTTGGTGGTGTTGTTGACGGAGTTGTTGGTGGTGTTGTTGACGGTGTTGTTGGTGGTGTTTTTGACATTGTTGTTGACAGTATTATTGTTGGTGGTGTGGTGGGGTGGTGGTGGTGTGGTGTGAGATGGGGTGGTGTGGTGGGGGTGGTGGGGGTGGTGTGGTGGGGGTGGTGGGGGGTGGTGGTGGTGTGGGGGTGGTGGTGGTGTGGTGGTGGTGGGGGTGGTGGTGTGGTGTGAGATGGGGTGGTGTGGTGGGGGTGGTGGGGGGTGGTGGTGGTACTATAAGTATAGTATAGTATGGTATGGTATGGTATGGTATGGTATGGTATGGTATGGTATGGTATGGTATGGTATGGTATGGTATGGTATGGTATGGTATGGTATGGTATGGTATGGTATAGTATAGTATAGTATAGTATAGTATAGTAACGTAACCACTAGGCACTTTCGCCAAAGTATGTTAAGTACATCTGTTTTAAACCTTTTCTATAGATTACCTTAGAAAAACACTAACATTGAAACTTTAACCATAATTTCTAAGTCTTAATTCTAATTTCTAAGCGAAAAAGGGCAAAAATCAAATAAAACAAGTTAACCATTTATATCCAAGTATAAAATGGGGAGATAATTCCAGAAAAAAAGGTAGCCAGACTTACGTAACTTGTAAGGGTCATCATCTGTGCACTGTTAAGTATGTGTGTAAACTTTAATGCCAGATCTCTTTGTGGATATTGCGAAATATCCAAGATGCCGAAATAAGTTAACCATTTTCTAAGTACAAAAAGGGGAGATAACACCAGAAATAAGGTACCCAGAGTTATGTAACTTGTCAGTGTCATGACCTGTGAACTGTTAAGTAAGTGTGTAAACTTTCATGCCAATGCTCTTTGTAGAAATTGAGAAATATCGAACTTGCCGAAAAATGTTAACCATTTATCTCTAAGTACAAATTGGGGAGAAAACTCCGAATTAAGATAGCCAGAGTTATGTAACTTGTCAGAGTCATACCCTGTGCACTGTATATTAAGTTTGTAAACTTTCATGCTAATGATCTTTGTAGAAATGGAAAAATATCCAACTTGCCGAAACAGGTTAACCATTTTTCTAAGTACAGAAAGGGGAGATAACACCAGAAATAAGGTACCCAGAGTTATGTAACTTGTCAGGGTCATGACCTGTGAACTGTTAAGTAAGTGTCTAAACTTTCATGCCAATGCTCTTTGTAGAAATTCAGAAATATCCAACTTGCCGAAAAATGTTAACCATTTATCTCTAAGTACAAATATGGGAGAAAACCCCGAATTAAGATAGCCAGAGTTATGTAACTTGTTAAGAGTCATACCCTGTGCACTGTATATTAAGTTTGTAAACTTTCATGCTAATGATCTTTGTAGAAATGGAAAAATATCCAACTTGCCGAAACAGGTTAACCATTTTTCTAAGTACAAAAAGGGGAGATAACACCAGAAATAAGGTACCCAGAGTTATGTAACTTGTCAGGGTCATGACCTGTGAACTGTTAAGTAAGTGTCTAAACTTTCATGCCAATGCTCTTTGTAGAAATTCAGAAATATCCAACTTGCCGAAAAATGTTAACCGGACGGACGGACGGACGGACGGACGGACGGAAGGACGGACGGACGGTTCAATCACTAGATGCCGGGGGCATAAAAACGTTTTTGGATTTATAGGTTTAGTTCATTTTTAACTATATTCATAACTTTTTATTCTGTAATATCATCTTTTGTTCCTCATCTTTTTTTTAGTTTTGAACAACGGTGCAGCAACCCTCATTTTTGTTAAAGTTACATTTTTGGGAAAATATGTTGCCGTTTCCATGGCAACTAATAGGGTTGGACAAAAAAGTTTTATGATTTTGTGCATAACTTATTGTTATGTGCCTTCATATGCAATAAGGCCAAAATTTGTAACTTTGAGTGGCAACAATGTTTGGTGCTTACAGAATTGATCTAAAATCTTCACTATGTACTTCAGCGTTAGCCTAGAAGGCGGGAACTGCTCTGCGAGATTATAATATGAATCTTAAACAACCCCGAAAAGCTGTCAGACATGTCCTAAGAAAAGATGATCGGGTTTATATATGGTTTTGTTAGACGATAATATAGATTTGATTATTTCACAGCATATTATTATTCTGTCCACCGTATACAGTATTCTTGTAAAATTGTTCTTGTCAGCACGACTTTATAGTGGACACTTTTGTTGATTTCTTTAAAAAAAGAAAAGCTGTCACAGTTACTAAACAGTGGGTATCCATTGATCTTTTCTTTTGAACCTACCTGTACAGTGAAAGTGTCATCTCTTTGGACTGAGGTTCCTTACGGAATTTTAATAATATTTATTGATAGTTTTGCTATGACTATTCATTAAACACATGGTAATGTGCCTCTTAAAATCAGCAGTTTAGTTTTATCCAGTCAATATTTAATTTGGTTGTTCACGAATCTTCTTTCTCAAATTCTTTGCAGAGCCAGCTTTTATTTGTGCAATGCGTGTGGTGGCAATATTTTGCATAAAGTGGTCGCCCACCATTATCTTTTTGGACAGTACAACATTTTTGCTCATACAGAGCGTTTTGACGCTGTGATTTAAGTATGGTTTGTGTAAGCGGACGCCAGATGTACAATTAAATCTTGTTTTGTTTGCTAGTTCTTAGTTTTTGGTATAGTCCGATTTTACGCATTGAGCCGTGAATGTACTTTTGTATTTATAGATTTTTGGAATATTCCACAAAATAGGGATGTTAGATATTCCCAACATGGCTCATTATGTTGAAATTGTACAGGCCTGTAACAAAAGAGTTCATGGTCGTGGCAGTAACGCTTCTGATTTCTAGTAATATGACATAAGGGTTGTGTGTTCGTATCCCATGAACAGATTTCAATTTTTTTCTGTTTTAATGTCATTTTTCCAATACATTCATGTAGAAACCGACAAAAATGACATTAAACCGTACACATTTCGAGTAATCTTTTATCAAGCGGGTTTTCGCTATCGATGCTTACTCAAAACACAGTTTTTAGGCGATGCTAAACATTGTACAAATTGGTTTTGAATAATCTAAATTATTAAAGAAAGAGAATGTAACAACAAGAGTTTACAGAACGCCATGTTTCACAATTGTCAACGTTCCTTTGGTAAAGAGGTCTATGGGTTCAGAGCAAAACATATAACACATTTAACAAAATCATATTGTTAAAAATGGAATGAACATGAACAAAATTAAAAGGGGGTTGCAAAATATAAAGATAGAACAGCTCAATACTATTACACAAATAATATCATATGAACTTAATTTAAATAATAAGAAGGAAATGAAAGACAAAATAAAAAGTTTCTTTAATTGGATTCGAACATGCAATGTTTTGCATCATAGCCCGAGATCTTATCCACTGAGCTATTGCGTCGTGAATAAATATCTGCTGCTTTTAACAGGTTTTAATGTCATATAAGTAAAGTAATTTAACGGTAACTCTGTAAAATGACGCACTTTACCTGTTTAGTATTATAACAGTGGACCTGTCCGAAAGGTCACAGCTCAGGGGTCAAAATTCAACTATAGTATTTTTATTTTTGAATTCAGTTTCTACTTGATTTTGAAAAAAACTTGTTTTATGAAGCCTCTATAGCTCGGTGGATAGAGCATCGGCCTAGTAAACGCAATGTTACGGGTTTAATCCCTGCTCACGTTTTGTTGTTGTTTTTTTTCTTCTTTTTTTTTTGGTTTGTTTTTGTTTTGCGTACGTAAATTTCAATATACTAGACTAAACTTTATCATGGTGGATTGTTTTTAGTATAACAGAGGTCAGCCACTTCATACTATAATTTATGTAAATCTAGCATTTGTAGTAGGGCACATGATAATCAATGTTAAAAAAAGGTGAAATATACATATCAGGAATCGCGACATTCAGAAAAAACAGCCTCCCCACACAGTCAAGAAGAAGAAATGAGTGAGTGGGGAGGGGTGTGGAAAGTGAATGTCAAATGCAGTCCCTGGGGGATGTAAAGATAACAGTATTGAATGTAAGTACGGGGAGACGTTTTACGGCCGCCACACAGCACATACACAACTACTGTGATTATAAAAAGGTGAAATATGCATATCAGAAACATTCAGAAAAAAAACAGCCTCCCCACACAGTCAAGAAGAGGAAATGAGTGAGTGGGGAGGGGGTGTGGAAAGTGAATGTCAAATGCAGTCCCTGAGGGATGAAAAGATAACAGTATTGAATGTAAGTATGGGGAGACGTTTTACGGCCGCCACACAGCACATACACAACTACTGTGATTATAAAAAGGTGAAATATGCATATCAGGAATCGCCACATTCAGAAAAAACAGCCTCCCCACACAGTCAAGAAGAAGAAATGAGTGAGTGGGGAGGGGGTGTGGAAAGTGAATGTCAAATGAAGTCCCTGAGGGATGAAAAGATAAAAGTATTGAATGTAAGTATGGGGAGACGTTTCACGGCCGCCACACAGCAGTTATTATTAACTGATTAATATTATGTTCTACATGTCAAGTTGCAGTATCTATTTAGATATTTTATCATTTAATATGTATTGAGGGTTTTGATATAAAAGATATTACATAATTGGGGACCCTTTTTTATTAAATATGTGTTGTCATTTGCAGCCGCTGGCCAGTCGGAATTGATTTACCCTTGGAGCTCTTCTGTGCGAAGCATTGGCTGGGGTAGTCGATCTGAGCCTACGTTGTGTAGACATTTTCCGGTTGTCAACTCTAACTGTAATCCCAACGCTGATAGGGCCTGTCTAGCATAGACGGAAGGTACAACTTGCGGCAGTGCAGATAGCAAGAGGGATTTACAGAGGACTAACCCTTCCCGATGGACAGACAACAGTGTAAGGGAAGTGTTTATTAAATACATTATTTTTGGGGTTTGTTTTACCTGTGCAAGTACAGCAAAGTGCTCCTGCTGTGTCATATAAATATACGGCTTTTGCGAAACCTTAAGTTAGTGCTAACACTAAATATCGGATAAAGTGGACACTTAGTCAAGATCGTTCTGTGGACACTGTGGACACTCTAATATACTGTTGATACGTATAGAGTGTGATCAATATGTGAAAGGACATATTCATTTAATAATTTCATTTCTTTTATACTTTTTTTCTCATTTATAAATATTTTTTGTAAATAGATTGTTAAAATTTTAGTGGTCTTGTGTTCGGGCGGAGTATCCCCCTCGGCCTATCCGTGACTAAAGCAAATTAAAAATAAAAAAACTTAATTTCCTTTTTCATTAAACTTTTACTGAAATGGGGTATGTGATACATAGAAACCAAGTAACTTGAAGATGAAAGAACATTGACAGAAACTCCAAATGTATTTGATCTCATTAATTATCGGCTATTATCTTTCGAAGACTCGATCGGAAGATTATCCGAGTACTCGAGTACCAATATTACTACTCGTTGCCATCCCTAGTTTTTTTGCATGGGCGTGTCAGCTTTTCTTTTCGACTTGAAAGAGAAAGTGGAGCTTTTGATATTTGCAATTTTTATTTAAGAAGCTTTATGCGATGTTAATTTTTTAAAGAGTCGTTTAATAATGAGTGTAGATCTATATTTATTTCCTTATTAAGTCAAAATACACAACTGTTTTCTTAAATCATAATAGCTTATAAACGTTCCTGATATCCGGTGCCGGATCACACGCTCTGGTCAAATGTTAAAGCTTATAAGGTGAATATAGCCGTACGTATGGGTTCGATTACAACTATGGACAATAACATTTAACATTGTTCCAAAATATGATTTTACACTCTGGTCTCGTACTGAACATTGATTACAATGTACCTTGCACGACAATGCCTTAGATACTTATATTTTATTTATTTGTCACACATGGAGTCATAGTAAGCACTTGGGAACTACACAATAGGTAGAATTGTAGTATTAAGCAACAAAAATAATTACCACACGTGTTTCCAGTCCAACCTCGATCACAAAGGCAACGAAAATTCGATACGTCGTCATGGCATATTCCTCCATTATGACATGGGTGGCTGTCGCAGTGGCTTGTAAATTGAACGTCTATAATACAGGGTCTTCATTTTACAACTGGTTCGCTTTTGTATAACTTGCAAAAGACTTCAATGAACGCACTATCGCCAGCAATATATTTAAAACAGCATAATAGGTGATAAACATCTCGACTGTCAGCGCCATTGTTTACCTCTTTTTTGCACGACGGTGTACAAGGGTTGTTCGGAAAGTTTTGAGACACGGCCAATATTTAACGTTGGATAAGATAAATTCAAACAAAAGTTCACTCTGTATTACTATAATACCTCATCTATTATGTTGTAAAATTTCATTATAATAGTTTTGTGTATACGAAGGCTACAAAGCGTTAGGCACGGACACTACCAGTGACCCGGCGCAGGCAACGATGTTGCCCGACGTTGCCGTTATTTTCAGAGTGTACATTATAACAGTCAACTTCTACTCCTTTTTAAAGTATCTACCTTCACAACGTACACATTTCTAATGTCGAAGCCCGGGACATTGAAAGTGTATCAGTTAACATTTTGTGAGCAGTGGCCGTATACCACATCGCAAACTTCTGTAACTTCTCTTACTGTAAGCGACGGTCGCACTGAAGCGCGTTTTTGGCAATTGTCAGTTTATCGGACGGGCGACCATCCGTTCCTTGTCTTTTGTTGACTTTCTGCTATTCCGATACACCTTATGGCAACTAAACATCAATCGCCGACTAACAGTGCGTCCGGTGTTTGCCTGTTGTAGAAGTTGCTCAGTTTATGTAAGCGTTTTCCCAAGATTAATGGAAAACATAATAAAACACACTATTCTTCTTTAAACGGTGTCTCAATAGTCGCTGCATTGTCGCGCAGGTGTTACAATAAATATCTGCTTAAACAACTTGCGGAAATGACATACCGAAATCTGAGGTAACGGCATAAAAATTTTGCGACCTTCGGCGCAATGTTAAGGGCTCGTTTTATTCATAAAGAAAAATTATAACAAGAAAACACGCCGTGTGCCATGAGTTGACAGTTGTTGTCTTAGAAACGACTATATGCATAAAAGTAACGTTACCACGTTTTAAAGTCCTTACTTGGATAAATAACATAATATACTATAATTTGTATTAAATATATTGCGCAGCAATAATTAGTTACAGAGAAAAGCATACTGTCTCAAAACTTTCCGAACAACCCTCGTAGAAGTATAAATTTAATGGAAGATATCTTTCGGACTTGATCAACTTCTCTTAAACGTGCAATCGTAAGCACACTGCATCAGTATCGGGCGATAATCTCTCGGCTGAACCATCGAAAACAAATTGAATGATTTCTTAAACTTTACACGAACCTTCGTTTCGTGGCACCCTTAAGCGATCATCACTACATAATTACTGTAGAATCTCGAAATTAAGCGTATTCGCTTACATTTTAATTTGTGACGCTTTTATGCGCTTACGTATATTTCGATATGCGCTTACATTTAGACCGCCGAATATGCGCTTATTTTTTTATGCGCTTATATTTTAAGCCGCTGAATATGAGCTTATATTTGTTATGCGCTTATAGCTAAGATTGACTGAAATACGCTTATTTTTAAACAAAATAACACTAAACGACACACATGCATCAAACATTTTCAAAACACTTTTATAGTCTTTGAAGAGGAAACACGTGTTTGAAAATTCGAAAATATCGAATTATTTAAATATTCCTTCGATTTAATCGTCTTCGTGAAAGTTTAAGCGTTCAATTCAAACTCTTTTCACGTTTTATACTGGTTTTGACATTCTTTGTAAAATTGTATAATTTCCTATTTTTTCTATGTTCCGAGTTTCTTTTGGAGTTATATTTGGAGATTCATACATTATTTATTTTATAACACAAAACTGCGTATGCACACAGTTATTACTTCAAGAAACATAAATATTACCAAAAACATTGAAAACTATAATACTTTATTTCATTGTACTCGAACAAATGAATAAATGGTTCACTTTGAAAATACAAAGCGAGTTGTTCACACCTTTCTGGCTAATAACTTTCATTTATCATTGTAGATTGGTAATTATCTTTAATTGAAAGGCCGACTAAGCTCACAGCTTAATGAAACTTAAACCACAGATCAAGTAAGGTATTGATATATGCGCTTATTTTTGGGATATATTTTAACTGTGTATGCGCTTATTTTTGGGATAGATTTAAACAATAAGGGATGGGTATGAGCTTATTTTTATGTATTAGTTGTTTGTAAGAGACATATACGCTAATATTCTGTATGCGCTAACTTTCGATTATGCGCTTATTTTCTAGATTATACAGTATTCGCCTGTCAGTCCATCGGTCCGTCATGAAAAGAGATTATGTTGGCCATAAATTTGCCATATTAATGAACTAAATTAAAAAAAACATTTAAAAAGCTGGATCGTATGATGTTGTTGTGTTATGCTTATATATTACACTTTTTCTGTCTTTAAAATCGAAATAAGGTTTCCTCAATAAGTACTTCTGCAATCAGGTAGACTTTCTAGTTATCACTTGCTGAAGTTGTTATAATATTATGCACTATTTAGGCATTGGTTCTTACTTCAAACCTTATAATTATTTATCTATTACTTATTGATGTATATGTGTAGGTGAACAAGTGTACTTTCGTTTGTATTTCAAATGAGTTTTTACAGCAAAAGTTATCGGCTGCCTTTTTGTTGAAAGGTTGTGTCGGCTTTCCTGTTTGACTTGAAAGACAAATCGGATCTTTTGATGTCATTTTAATAACAGGTGATTTATGAACTGATTTGTTTGAACACTAGTCTTTTTTATTGAGTATATACGAGTATTTAAATCAGAAGCTTTATCTAGATTTTTCTTTCTTGAGATAAAAAAAGCTTATAAACGTTCCTGATATCCGATGCCGGACTAATACGCTCTGGCCAAAGATGAATAAAGCTTCAAAGCTAAATGTTGCCGTATATATGGGTTCGATTAAAACAATGGGCAATACCATTTAAAATTGTTCAAAAATATGATGTTACTTTCTGGTCTCGTATTGGTCATATGGGACTATGTATCTTGCACGACAATGCCTTTGATACTTAAATTTGATTTATTGTTTTAACAAATTGAGTCATAGAAAGCACTTGGGAACGACACAATAGGTAGAATTTTAGAATTAAGACAACGAAATTTTGATACGTCGTCAATTCTTATTCCGAGATGAACGCATGGGATGCTGTCGCAGTGGCTGTTCAATTGAACTTCTATAACGGATTATTTTGATTCATATCATTTATATCTTATAGGGTCTACTTTTCACATCGAGTTCGTTTTTTTTATAACTCGCAAAAGAGTTTAAGAATTCAATGAACGCACTATCACCAATGAAACAGTTTTTAGAAACAAAACACACAAGTCTAGTGTTGAATTTTATATAGGATTTATTCTATTCTATCTATTCTATGATATAAAGATAAAATATAGTTCTCTCACATATAGTTCTCTCACACTCTTCGAAAAGTCGAAAGCTTCAATATCTCATAATCTAAACTCTAGAAAACAAAAAGCCCCGAAAATAGGAGAATTTTTTATAAGGTGTTCAAATGTAGAACCCTAAATCAACCTAGCTACCGTTAGCGCTAATGTTAACAGCTGTAAGCCCCCGTATACCTTAGCCCGTGCTAATAGTAGCATATGTTAGCTTAGCATGTTACCATGCTAATAGTAGCCCCTGTATAGTTTAGCCCGTGCTAATAGTAGCATATATTAGCTTAGCCTGTTACCATGCTAAGCGTTAGCAGAGGGTAGCACCCAAATAAGGATGTTAGCTTAACACTGTGCTATTATTGCTAATAGATGATAGCCCCCATATATGGATAGTAGCATCATAAATCAGGAATATTGCCCTGGAGTTGACCTCAACCCCCAGTCCTGTACCAAGCTTGTCATCAGATAATGCTAACTAATGAGATAACAATTATGAGAAAACCCAGACACACAGCAACAAACAATAGGAAATTAATTAATGAAAATTAATAGAAATTGAACCTTAAAAACTGTAACACCAGCAAGAGATTTAACAGCGCTTAGCATACCTGGCGCTAATCATCACGACTCTCAGCGCCGTTGTTTACCTTTTTGTTTGCACAACGGTGTAAAAGTTTTAATTTTCTGGACCTCTTCTAAGGACTTGATATATTTTTACTACATGTGCCTTCATGATCAGACTGCTAAAATATCTATTAAAGCAAGCGATAAGGTCTCGGCAAGGTCATCGAAAAGAATGTTATATATCGCCATAATTTGATTTATAGAGATCTATTTGTACGTCCGTCAGTCGATCGGTCAATTTCAAATATTACATTTTTGTTCACGTTATATAAGAATGCGTTAGGACTCAATGCCGTTTATTTTTAAAAGATGTTTCTTGTTCACCATAAAATCAGTATGCATTTTTTTCATAAAACAAAGTTCAGCAATCCCGGAGACCTCTATTCACTCGAGAAGGTTCTTAGAATGCGGACCTGATTAGAGAGTAATTATGGCACAAAAAGTTAAATCGTGGTATTGAACTTGCAAGGAGATATAATTACCACAGAACTTTCCAGTCCATCCTGGTGCACAATGACAATGAAAGGTTGATCCTAAGTCATGGCAGGTTCCATGATGACATGGGTGGAAGCCGCATGGTTTTAGAAGATGTATGTCTGTAAAACATTTTTTGAACTCATAAAATTTATATTAAGATATCATTCACGTTGCACATAGTGAAAACTGGCTAAAATTTCAAAATGGAATTTTGGGAAAAATACTCATTGCCACCTAGATTAAAGTGAAAAAAAATGTATTATTTAAGGTTGTTCTAATGTTTGCAATCTCGGTATAGTCTAATTCATGTTCTAATTACCAAGCACATAGATTTTTCTACTTAAACAAAAGAAAAAAAAAACACATTTGTATAAAAACTCTAGAATTCATGGAAATTATACCAAAACAACTCATACATGGAATAAGTATACACATGCTGGTCAACAATGTTTAGTGCCAATTCGTCAAATAATGTTAGGGTTTGCAAGAATTTCAAGACAAACCTACTTCCGGGTCTTCTTTCGGTTTTAGTATGTCCTTGGTAATTAAAACATGTATTAGACTAAACTGAGCTTGCATTCATTAGTATATCCTTAGATAAAAACATTTCTTCATGAATAACTTGGTTTGAAACTAGTCAGTCAGATGTAACCAGATAAACCTGATTGCAAAAGCGAGCAGCTAGGATAATACTTAATATACATACGAACACACGAACATCTAAACACCCAAATTTTCTGAAACAAACCACTAATTATTTTGAGGTGGAAATTTGGAATTCTGTTCCAACAAATATCAAAGGCCTTCTAAATATCACGTCGTCTATGACATAAATAAAAACACATTCACTTTTATTACACGAAAATAATCAATTAAGCTTTTATACAAATAAAAATTAATTAGCAGACTGACTGTGTCTTTTCTGTTTGCTGTTATTATTCCATAATTTGATTTGTTTTTTTCTCTCTCTCTCTCAAATTATTTGATTTTGTGTTAATTGTTCGAAAGGTACACATTACATGTTGTGTAATACTTTTTTAAATAAAAGAATGCATTATAGAAAAAATACGTGAACAATTTGCTTTATAAGTTATCTTCTTGAGACAAAGATATTATTATAATAATATTATTGTTATACAGCTTTGGCTAATGTTTTACACAATACTTTACAAAAACTGTGAAAAGAAGACAAACATGACAAAATTCTTACCAGAATTTATAAATTTGAAATGAGCGTTTGTATCTAATTATGTTTCTGTGCTAAATGATTCATATAACGTTTTGCTTGTACTTTTTCTTTTATAAGTGCTATGAACATAACGATAGTTAATTACAACATTAAGTTTTCCACTATATGTTTATTAAGCTATAGATAGATACATGGGAGCTAAATAAGTTGTAATTGACACATTACTATACATCAGGATTGCATGAACACTAATCTCACCTTTTCGACATTGCTGCCCGGTCCATCCATTTGCACACTGACAACTAAATTGCCCAGGTGTATTTGTACATGTTCCTCCGTTAAAGCATGTGGTGTTTTCAGCACACTCGTCTATGTCTAAATATTAAAAATCGTTATGTCAAACCATTTTCTGCTTACATGAAAATGACACAATATCTGGTAATAAATGGGGCGAGTCACAAATAAATGTCTTGGGGAAAATGACATTATTTCATGCTAACCCCATAGATCTTGATCCTTGTTCTTGCACATTCAAAATTCGAGAATTTAAAAAATGTCAATGAAATACATATATAGTAAATATTTTCATAACGAGATTCTTTTCACCATTCATTTTTTTCTGATGATTCTGACGTGATATGTCTACACTAAATTGTTATATCATTGAAATATCAACATTTTAAAAGAAAGCGGCTCAACTAAGACAGTATTAGTAACAAAATATAAGTCATAGTATAAATATAAATATATTATTAACAAGTATTACATGTTTTTGTAAACGTCGTTAGAATACTGTTACCTGTAATTACAATGTGCACAGTCTGCTGATACAGAAAGACAGCATAAATGAAATGCTTAACTGATATGAAAAGTCATTAAGATTGTGTGCCCTGATTTGGAAACAGTTTGACACAAAATTTGCACTATTTGTATTTCATAATATGCTGGTTTTTAAATCTCTAGCAGTGCACGTTTTATCTGAAAGTTACTTCTCAACGATTTTATCCAGTATCTCAATAAACAAAAACATAAACTGTTCCTGACAGGTATTTCAAAAGTAGGTAAATATATTAATTTTTTATATAATGGAATCCCATTCTTTTTATGTACGGTGCATACGCTTATCAATTATTGAAATTAACCAGCCTAGAATTAAAATTACAGGAATAAATAAAACTAAACATTGACGATAAATACCTTAAAATACAGATGATTTTAATAAATTGCATATTCATTCTATGTATTTATATATAAGTTAATTAGTGTTTTTTCATCTTTACTAATTCAACTACCTTTTTTCTATTTTTCTTAATTTAACTTCAAGAACAACGAGAACCAGTTGTAATTACTAGAACTTTCAACATGGAAAATTAACTTTTGTTTCTTTTTCAGATTTCTTTTTTTTCACAAACGGGTTTCTTTAATAAGTTACCAAATGTGTCGTTCTGGTCTTGATAAAGAAGACAACCCCGTACAATCTACATCGCGAATCTCAATACTGAAAAAAATGAATGAAATAAACTTTGAAAACGATCAAACACGACAAAGGTTGAATTCATGTTTTCAATGTCATCTTCATGAAGGAATTGTCAGACAGTCTGACCTCTAGAGTGAAGTTAGTGTTGATTAGGGGATAACGTGACAGCCTAATTTTTGAAAAGCTCGCACTGACACGTTATAAACTAACTTACTAAACTAACTGTATTCAAACCACTTAGTTAAACTGTGCGATAACTTTTCAAACAGATAAAACTAAAACTTTCGAATATCTTCTATTGAACGCTATGCTTTTGAAACAAGCCTTATTATTTGTGCAGTGCGGCGGCCGTAAAAAGTCTCATCGTACATATAGTCCGTATCATTACACGACATTGAGTACAAAACTATTTTTTTTGCGAATTTTGTTTCGCAGATGTGAGACAACCTACATGTATATAGGAAGAGTAACACATTCGTCCTTATGTTGACATATTTAGGTACCACGTTTCAGATCATGAGCAACATATGTGCGCACTGCGGCTTCGAAAAATAAAAAATAAAAATTTGCTATGAGATTAGCCATATTAAGTTATTTCCTGTCAAAAATATGACCGAAGATTTCTTTTTCCGAAACGTGAATACTGCAACAAAAGGCATGCCTTTAAATACACTCTTAAGACGCAGTGGGATCTATGAAACTCATCATAGGCTCCCGACTATACAATTCTGGTCTCTTCCGGGGTACCAGACAGAATATAGTCACCAACCATTGAGGTGATCTTCATAGTTCATTATTTACGTAAACTTTGTCCCTCCTTTGAATCACGAACAAGATGGTGTGACTTATTTTAAACTAAGTTTAAAATCGAAATTAAAAATATTAAAATATCGAATAAAATTTGTAACTTAAAGCCATTAAAATAGACGACAGGGAACATTGAAAGCCATTGAATACGACAAATATGAAAATATTGCAGGATCGGTTTGATTGAGTCTGTAATACTGTTTTACTATTTTGACACAAACGATCATTCCTAAAGCTGCTAAATGAATCAGGTAATTGCTTAAGAAGTATAGTAAAAGTAATGAGATCCTCAATGTTCATCAATTACATAAATTTGAGCCCATTTCCAAGCTTTCAGATTCATATTTGCTTCGACTGACAGTGCAAAACTGATTCTTAGGCTAAGTTTCAATGTTATTGGAGTTTGCTTTTGTTTCAGGAGTGTTTAATTGCTTGGATTTTTTCGCCTTAAGAGCTCAACCCTTTGTGTACAATAAACACTGCTTCCTGTGTCAGATTGTTAATGGGAGTTGTATTATTTGGTGCTGTAACCAACCTAAGTTAGAAAAATATATTTTCAAAATTAAAGTAGGCAGTGGTTTTGCAAAAAGAAAAATAAATGAACTGCAAGCATGTAGTTGCTGTCACGAGAGCAACATATTCGGTTTTATTTTGATAAAATATATTCAGAATTATTGTTGTGCTAGAAAAATGAGCAAGACATGCATATGTTTGGAGGCCAATTTAACGAACTCAAGTCCAAATGAGCGGATTAAAACAAAACATGAGGAGTCTCTAACATGTAACATTTTATTTCTTTAATCGATAACATGTGGGTCATGGTTTTTTATAGACATATTAGTAACAATAAGACGAAAGCATATATTGTCTACTTTACTGTATGAATGCAAAAAAGTGAAATATGCATATCAAGAATAGCCTCAGTTAGAAAACACACTTCTAGGGTGCGCTGACCTCACACTTGCCCCCAACAGGTTGTCATATCAACAAACAAGTACAGGATGTCTTAGTGAAATAACTCCAACCCACACATAAGCTAAACAATGTTGCATGCAAAAGCACACAGACATACAAAACATATGAAGCTCAGTTTTATCTGAGTTAAAAAAAATACGAAAACTAAACGGCGATTTAGCTTTAATACGAGCTGATAAAACTAATAATAATAATAATAATAATAATAATAATAATAATAATAATAATAATAATAATAATAATAAATTCTTTATTTTTAGAGGATAACATATTTGGCATGGCCATTCTTACATATGGTCCTCTTAAAATTATGTACAAATTATTACAAATTTATATTCATATATACATTCATACATTCTCATAATATAATTGAAAGAAAGAAAAAAAATTACAATAAAATTTCAAGAACAATATGAAAATGCTGGAAACAGACATATTTAAATGAAAAATTGTAACAATAGCAATTATAACAAAAGATTCATTACCCAAACATCTTAAACATTTACTCATAATTACACTGTAATTGTATTGACAATGCACTACATATTATCAAATAAGAATTTTTTTAACATGTTTTTTAAATAATTTAACTGTTTTGCATGACTTTACGCTCAAAGGAAGAGAGTTCCATAAATTTGGACCAACAACTGAAAATGATTTACTGTATAATAGAGTGTTAAATTTTGGAACTAATAGATTCCCATTTGAAATAGATCTTAATTGCCTTTCATTGCTATATGTTAGTTCTTTAAACATCGAAGTTATGTACACTGGTGCCATGTTATGTAATGCTTTGTAGGTTAGTAAAAGAATATGGTATTTGATACGACATCGGACAGGCAGCCAGCTTAAATGTTTAAACATGATAGATGAAGGCGTAGTCAGCCCTGTTTTAAGAATAATTCGCGCTGCTCGTTTTTGTAGTTTTTCGAGTTGAAAAATATTGGATGAGTTTGTTCCGCCCCAAACCAAACAACCATAATCAAATAAGGGAATTATATACGCATTGTAATACTTTATCAAACAATCTTGAGAGACATATGAAGATAATAACTGCATGAG
This sequence comes from Corbicula japonica, assembly GCA_038501625.1. NCBI lineage: Eukaryota > Metazoa > Mollusca > Bivalvia > Venerida > Cyrenidae > Corbicula > Corbicula japonica. Next base: position 579,410 of record JAZAYU010000282.1, read on the forward strand.
AGTAAGTTTACGGGAAATCTGAGTAACCATATGATGAACTTGTAAGTTCCAAGTCAGTTTATTATCAATAGTTACCCCTAGTAACCTTTGTTGGGTAACATTTGTAACAGATGTATTATCAATATATAGGTTAATATTTGAGACCTGTGCAAGTCTGTTACGTGTACCGATTAACATTACTGATGATTTTTCTGCATTAAGGAGCATGTCATTATTTACACACCAGTTTAATACTTTATCGTTTGCTGATTGCAATTTTTGCTTAATAACATCTACATTTTTGTCATGCGTATGTACAGTCGTGTCATCCGCAAAGAGATCGGTCGAACAATTGTTGATATATAAGGGTAGATCATTGATAAACATAAGGAATAATACAGGTCCTAACACAGAGCCCTGTGGGACTCCCATCGTAACAGGCCGCGGCTCTGATACCCTATTACTAATTACAACGCTCTGAACACGTCCGGTCAGGTAAGAGTTGAAAAAGTCGACCGCATTGTCAGAGAATTTGTAAATCTTAAGTTTATTTAAAAGCAGCTGGAAATCAACTAAATCAAAAGCTTTCCTGAGGTCGTAAAATATTGCCCCGGTTAATTCACCAGCATTCATATTTCCTAACCAGTTATCAATTATTTTAACAAGGGCTGTTTGACATGAATGCAAGTGTCTAAACCCCGATTGTCCTTCGTTAATTAAGTTGTACTTATTAAGGAAAGACAAAAGGTGTCTCACTATGTGTCGTTCAAATATTTTTGATGTTACAGGAAGTATCGATATTGGTCTATAATTAGTAGGATTGGATTTGTCACCGGTTTTAAACCTCGGAAAAACTTTGGCATGTTTAAGGGTGTTAGGAAATGTATTGTTGATAATACAGCTATTAATTAGCTTGGTAATACTTGTAGTTATAACATTCGCAGATAATCTAAGTAATTTCGGACTAAGTCCATCTAGACCAGTTGCTTTTGTTATGTCTAGTTTTCGTAAAAAAATTAAAACGTCATTTTCTTTAATAAAAGGAATAGTAAAGTAAATAAAATTTGGAACTCTTGTATTCACAAATTCTTCCAATTTGTCAAGTGAACCATTATTTGCGTTAGTTCTATCAGTAGAGTTAATGTTAAAAACGTCTTTGATATTGGTAAAATACTCGTTTAAAAAGTTCGCAATTTCGCTGATGTCATTTATCGTATGCCCATCAATTTCAAGAGAGTTAATAATATCCCTATGTCCAGAGTTACCACGAAGGTCATTAATATGTTTCCATAAATACGAGATATTTTTCTTGTCTTCGATTGCAGATTCTATTAGCCGCTGTTTGTTTTCCCTAATAAGACACTTTACTTTGTTTCGCCAGTACGTATACAGTAGCCACTGTTTAGTTCTATGGTAATAATCTCTATTACGCCCTGCCTTAATAACATCTTCATTTATCCAATCAGGTCTACTAATATTCTTAACACGTTTGGTTTTTAAGGAAGAATGACAATTTAATACATACATAAAAGTGGCAGTCCATCTTTGAAATTCATCATCAGGTCCGCCTGATATTGAAAAATCTGACAATGACTCATGTAAATCACTTAAAAAGTCTGTTTCAGAAAATTTTCGAAAAGATCGATAAGTAATTTCAGTATGCGTTTGTTTTGTATTGTTACTACCATGTACGCATCTTGTAAAACAAATTGGATAGTGATCACTAATTGCAACTTGAGCTACAAAAGATTCAACAACAAAATTAATATCACAGTTTCGGGCATATAAATGATCAATAATAGATGCTGACGATTAAGTTACGCGAGTGTGGTTTTTAATAAGTTGACATAAATCATGATTTCTTAAGCACTGTGCCCATGCTTGGTTTTTAATAGAGTCGGTGTCAGTGCAAAAATTTATATTAAAGTCACCAAGTATATACATTTCAAGATTACACATTGAGGCGGTTTCAATCTGCCTTTCAAAACATTCACTCCAACTAACTGGAGCCCAAGGTGGTCGGTATACAGAGCAAACAAGAATTGGCTTGATACTTTTAATCCTTACCTCTACCCATAGGCTCTCAACATCATCAGTTTCTAAGTCAAGCCTACGTGTATAGTGTAGACGATCAGCAATGTATAAAACTATCCCACCCCAGACGTTTTACTAATATTTGTACAATCACGATCTTTTCGCTCGATAATAAAATTTGGAACAGAAATAGTTTCATTATCAACTTCATGATTAAGAAAGGTTTCGCATACTCCAAATAAATCAATATCTTTTGATCTATATACCAACATTTTTAGTTCATCTAATTTAGAAAGTAGGTGATTAATGTTCAAATTAACGACATGAAAACCATGTTCAAAAAATGTAAGTGGGGTTACATCATTTGTTTGAGAACTAGTATTAAAACTATTATTTACAGATATACTTTTAGATGACATGCAGTTTGTTTTTACTTTAAGTTTGCTATTTTGGCATTTATTATCATGAATATTTGACATGGGTTTGGAAGTACCGTATGAATTGTTTGAATTACATGTACATGGAAATTCATTACAACTGTGGCAAATACCTGAAAGAGCACTAAAGCTATTATGTATTTCAAGCGTCTGTAGTACATTGTCTTTGTATTTCTAATGATAATTGTTTCTTCCATGGTCGCTGCTGTAGCCTGCTGGACGCCGCCTCTCATAATGCCGTGTCTTGCCAAATCCTCGTCTACAGTCCTCTCTAACGTGATTTGAAAGACCACAGTTCGTACACGGCTTGGCGTTGAAGTGCCCGCGGGCGTTCCGGTTGTATGTAGGGGAATATCTTCTGCGGTGGTCTTGTTGAATCGAAGACGTTTGTTGTTGTTGGCGTAAAATAGGTGTCACTGTATGGATGATGTTGATTAATGTTCTGGTGCCACGTACGTTGAGATGAATCCCATCATTGTGGTAGAGAGATTTTGCTACGGTCCTGTTGCCGTATATGAACGCATCATGGCTGTCTATCAGCGTGAAAGATACTTCTTTCTCAAGTCTGTGCAGTTTGGCATTCAGTTCTCGGACATCGCAATCTCGCCTTGGAGCAACAGTACAAATGAATACTTTGCAGTGATTTCGATTGAGTTCGTGTATTGTCTGCTTAAGTTCATCGATCTCAAACTGCAGGTCACAAGAGTTCTGTGCAACATCGTTTCCGCCAATATAAATCACCACTTTAGATATATCTACAGTTTCTTCTGATTGCAGATACTCGCAAACGTCTCTGATTCTTTTACCTCGAAGAGTTTTGACTGCAGTTAGATCGCTGAGACCGCGGGTGTGTATTCCTCGTAGAATAGAATCCCCTATTATTAAAGTATTTGTCCGTCGTATTCTGGGTGTTGATTGTCTATCTATATCACGTATATCTTGGGGTGGTTGTTTGTTACAGGCCTGCTGTTCAGAGACTGTAGATGGACTAGGCTGTTGTGACTTACCGAAGACTGCAGAGGGACTTAATTGTTTTGATGATGATGATGATGCCTTCAGCAAATCGCATATTGATTGAAATTTCTTCTGTGTGCTTTGTATGCTTAGCTGTATAGCATTTTCTATTTTCTCAGCTGAGTTTTCAAAATTATTAACATTTTCCTCGGTATTTCTACTTTCAAACTTAATCTTATTCTTATATGTTTGTGTGCTTTTGCATGCAACATTGTTAAGCAGATAAGTGGGTTGGAGTCTTTTCACCAAGACAACTTGTACTTGTTTTGTGATATGAGAACCTGTTGGGGCAAGTGTGAGGTTGGTGCACCCTAGAACCTGGTTTAAACCCCCAGTGGCAATTTGATTTGCCACTGACCGTTCCAAGGCGGTAACCCCTCGGGTTCTCATTTTTGTTTATTGTTAGTGGTGTCTTTTTTGAAACTGATTATTTTATTAACCATGCTCTCTCCCCCTCTCTTCTTCTTGACTGTGTGGGGAGGCTGTTTTTTCTGAATGTGGCGATTCCTGATATGCATATTTCACCTTTTAATACACTGTAGTTGATCACGTAAGCTGGTGAATTCAGACCTGGATTCCTGAATGAAGCTGTGAAGCACCTGATTAAGGTTTTCCGTCATGTTGAAGAGTTTTCTCATTAGCATTAGTTCGGGGGATTCTGTTGAAAATGTTTGACACTGAGCATCTACCGTTTCAACAAATCTTTCGTTATCGGTATTTATTCTATATTTCTAGTGTCCAAAAGAAACGATACGAAACATTTTTTTCAAAATGTCTTTCTGCCTAGTAACCTTCTAACAATAAAACAGTTCTGCATATCCCATATCCAAAAAAAAAACAGCGTATTCCATCAAAGTTGACATGAACATTTGATGATTAATTTCGGAAAAAAATGTGCGGAAGACATGAGTGACCACGCCAAGACCGTCACAGAAGGTATCGTTTCTTTTGCACACTAGTGTGTAAATCAAACAGAAACAGAGATGAAAACATAATTTATGCAAGTTTGCGTTTCAGATAAACACTTGCCAAGGCGAAACAGTATTTTATTTGCGACTATACCTCGACGCTACCGGTAACCTATATCTGCGACGACTACAAAATTTCCATATTTTATCAATCATGTAAATGCTGTAACCTTGAATTATTCCATATCGTCTGTGGGCAGGTTCAGTTTTACATGCTGGATTCGAAAACACTGGCGAAGTGAGGATACTTAATGGAGATCAGCCATGGGATAAAAGGGCAGATTTTACAGGGCTGAGTTGGGTTGGCCAGTTTGGGCCACTCCCCTGTATATTCGGGCTAGCAACAGACATGTTCTTAGTCGTTATTGTGGTAACATAGACGTTTGCAAAGCAGACGTCCATATTCCTTCTTGAGCAGACAGGCGATGCTAATGCAGCTTGCTAGGAGATCAGATATAACGAACTGAATAACACAGTAAGGAATGCGAATTATTTATAATTGTCGATTAAATTTAAGCCCATCATTTTTGATGAATTTCACGACTTCATAAAATGAGCATAATATTTAGTCCCGGGTAAACCACAGATGCTTTGAAGACGGACCCCGTTTTCTCCAAACTTTTTTATAAACTAGCAGCCCCGCCCCTCCCCATCTCCAAAAAAAACAACCCAACATAAGAGGGTCTACACAGGGTATACACTGGATAACACATCATTTTGGATAGATTGGGACCTTTATCAGTCTATCCACATGGAATTAACTATCAAACAGCTATGTACTGGCTTTGACAGTCGGGACACGAATTTTCAAAGAAATTTGTATATTATAGTAAATTCAGTATGGATAGACAAACATTTCTTTTTATCTATCAAATTCAACACTTCGGCGTCCATTTTTTCTTCTCCAAGTATTCAACTGTCTCGAGCGTTTTCATTGGACGGAAATTTACGAGCGGAAACCTTCGTCCAATGAAATCGATCGAGACAGTTAACACTCGTAGAAAACAAAATGGGAGACGAAGCGTTATAATTCATAGGAAGAAAGAAATGGCCAATGGTTTGAAGACCGAGAGAAAAATAGACAAATAAAAGGGTCCTTGCATGTTATTTGACGATAAGGTATTGATTAAAGTTCATTTTGTCTTTGTATTTCAACAAATAACCGAAATCGCATTTTTTTCGTGTTCCCCATTGTTTCCGACCTAACAAAAAGCTGGTCGCTGGGGTTACCTTTTCTGATGCCCGTGAAAAACGGATTAATATTTCGGCAATCGGTTTTCGGAATTGAGGAAAGTAAAACCATGTGCATTTAAAGTACTAAGTGCTGGCAGAAAAGGATAATATTTAATTGGTGAAAAATTTTACCAAAGGGCTAGATAGTGACAGAGGCCTTTCCAACCTTGTCTATGATAATATACCAGTAAAGGGTATGTAAATCATATTTTTGGTTTATTATATGTATACATGTGGTGCTTTAAGTTGTTTTAAGCGGTCATTTAGTGAAATACAAGCACATGGCGGGGGTTGGCGTGTAGGGTCCGATACTGCCGCCTGTGGGAACAGCTTGACTTCTATGTAAACTGATGTTTGAGTTTGTATTAATGTAAATCATTATGGAAGTTTTCAATTACAAATATTAAATTAAAATTAAATTAAATCCATTTAAACCGGTAGCTATTGTCTTGTTATATATTTTGCAAACTAGCTGCTAATAAAACATTACGACCATATCCAAGTAACTCCCGGATCTGCCGGTCGACGAGTGGGTAAGCGGGATGTATTTAAATGCTTTAACTATCGGAAACGCTTACTAAAATCGCCCTGTCAGCCACTACGTGGTCAGCAAATTTGAAATGATGACATCACACTTGCACCAACAGGTTCTTATACTAGCATTTGTTTGTTCATATGCATGTGTTTGTGTGTTTGATTTTCTAAGCAATGTGTTATCAAAGGCATTATAGGTTGGAATTCAAAGTTACTGGTCGGAAACCTAGCGATATTTGACATCGTTAAAAGAACGCTTGGCGATGTCTGTTTATGACATTTTGATTTTAATGTTATCGAAAATAAATTAAATTCTAAATTTTCTATCATAGAAATGCAGATTCCCTTAATTGATTAATCGTTTGCCTTGAATGTTCAGATCGGCTCTTAACCCTAAAGTAGCGTTGTTTATGCCGTGTGGCGGCTGTAAAAAGTCTCCCCGTACATTCAATCAGTGCTGTTATCAGTTACTTTCTTTGAAAGTTGTTGAGCATGATACTTATGTACTAAGTTAATAGTACTTCTAAGATTACTTTTGTTTTAATAAGATAGGTGGTTTCAATATCCCAGCCAATGAGGTTTCGGATATTGTCCAATCACCACCAAGGATATACTTCCTGCTTTTTAAATTTTGCCTTTGGCGTTGTCTGTGATATGCAGAATTTATATTCTAAGATCCCCTTTCAAAATTCTATTCTGTTTAGTTCCGCCCATTGTTTCTCGTTTAGGGCAAACCCATTCTTTTATCTGAAGACCATACGCCGCTGAACATGGAATGGTACTAATCTAAAAATACCTCATTGAAGGTTCCATGTTCGCCGCCATATGCATACCATCGTTTGGGATGGACCGAAATTGTACTGTTTATTGGTGTAAATATTGAGTTGCGCTCAACCCGGGGCTAGGCGGCGCGGGCAGTAATATGCATTCCCATTTCTGCCCATAAACAGACTCAATCAAACCGAGCCTGCAGTCGTAGTCGGTGGTTTTCAAAGTTCCATTTTCATCTATTCCTATTACAAACGATAAGCCTAACGAAAACGAACAAGGATAGGATTAAATTGTTAAAACACTTTTGTATGCAAATTCTTGAATGAAACAACTGCTCGTTTACATCCCCTGGGAAAAAGAAGGCAGAAACGTTCATTTTCGCAAACAATTGTACTGTTATCAGCAGTTTATTTTAAATTTTAAAAAACCGCTTAACAACTTTCACACAAGATAACACTTTGTAACACTGTGAGTTAACAGCCTGGTATAAAAGGATATAATGTAAAAGCTGGCTTTCGTACTAGTAACGCCGCTATACGTGATAAATGTGTAATTTACAAAATATTAACGATAATTCTGAATACATATACTACTCGTTGAAAATCCTGGAGCATCTTTACAAATTTTACGATGAACTTGTACAATGGAAGACCTTAGCATTCGTTTACACAAAATATTAATAGATGACAAAATAATTGTTTGGATCTGTTCCATTTGTGCCGTCGATATGCAGTAGTGTTGGCAGCGTGTTGCAGTCTTGAAACATCATCTGAAGCGAGAATATTAATTAATATTAATTAATTCATTAGTCAAAGACCGAAAAATCTAACATGACTGATACAAGTATTTTGAAGTATGTCATAAAATAAATCAGTCTTGAATACTAAAATATTAAAAATATCACGGCAATACGCTTTCCTAGTGTGACCTTATTTTTGTGACGCATTAAGCGCAGGACATATTTAACATTTACAACGTTTTCTGGATCTACGTCTTGTTTGCCTTGAATAAGCACATTTCATATCGGGATAAATCTTCAAATATATCTCTAACATTCGGACTCGCTGACAAACAGTAACACCATTGTAGTACGGGAGGCTTTTCATTATGTAAAATAAAATTGTATGAATCCTTCGGTCACTCGATGATTGTTGCCTGCCAAAACATGATACAGATATTTTAAAATGACATGGCTTACCAAAAACCCAGATGATCCATCTCGAATACAACCAACATATACCCCTGCCTTGTTATTTTCAACAGTCACTCCACTGTAAGCTGCTACCGGGGTGTATACAGGTATTTTGTCCTTTATGCAGACACCTGTTTGCTTAAAATAATGCAAATATGATACACACCAAATATAATTATACTGAATCAAATTTTACAACACTATTATGTTGAATTAATGCTAATAATAATAAAACTCGTCAAAATAATTTATAACGGCATCAATTTCACCAACCATTTGCACAATATAAGCATTTTATTTTCTATCTGTCTCAATTGTAGTGCCAGTTTCCACCATGAATTGCATTAAATCTGAAGAAAGCTCGCGAATATGAGGCAATGAATTGTATAATGTTTGCTCGCGAATATGAGGCAATGAATCGTATTATGTTTGCTCGCAAATAAGAGGCAATGAATTGTAAAATGTTTGCTCGCGAATTTGAGGCAATGAATTTTATGTTTGCTCGCAAATATGGGGCAATGAATAGTAAAATGTTTGCTCGCGAATACGAGGCAATGAATAGTATAATTTTTGCTCGCGAATATGAGGATTTGAATTGTATAATGTTTGCTCGCGAATATGAGGCAATGAATTTTATAATGTTTGCTCGCAAATATGAGGCAACGAATTGTATAATGTTCCAAACAGCGTAAATGTCAAAATTAGGCAAACAAGTCAACAATAAATTTTAAGAAAATACCATTTTCGGCCTGATTTTCGTATAGATATTTATTTATCTAATTATAGCTGCTTTTACCTAAAATAGCTTAATGTAGACGAAAATAAGGTGCACATGTATTTACCAAGCATTCCGTACAGCAAAAAAACCGTACCAGAAACATGAAAATTTGCAAATATTGGCAACAAAAGGCCCATAACTCAAATCTAACTAAATGTTAGATCTGATGACGGCCCGCAAATATCGTATGTACAATAGTTGTTTTCCCCGATATCTGTTTTTACATCAATACAGGAAGCATTACACACAATGATGTAAAAAACTGAATTTGTGATTACAGTGGAAATGATTGCGATACCACATAAAACACACATATCTTCAGTACAATATGTCTAACGCTGTGTGTCCACACTTTCCATGTTTTATCATGTGTTTACATGGAAGATCATAAAATATGTTGGGAACGTTTCGACATTAACGACAATCACCATTTACGTTCGGTTTTGGATAAAAGCACGTTTTAGTGACTCGTCTAAATCGACTTTGTGGTGGTTACACATAGAACTGGTTTTAAATGTTATTAATAATTTTGAGGAGAGTATTTCAGTAAGCTACATTTACCTGCACTGGTTGTCCTTTTTGCCATTCGTATATGGATCCTAAATTGCAACAAAACATCGGAAAGGCATCATTTGAACCAAAGCTGTTAGTTCCAGCACACGCAGTGGCCTTCGCACTGAAAACTGACTTTCCCTCGAGTGCATAGTTTAATGTGCATTTATGGTCGCATTCCGGTAAGGCATCTATAAAAGTGTAGAAAATAGTTTCTCTTAACATTAAAGAATAGAAAATGCGAGATATATGGTGACCCAATTCCTGGATAGTTTCCGTATCATTCAATCGTTTTTACAATTTCACCACATTTTGATAAAAATATTCACATATTTTTTATCATTCTATATTTCACTTCATCCCCTACGATAAAGTCTTTTTCATTAAATGGATCATAAATTCTGATGGTAAACAGTTTGACGTATTACTTTAAAAGACGCGGCTTCAGTAGAGCCGTTCACAATTTATTGGACGTTGCTCGCCGAGCACGCACGTTTTGCCACCAGTTGCTGCGAAAAATCGTACCGTCATTCACGTTGTCCTCAACGTAGCTATTCCAACAGCCATTCGAAAAAGCTATAATATCACGAATTCTTTTAGTTTTTTCTGTATAATTAATGAGATTATTTATGAGTGTAAATATAAGGATTGAAGCGATATAATTTTATGATGGTTTCATTTGGGTATGAAAAAAAGTTGGATTGTTTAAAGTACCCGAGAAGCCTTCCGGGCTTCACACCTTTAAACCAACAGTTTTCCATACCTAAATGAAAACCATCAAACATTTCTTCAATCCTTAACTAACGTCATAGATTAATTTTAGGTTGACTGGTAATATCAGGCGTTGGTAACTTTCTAATTACGCAGACCATTTGTCAGCAATAATTGAGTTGATTGACATGGCATGATAGTAGCTATCTTTTGTAAAACGTTTAATTTTGTTTTTGCATGAGTTGCCACAAAACGCCTAAAAAGCAAGTTCTACCTGTTTGGCAATGTTCTCCACTCCAACCGCCTGGGCATAAACAGAGGTAACTTCCTACAGTGTTAAAGCACGTGCCGCCGTTCTGACAAGCGTTAATCGACATACATTCGTTAATGTCTGAAAAATTAAACACACAACACAGTTGTTATTCCCATGAAAACCTAAAACGGGAAAATCAGACTAACAAATGACATCTTCAATAATAAAAGTAGCAAAAACATAAAAAAAACATCGATGACACATTGACAACAAAAATAAAATCTTCCCATGATCGCATTACCAGCTGTCTACCCGAATTTGATAAATTTATTTTATCGAATGATATTTCAGTGTTTGATATTTAATGCAAACACAACAAGAACTATCACTGAATGTGATTAATGCCCCACATACTGGAACTAGTTAAACTTATTCGTCTAAGTGGACTTTGTGGTGACTGCATAGAATTGGTATTGAATTGTATGAATAATTATGAGGAAATTATTTCAGAAAGTTAAATTTCCCTGCAAAAAAAACCCTAATACTTGGTTTATTTAAGCCGCAAAATAGATATGCAACCGGTCAGACTGAAGGATGATAAAAGATAAAAATGAGAAGGACAACGGGAAAGCTTGATAAATCGGAAGTAGATAATACGAGATAAAGACTGATTGCCTCAAGTGCATTTCTCACTCGAGTGCAGTAAAACAACAAAAGCTTAAACTTGTAATCACAGAGTTATGTTATCATCTTATGCTAAATAATGGTTAGCAATTATGCCAACCTGTCTGGCACGTGTCTCCCGTCCAACCTTCCGAGCAATCACACATGTAGCTACCAGGAACATTTATACAATGTCCTTTGTTCTCGCAAATATTCTGAGGAAAGCATTCGTCTACATCTAAAACAAAAAGTAAGACAAATTCAATGCTATTAGTAATCTTTATTGTTCCTATAGCACGCTCGGTAAACGTTCGCTCCATAACCAAAAATAGAACACACCAAAATACGCGAAAGCCACTTCCGAGTAAGAGCGTTGTATTTGTTATAAAAATGGAGTAATTACAAACATTTTTGTCTTTATGTGGATATTTATTAAAAATTGGAGAATGTATTGTTATGTTATGTCGTGTTAGAATGATGAAGCTTCGCGGAAAAATAGTTTCATTTTTTTAACATATGAGTTGTTCCGGCTAGAATATTTTCCAAGCAAACGCCGCTGCATGATGTTCTTACTTACTTGACATTTTAACTTAATTTTGTCCTTTGATATGTTTAATAAGGTATTTCGATATCAATCGAACATCGGCTGCAAGCGACTGCTATTCAACTTTTGGATGAATGTAGTAACGTCTCTTCGATAAAACATTGGACGGAACTAAACATTTTAAATTTGACAGGGGATCTGATAATTTTAATACTGCATATCACAAATAAGTCAAAATTATAAGCGCAGAAAGTACATGTTTGGGGTGATTGAACAATATCCAAATCTAAAAGGCACTAATCAAATGTACGAGTGTGCATTTTACAGTCGCCACACGGCCCTAAACAAGAAAACAATTGGCTGAGCTACGTACATGTACATGTATAGAAATTTATTGACTGAATACAGATCTCATTCTGAGTGGTTATTCATCGCATGCGAATGCAAACTGTTCAAATTCAAAGACTGAAAGCGAAGCATAATTTTCTGTTAACGATTTTTATTCTTTTTGGTCAAATTAAATGTACAGATACAGAATGTTTACAGCAATTTTAGTTGAAGAAAGTCAACGTTGGTTGTTTGACCATACGATTATGCAGCTCTATCTTGTGTTATTTTGGTACATCCATCATAAGTCTTCAATGACAATCTATAATTATACTTTATTTTGAAGGACCTGTTGTGTTACAGTCAAACGGACTCCTAGTGAAAATAATAAAAAGATTCGAAACCGCTTTTTTAATCAAGTGCTCCGAAAGATTACTTATCAGTAAGAATAATAAAATTACAACCTATATAACAATCATGTCCGGTCCATCCACTCAAACATTGGCAGTTGTAATCTCCTGCAGTATTAGTGCAAGTCCCGCCGTTCTGACAAGGGTTGCTTGTCGAACATTCATCTATGTCTGAAAATGGATTTACGATTGAAAGTATTTTGCGCTGTACAGAAAATCGTTACTTTGTACCTTATGCAATGCTTATGCTGCTACTGCTGCTGCTGTTGCTGCTGCAACTGATACTCTGAGTGCATAGAAAATAACCAAGTTGAACCAAGCAAAACGTTAAAATCCCACTGTAATCGTAGCATGAAAACATGATATGTACAGCATTTTAGACAAAATTATAAAATTTTAAAACTTTTACATTGGCTCACAGTGCGTTCGCGGATTATGTTCAAAATACACAGAACAGCTACAGAATATCTCCCTGTAAACTGTAAACTCGCAACCAAAGTCGATACAGACTTCGGTCAACAGACGAAATTAACCTTAACATCCCCAGAACACGAACAAGAATAGCTGATAGATCTATAGCTGTCACAGGCACAAAGTGATGGGATGCTTTTCAAAATCATTTAAAGTGCATTCAGAAGGAAGACCAGTTCCGATTCAAATTAAAGTCTCGCTTGTTTATTTTTTTTTTCTTAAACATACCAGGAACGAGAGCAATGTTGCGCTATATGAATATACTCGTATTTGTATGTGTGGAAGTTTTGTTTGCATTTTGCCCAAAATACTTTCTACTTTTAGTCTTGGAAAATTGCGAAACTTATTAACCAATATCACATTGTTCAGCTAAAAAATCCTACATTTTGTTTTTTAAATTTCAATTTACATTTTCCACCTATCAATTTTGACTTACTGTAATAGGCCCACAAATTGTGGGCAATATCAGTATTAGCTATGTTTTTCGCAGTTTTTAGATTTGCGTTCCTCCGTTAAAATGGTACAATAAATACTTTACTGCTCTGATTCCGGTTTTTATTTGATATTTTTCTGTGCAAAACAGGATTATTGGAACTACAGCGCAAGCACGTTAATTCGTTCAGACAATGACACAAACAGAGACGATTAACAACATGTAATTGTAAGTTGTAAGGACTTGAAAATTAGTATGTTAACCAATAAGCTCATTTATCATAATGTTAGCATGAATCCGTATATAGCGTTCATTAAAACGCAAATTTCCCGTTTTAATTATAATAGATGAAAATGGAACCTTGAAAGCCACCAAACACGACAAATATGAAAATATTGCAGGCTCGCTTTAATTCATGATTCTGTGCATGGGCAGTAATAGAAATGCATATTACTGCCCACGCCGCCTAGCCCCGGGTTGAGAGCAAGTCAATATTTACAACAATAAACAGTACAATATTGATCCATCCCAAACGATGTTATGTATATGGGGGTTATTTGTTAGGTTGTGTTATTTCTAGAATCAAATGGTGTTAATTTTTCAGTTCCAGTACAATTAAGGTTACTAACACTTAAAATAAACATGACGATTGACAATCTCAACAATTTTTTACCGGATTGACATTGTCCGTCTGTCCAGCCACTCTTACAGAGACAGCTTAACTTTCCTTGTGTATATGAACATGTTCCTCCATGTTGACATGGCCTGAACAGCAAACACGCGTCGTTAACTGTTAGAAATGTCATGTTACATTAATTATAATAGTAGAAAAACAAGAACTATCTTTAAAAAGATAGACGGCGTTGATGGAAAAGATTTATTTATACATACATAAGAAAGAAAGAAATACAAAGAGGCGAAGCAGACAAAGTTTAGTTAGTTTATTTTACTTGTTATAGCTGTTGACGAACCCTCCTGCCTTATTAGTATTAGCGACCGAATGATGACAACTTATAAATTCATTGAAAGTGTCTTTCAAAAAGAAATGTTGAAGCTTTTGCAACAATTTTATACGGTGATAATAAGTCGAATAAAGAAGCAATGTCTTACATTAAGTCTTGATCTACATTTATTCAGTTTCAATAAAATACCTCTTGTAGAGTTAGAACTCAAGATGAATAAATGTCCTTGAAATTTAATAAATATAATAACAGCTTGTTACAAGAGCGAAATCTACCAACTTTTACGTAAATTAACTTTAAAAAAGTGTCCTCTCCTGAGGATTGAGCCCGGGGCCTCCGCTTGCGATGCGAGAGAGATAACCACTACACTACAGAGAGCTTGTACTTTGGCTTTGAAATTAACAATCAGTATCAAAGGAACTAGAAAGGAAACCGTAAGAAGTAGAAATATCTGCACTTCTATTTCGTTTTACGCAAGTGTTTACCTGACACCCAAGAATATTCCATATAAAATTGTATTTAAGCCATCAATATTGACTTAACTTGTTATTTAAATCGTAAAATGTTTTACTCCAATACAATTATCGCTTTTTAAAACGAAAATGCTCGAACATGTAAGTGCCAGGTAGAAATACTTACACAAAATATAAAAATCTTTACGATAATTGTAAACACACCCACTAACAACAAATCGAAATAATCTATTTGTTTTTTTCCGCTGCATAATAATAAAAATCCCACTAGATACCTCTCCACCCTGCTAAATGCCTCTCTGGTGTAAATAGCTACCAATCGAAATAGTTTATTTCATTTTCCCGCTACATAGTAATAGAATACGAGTATTATTTACAAAATTTCATTGGTCGAAAAATTAGGTCAAAAGTGAGCTTAGACAGCTAACGCCGAATATAGTGTGATTATATTAACCTGCCCATTTTGCATACATTATTCGGTTATTGGTTGTGATATTTTTAACTTCATCACCAAAGCGTGAAAATCGTCATTACCTCAACGGGAAATCCATTACTTATGAATTATTTAGGTGTCTTCTTTCCGCTAGACATGTATGAAAGCGGAATGGCTCAGTGGTAAAGTGCATCCTTCAAACGCTAAATGTATGTGGTTCGAGTCCTGCTAGTGCCATTTTTGTTTTATACTTTTTTTGAAGCGGTTTTTATATAACGTTTCACGTTTTTTGTTATTTTCCACGCGGAAACCGTTGTTAATTTCTATAAGTGAAACAGAACTGCTGTGATATGTTTGAAATATTTTGTACTGATATAGTTTGTGACATGGAAATATCAATATTACAATAAAAAGTCCATAAAAATAAATCATTAAGGCAAAAAAACCATAATATTTAAAAACAAACAAACAAATAAACAATTAACATCTACAATATAAAACGCCAGGAAAAATGTTATAGGTCTAAGTACGACTCGAACCCGCGACAAGCGGCAAAATAATTGTCGTTTTGCTATTTTCTGCCTTCGTACCAACTGCGCTATAGACGCATATGGAAGTGAAGGCAGTTTTAAAGATATACATACCCATGCAAAAGACCAATCCAAAATAGCAAGAAAACCCCCGTCTCAAAATAGCACGTTCAACCACTGTGTAATGTATGCAAAATGGGCAGGTTAATATAATCACACTATAACATAATACTATAGATATATACAGTAGTAAAAGATATAAACACTAAACTCTATCATAACTTTAAATAATTAAAAAAGATTGAGAATAAAATGTAACCAAGAACCTCAATCAACCTTCCAAATAGGTCAGAAAATTAGTGATGTGCCGATGATCGGAAGACATCGATTAGCGACGTGTAAATGCTTCTCGATGTCGATGATCGATGTCGTTCTCTCATAATCGATTAACAGTTGAGACATGCGCAGTGTTAGTGTAAAAATATAAAGGTACGGGTTCCGGTCTTTACACCGGCCATAAAGGGAATTCACTTTGAAAAATTGAAAATAAAAATGGCGACCCAACCAGTGAGATTTACGAGAACCCAGGCAAGAAAATTAATCAGAAGTGTGGAAGCACTTTAGATTTTACAAGATTAACGAAAAACTTCCATCGCACAGAAAATACCTAGAGCAAACAGAAGGCCTTTGCAGAATTTGTTGCAAAAATTACAAAAATACAGACAACAAGCAAAAACGCAAAATGGCGCCTCAGTTACATGGCTATATGACGATGGTAAAAATTCTTCGAATAAATACGTATTGAATTTACTAGACATCTAAAGTAAGTATCTTGTGTCTGCAGCATTAAAATCAGTATATATTTCATAGGAAAACGCAACATTTTTGCATTTGAGAATTCATGTGGCGGATCTAGAGGGGTTCGGTTCAGTTGCACAATGGGCAGCAATGATTTTGATTCGGGTTTTGGTCAGAAAGTTGAAAATTATTAGTTTCCAGTAATTATGTATGCTACTGATCTAAGACTATTTGTAAACCTAACACTGCGTAAATTAAGAAACCGATTATAATCGTGAAATCGCTTCGGGAAGGGCAACCGATTCCAACCGATGATCGATTATGATTTGCAACCGATTTCCCAACACTACAGAAAATGGAATAAAAGTAATATAAATCATAAAAATAACATACTATAACAACCGAGCATTCCTCCATAGACACACCTTATTGCAAGGGCGAACAGTTTAGATTCAGATCAGCCAGCACACCAGTGCCGTCTGATCAGGATCTTAACTGTTCGCTTTTTGATTTGATAGGTTATCTCTGACCAAAATGCGATTAGTGCAGATCCTGATCAAACTGCACGAATGTGCCGGCTGAGCTGGAGCTACACTGGTTGCACATGCGTAAAATGCGTGTATATGGAGGAAAGGGTTAAGTAATGCATGTTTTTCTTCTTACTACTTTCGCAGTGACTTCCTGCTGAACCATGTACACAGTTACACGTGTAGCTTCCGGGATTGTTGACGCACGTCCCGCCCATTTGACAAGGGTTATTTAACAAACACTCGTTAATATCTGAAAAAACAGAAATAGCGTCATTAAGAATATAAAACATTCATGAAAACATTAAATTTGCTTTTAAGCACACCAGTCAACCCGCAGGCGCAGACAGTGTTCAATGTAAATTTCCTTGGTAGAGCAAAATAAGGTTTATTGTTTTTCTGGACATATTAATTACTGTTCACCAATCATGTTCTAATAGTTCTATATGATATTCTTTTTTGTTTCTGAATTGTTTAAGTCGTTTTGAGTGCTATACAGTTCCCATGCTATCGAATGTGAGGCTTCCATTGAGAGAGGAATTAGAAACATTCTCAGTGTTTTGCACAAATACAAGCCTCGAATATAGTGGATTTGTTTCGCAGATTCACAGTAAATGAGTAGGTTTAGATGAAAAAGTATTGTTAATGAGTGAATTATCTGGGTTACGGGAGATGTAAGCTCAATGTAGAATTGTTACCACTTAGTATTTTACAGGTGTGTGAGTAAATGGCGGTCCTTTTAACATTGCAATAATCGGAAAGCTATAAATGTTAATATTTTATACCCACGTCGGATATGTTTAGGCATATATTTGGACCAAGTGTGGTGGAAAGTATAAATTTGATGATTGCAGTTTCTCAAATAGCAAATGGAAATCTACTGTGATGTTAAATGTCGTCTAATAAAGATTTTAATTCATCGTTGTGGGATGATCTTTAACAAACAACTCGTTATTACCTGCTCAATATTCCTAACTTAACCTATCGTACAGTTTCATGCCCACAGAACAAACAGAAATCAGGAGCCACGGAATTTACCCATTAACTTTTGTTTTTAAAAAATATTTTTTCAATTGCTAAACGTGCCATAAAACCATAGTATTAATCAAATATTCCTAATTCTTGATTTACTTCTTTCCAAAGCTGACAGCCATATTTAAACAGTTTTGTAAAGTTTTAATCCTGCTTATTCCTGCTCAAAGAAACATAATAAGTAATATGACAACTTCTTGCACTAAAGGGAAGGGGGAAGGACTAAGTAACGTGAATGTTTATTAACAGTTTTGATGAATTTCTTTTTACAACGCCGTTAATAATTTCATTGAAAGACATTACATAATTAATGTAACATTCATGTTAATTTCCTATGTAATGTCTTGCAATTAAAGTAAGAAAGCGATGACGATATTTTTCATAAGATTTATTATATTATTTTAGTAACAAAATAATGCATTATAGTTAATTTAAGTGTTTTTGTCAACGAATATCCGGAAGCCAAGTTCGATCCGGATATCTGTTGATCCAAACGGATATCCGGATTTTCGGATAATCAATGACATCTATAATATAAACATAATTTCTTTATTTAAGATACTAAATTTAATCATGATTCCTTTTTCAAAATGTTTATTATTATAAAATTTGTAGTTTTAAGTTATTCATAATAATAGAGATACGCCTTCCGTTTAATTAATTTACGGCAAGTAATATCTATCTCGAGAAACAAAATTTGCCCTGTTGTCCGATCTTTTTGATTTTCCGATTCAAGATGATTCCACATGCGTCAAATACTATCTTCTAACATAAACCACTGAATCAAAATGTTATTTAGTCTGTATTAAAAGAGTCCCCCCCCCCCGAACACAAGAAAGGATACATATCTTAAAGTTGCGGAGTGTGTGTACGCATTCGGACATTCACTTTCGTTAATGGGAATCGTTTGTCGCCTGTCTCAATTATCCTTTCAATATATTATAAATTCCATCTATATAACTTACATTGCTTGATCGTTAAATAGCATGGGTCTCCCTCTCAAATATCTTAAGCACAAGAAAACGAAAATAATCAGTGCGAGCAATAACAAGCATATTAACCTTGTTCACAAAGGTTGCCATTCCAACCGCTGTTACATTGACAGCTGTAATGCCCAGGTGTGTTCTTGCATGTTCCACCATGTTGGCAAGGATTATGAAGATGACATTCATCAACATCTAGAATAAAAGCATATTGCAGATCTTAGGTCTTCGTTTTAAGATTGTCTAAAACATTTGGCTTTACTACCATTGGAACAAGGGTTTACACTATACTCAACAAATGTGATATTAGAGAGACGACGTGACATTTAAAAGAATGTGATTCGATTCCGTCTAAGCATTAAATATAAATTCATCATATTTGTCGTGTTTGGTGGTTTCAAATGATCAAGCTAAAGTTCCATTTTCATCTATTTCAACAATCTAACATTTATTGCCTAAAAGCACTTCTTTTACATTGTTATGTAAAATTTATTTACATGCCATAACATTTCCACTAAAACGGACTAACATTGCAGCCTGCAATTTGCAGGAGATTTATCATTTGGGATGGATAAAAATCGTACTGTTAATTGGTGTAAATATTCAACCAGGGGCAAGGCGGCGTAAGCAGAAATATGCATGCATTTCCTTTATGACCCATAAACAGGCTCAATCAAACCGATCCTGCAATATTTTCATATTTGTCGTGTTTAATGGCTTTCAAAGTTCTATTTTCATGTATTTCTAAATGCACTTGTGTTCAGAGATAATTATTTTAAGAAACACCGCAGAAACAATGGTCAGTTTAAGCAATATTTAACTTGTATACCGTGTTCACAATGTTCGCCATTCCAGCCGCTGTCACAACGACAAGTGTAATGCCCGGGTGTGTTCTGACATGTTCCACCATGTTGACAAGGATTTGAAGGACTGCATTCATTTATATCTGGAAAACAATGTTTGTGTAACGTGTCGCGTAAATAATATCTATAATAATGCGTGACGGACGATAATGCCTTACATGAACGACAAGGCATTTAAAATATTCTGGATTACCGGAACGAAGCATAATATAAATGAAGCAAACAAAATTATGCCCTAAAATTCGAAAATCTTTATATTTACATTAACGTAAAGGCCATTAAGTTAACAACTGCTAGGAACACCTGTTTATTTCCGTTTTGAAATACCGGGTATATCGTCAGCGATGCCGGTATGTTTCATCAAATATGCTGACCTATGTACATGTTAAACTTCATTATTTTTTCTTGAATATTCGCTATCGAATCATACTTGAACAATTAAACGTTCATTATCTGAGATTTTATATAGTGGCCTCGTCAAATGGTATTGATTCCTGCAAACTGAAGAATATTGAAAAAAAAACACTGGAAATGTCATTCTGACATGTCCACTACTGTTGATTGTTATGCTTACCTCTTTTTTGCAAGACGGTGGTAGAAGTTTACGAGTTTATGGAGGTGTAAATCTTGTGGAAGAACATAGAAGCTCGATCTTTTTCTTTTATCACTGTCATCTAATCAGGTTCTTATTTCGTGTATTGTATGTAGTGTCTTATGAAAAATGATCATTTTATCAACCCATGCTCTCGATTCCTTTCTTCATTTTGACTTTGTGGGGAAGCTATGTTTTTCTAGGTGATTCGATACCTGATATGAATATTTCAAATCAAGAAGAACAGAACTGAACATAAATTTTATTTCGACTTAAGCATACAAGCTCATCGTCATACATAGAAAAAATACAAATCAAAGCAGTTACAATTGACAGTGTGATATATAATAAACATATATACCGTGTTCACAATGTCCGCCATTCCAGCCGCTAGCACAGCGACAAGTGTAATGCCCAGGTGTATTCTGACATGTTCCACCATGTTGACACGTATTGCTTCTTTGACATTCATCTACATCTTTAAAAAGATGATTGGAAGATAATTAATTTTATATAAGTTCAACAATAGATTTTCTTTTTGACGTTAAGGTGGAACGCGACACTTCGCGAATTTTCGAATTTCTTTATGACATTTACCTTCAAAGTTTGCTATCAACGCCAGTTTTCTGCAGAGACGTCAACGACGCTCGCCGAACACTTTTTCGGGGCTAGCTGAAAATTGGGGTTTCCGATTTCATTTATTCTTTCACTGGTGAATTAGCGCTGAAAATACCTTTTAACGGTACACGACGTTGTCAAAACTGGTCACATTATGTTAAATCTTCTATCAACGGAAAGGTATTTTCAGCGCCAATTCATCTGTGAATAAATAAATGAAATTGGAAACCCCAATTTTCAGCCAGCTCCGAAAAGGTGTTCGGCGAGCGTTTTTGAAGGTAAACGTCTAAACAACGATTTGATTAATCGAAAAACGGTTTGCGGATTCATGCTGGAATTATCGTCTATATATACCATACCAAATTTCATTAAAAAATTCTACCCACGCATCTACCCCAACAGGTTCTCATATCAACAAACAAGTACAACAACAACGGGGACGAAATTCGCACAAAATCCGAATAACAAATTCGCGGGGGCATAAATTCGCGCAATTGTATTTTTCTGTAAAGAAACACTATTAAATGATTTAATTTCGCTAAGGTTAAATTTCGCGTGTTTGCCATAGCGCGGAATATGCAAAAATTAACTCGCGCGAAATAAAATGATTTAACAGTAGGTGAAATAGCTCACATCCACCCATTGACGTGATCACATTGCATGCAAAAGCACACACATATATAACACGAGAAATAAGCTGCTAGTACTGTCAATCAAACGGGCGAGTACTCAATTCACTTACCCGGACCAGCGTCCCTGGCGTAAAAATCAGCAAGAGCATGATGACAGAAATAAAAGTGTTCCCTATCAATCAGTATAAAATCTTAATCACCTGCCACCGTCTAGCAAACAAAAAGATAAGCAGAACGATTTACTTCAGATAAGTTCATAGAAGGAGATGTATATTTTCAGTGTTTCTTCAATATAACATAGTTTATAGGAATCCATGCAATTGGACAAACACTCTATAACAAACATATTAACCTTGTTCACAATGGTTGCCATGCCAACCGCTGTTACATCGACAGTTGTAATTTCCAAGTGTATTCTGACATATTCCGCCATGTTGACAAGGATTGGAAGGATGGCATTCATCAACATCTGAAAAATTAGATTACAAATCAATAGGTCCATGTTTAATATTTCTCTATCAAAGTTCAAAGTTTTCAAAGTTCCCTTTTAAATTGCTTTTAATCTTTCTCAATATCACAGTAGCGCCCTTTGTGCCGTGTGGCAGCTGTAAAATGTCTCCCCGTACATTCAATCAGTGCTGCTATCAATTACGTCCTTTGAAGGTCGTTGAGCATAATACTTATGCACTATTTTAATAGTACTTATAAAATTACCGATAATTAGTTGCGTAACCCCCGGGGCTAGGCGGCGTGGGTAGTAATATGCATTTTCATTGATGTCCATGAACAGGCTCAATCAAACCGAGCCTGCAATATTTTCATATTTGTCGTGTTTGATGGCTTTCAAAGTTCCCTTTTCATCTATTTCTTTATAACGGATAGCATAACGGATTCACATTGTATTAAGACATAAGATATGCGAGAAGTGTGATGTATGTAGGCTACATGTGATTCTGTCGTTATGTGGCCTACAAAGTACCAATTTACCGGAAAAATCAATATATAAGTTATAAAAAAATGCTATCGATACTTTTTCACAAGATCCTGTAATGATTTTCCCTATAAAAGAATGTTTTTCGATTTACTGTGTTTAATACCAACCGATGTTTCTCTGTACAATACGAACATTAGCTTTCACTAGTGATTAAATACCAACCATTAATTTTACATGGTAATTCCATACAATACTTTATTGTTATGCCCAAGTTAGTAAGGGGAAAATATTTACAAAACCTCTATTTGTTATTTGTTAAAAAGAAAAAAAACAGTGTTTATTATATCTTTGTACTAAAATGTTACGACAAATATGTCTATTTTAGATTTAATTTAGTTGACGGAGATGATAATTAGTGTCAGTAAAACAGACCACTAAAAACGCAATCCTTTCCCTTCGTTTAGATATATTCATTTTACATGCCTTTAAATATCCATAAAAACAAAATAATATTGCTTGAACATGAATAATGTTCTTCTGAGATATTACGAACGCAAATGAAATATGGCCACATCCAGCATACAAAGCCTCGAAACACAGCCCAAAACGTAGAGAGGAGAAGAGAACATGGTTAAACAATAATCAGTTTAAAAATAGACGCCACAAACAATAAACGAAAGTAAGAACCCGAGGAGTTACCGCCTTGGAACGGTCAGTGGCAAATTTGGCAAAACAATTTGCCACTGGGGGTTTAAACAAGGTACTAGGGTGCACCAACCTCACGCTTACCCTAACTAGTTCTCATATCAACAAACAAGTACAAGCGTAGACAGCGGTCAGTTTTAGCAATACTATTACCGTGTTCACAATGGTCGCCAGTCCAGCCGCTGTCACACTGACATGTGTAATTTCCTGGTGTATTCTGACATGTTCCACCATGTTGACAAGGAGTACTAGAAGATTGACTGCATTCGTCAATATCTGGAAAACAATATACGAATCGTCGTGCATCTATCTTTACGATTGATCTTGGAATCACGGATTGGTACTTTTTATAAACATGATATAATATATTTTAGGGATATAGAAATGCATGGCAAACTTTGAAGGTGATATAAGTTTTTTCCGCACTTAGCTTTCTCTTGGAGACACCGTTACACATTCACATTCGGCGACATTCAATACAGTACCATTGTTAACTAGAGAGGTCCTTTGCAGATTTTCGTTTGGTTTTATACACGCTTTCGAAAGATAACGCAAATAATGTCACCCTGCCTTTCTTTTTCCCTTGCGAATATAATCATGAATTATATCAATGTTTTCAATCTTTCTGATTTTGTACTTCAGAATTTGGTAAATGAAATTTAGAGAATTTTTTTTTCAAGCCATAGATCATTTAAACATTATAAATGGACGGACTTTTTTATTATCGTTTAAAGCGGCATTACTTCAATTAAACCCCCTCTTGTATGAAATATTTCATGTATTTGGAACTATATTCACAAATTTGCAGCGTTAGTTCAGGCTGATAAAATTTTAATTTACTAAAATAAATTTGTTCCGCGCGACTAAAAGCGAAAGTAGGATTTCCGAAACGCCACAGAAATGGAGATCGCGCATGAAGTGGTCGCTTCGTTAAAAATAGGTGCTTAATATAGCTCCATTATATTTAGCTTCTTTAACGTTCGTTAACTATAATTAAACATTATCATTGAAAATCCCGTCTATAAGAAAGAATTCGATCGGACCTTTTGTGTTCTGTTAGAGAGTTTATATATAGGAATTTATATATGGGCAAATATGATTTTTCCACAGTGTATTCTTACTTAAGTTAAGGGCTGGGGCTTTAACGACTTCGCGGCATTGCATTGTGGAATGTAACGTCACAAAAACACTGTCATGAAATGACTAATGAAACGCGATTTGGTCTGTTCGAACATCATACGGCGTAATTTACGAAACGATCCGTCGTACAACGCTTTATATCGCAGCCTATTCAGGAAGCATTCTTGTAAATTAAATACAATTAACTCCTTCAAACTGTAGACGCACTGGATATATATATCTTGTTCTGAAATTATTAACGAAATAAATCAGAAAACAATGGACGAAGCAAACATGAACTTTTATACCTTGTTCACAACGTTCGCCATTCCAGCCGCTGTCACAGCGACAGGTGTAATGCCCAGGTGTGTTCTGACACGTTCCATGTTGACAGGTATTGCTTGTTTGACATTCATCTACATCTTTTAAAAGATGATCAGAAGATAATGGTACAAAGGTAAAAATTACATATCAGAAATAACCAAAAGCCGCAGACACCCTCCACACACATGTAAACATTTGAGAGGTAATGATAACATGTGTTTATAACATGATCAATTAAAAAAAGACACTAGTACAATTTGCAAGTACCATTTCCTCCATATATATACCTTTTTTTTGCGTGTGCGAACATGTAAATCCAGATCAGCCGGCACATCCGAACCACCTGAACTGTATGATCACTGTTTGCTTTAGATCCGTATGGTTATTACTGACCTTAATGCAACATGCGTGAAATGTTTATATATGGAGTAAAGGGTTTAAACAGGTTCTATGGTGTACGAACCACAGACCTGCCCATTATATCAAATTTAAGGTAGTCTAACTGTAATGATTTCCCGCGTTTTTTTCTCGAATGTCGGGAATACTCGGTTAACTGTCGCTAACAGTCGACAATAATCGATGTCGCTTCGGTTACTATCGGCTCTGACGAGTAGCGTCGGAAGTCACCGAAAGCGAGCCGATGTTTGACGACGTCGCCAATTTATGCGCGGGAAAGCATTACAGTAAGACTACCTTAAATAAGCAACTATAAGTTGTCTTGGTAAATTAGTTCCTACCTAGCCAATAACATGACTATGGTGCATGCAAAAGCAGACAAAAGCATTTTAAAGCAAAAAACTTAATTTAATTCTACTCAATGACCTAACTGAGATTAATCAGCAAGAGCGACAAAACACGAAAGAAACATATCGAGTTTTTAGGTTCTTTACATTGAGAAACTCAAAACCCCTTCCACCGTCGTGCAAACAATCAGGTAAGTGATCAACCGAGATGGGTTAATCACAGGCACACAGAACGCTGTAGAATATCATGTTCGTAGCATTTCTTATTGAATTTACAGATGGATTTTACGAATAACGCGGATGAATTATTGCCTTTTATTTTCATTAAGTTTTAAATCAAATATCCATAACATAAAACACTGGGAGAAAAATACTTGCTGAAATGTTTTCTGAGTGTGGCGATTCCTGATCTGCATATTTCACCTTTTCTTAAACTGCATCTGTAGGTTTGAAATCAATCTAGGTATTGGCGATACACTTGTAAAAAGTTATGTACAGTCCACACTCGTTGTGTCGAACTCGCCGGGACCGTCGATTTTAATTCGAGTTATCCGAAGTTCGACACATCCGAATTGACGCCAATTAAGTTATAGTATACCGTTTATGCTTCTTATCTATCATGAATATGCGTGTGAATGTCCAATACCAACATAACATCTCAATGCATTATTATAATAATATTTCAACCAAACATTGTTTGTATATATCAAAACAAAACAATGAAACAAATTATGAAATTGATTTTATTTATTACATGTACATGTGCATAGGCTAAGTATCATCATCATCATAAAATTAAATAATCAATGTTCTCTGCTCGACCTCCATGATTGCCGCATACATTGCTTCATAATCTTTCTCTTTGAGCGTTCTTTTTGTGCCTCCTTTTTGTTGAGGGGTATTGACTACATTTGGATCAGTCATTTTTGCATGTGTTTTCGTAAAGGGGTGCTCGCATATTTTAAGGGCACGATGGTCACATCATTATCGTAATTAATAGCTGTTGGTCTTTAATTGCCATTAAAAATATCTAAATGCATTAATTGAGTGAACATTTTACATAACACACAATCATTATTTATTATTACATAATCATGACAGTTTGCCCACCTGACAAGCTATCACTTTGATGATACCGCGCTCATTGTTCGACCGCGTCGATTTTCGCACTCCGACTTATCCGATGTCTTAACATAAGATAATTGAGCCGGCGGGTTTAAAATTTAGTTTGACTTATCAAAACATTTTTTAAGTCGAATTCGACTTAAGGGATTGCCACACTCCTCCCAACTTTGTTCAGCGTTCAAAGTGTCTTACTGTATGCAAAATAAAGATACATTAGTAACATTCATTTGTGCAAAGTTTCATTGAACGGCATTTTGCCATTATTGAGATTTTGATAATTTTCTTTTTATCGATGAACAAAGTTGGGAGGAGTGTGGCAATCCCTTAAACGGCGTAATATAATATGTAAAAAGAACAAACTTTGACGAGACCGAGAAATTAATTCGCGATAACCGATGTTTCGACTTAAGCGAGTTTGACACAACGAGTGTGGACTGTAATTTGTTCTACCGATACTTCGATTCTAAAAGGTTTCTCTGTTATGCCAAGATTGCGTTTATGTGAGTTTTAAACATGTACAAGCTCTGGAAAGGCATTCAAGATGTGAAAACTAACTACGCGATGTATTCAAGTTTTTGGAAATATCATAGCATACTGTGGCATTATATCATTCGACAGCATATCACATATCCTCATAGTGAAGCTCCTCCTCATATACCATTGATTCCTTCAAACTTACTGATATTGCACAAGCGCTTAATATATGCATCTTCTTCAATCAAATCATTAACAACGGCAGAGTAAGCAAAATAAAGTTATATACCGTGTTCACAATGTTCGCCATTCCAGCCGCTGTCACAGCGACAAGTGTAATGCCCAGGTGTGTTCTGGCATGTTCCACCATGTTGACAGGTATTGCTTGTTTGACATTCATTAACATCTTTAAATACATTATTGCAAGATGGTTAAACAGTGAAAATTATAGGAATCAGGAATTACCAAAAGCTGAGAATCCCCTCCACACACATCAAAACATGTGAGAGGTAATAAAAGTATGAGTTTATATAGTGATCATTAAAAAAAGACAATAGAACAATTTGCAACTGGGCTTTGAAAACAGGTTCAAAGGTCAGCCAACCACAAACTTGCCTACCAGGTTCTTACATAAACAAACAAGAACAAGTTGTATTGGTAATAAGCTCAAATCTAGCCAATAACATGACAATGATGCATGCAAAAACACTAAAGACAGGAAACATAACAATTAAAATTATTTCAAGATAATGGTCAGAACTTATGGAAAACGTAATATATGCATATCAGGAATCGCCAGACTTAAAAAAAACACAGCCTCCCCACGCAGCGAAAAAGAAGAGAGGAAGAGAGAGAGTATGTTTTATATAAGTATGTCAATTCAAATAGGACGCAACAATCAATTAACGAAGAAGAGAACCCTTGGGGTTAACGCCTTGGAACGGTCAGTGGCAAAACAAATTGCCACTGGGGGTTTAAACCAGGTTCTATGGTGCAACAACCTCACACTGGCCCCAACAGATTCAACAGGTTATGGTAGCCTTTAACACTATTCTAAACTCTAGAAAAGCGCAAACGATGTAAGACGTGATATTGCAATTTATTCTTGTATTTGCTAATAACCAATGATACTGAGACAGTTTAACATTCACTATCTGAAAGCAAATCACTCTCCCCCACTGTGTAGCATCCTTGTCAACAGCGTGCATTCATGCAAACTTACTAACATTGCAAAAGCACTGAATTCATACATGATTTCCTTCTGAAATGTCTTACCAGCAAAACAGCAACAATTGGCAGTGTATTCAAAAATAAACTTTTATACCGTGTTCACAATGGTCGCCATTCCAGCCGCTGTCACAGCGACAGGTGTAATGCCCAGGTGTGTTCTGACATGTTCCACCAGGTTGACAGGTATTGCTTCTTTGACATTCATCGACATCTTAAAATAAATTATTGCTAGGTAATGGTTAAAAAAGTGATAACACAATCTCCAAACAAGAAAACGTAGAGACAAAAAGTGAAAATGAGTGTATAAACTGATCAATTAAAAAACGACAGATAGGATAAACATAAGAGAATTTTATGGTTAACGCGTTTAAATGTTTGTGGCAAAAATGCGAATTGGGTTTATAGGTTCTGGCACTGACAGTTCCAGTGCCCAAGGTTAGAAAAGTGAGCAAGGAAACCAGTCGCCATTTCAGCCAATCAGATGCTTGAGATTTAAGACTGGTTTCCAATCTCAGCTTTCTCAGGTTCTTCTCGTTAATTGTTCGTGGTATTACATTTGAATTTGATCATTTGATTAATCCATGTTTTAATTTTCTCTCTTGTTTATTGCGTGAGGAGGTTGTGTTTTCTGATTGTGGCAATTCCTATTAAGCATACTTCCTTTTTGTTTAGCCTCCTAACCCCAGCTGACGTCGTGCATACAAAGATACAAGGATGTAAGCTAATCGACAAATTGCAGAAACATGCATGCAGAACATTGTAAAGTATTATTTTGAGAGCCTTTCGTTTTGTATTTAGAGATGGTTTTTACGAATAACGCGGAGATAGGAATTTTGCCTCTTATTTTCTTTAATTTAATAAATCGAATCTCCGTAACTCACTGGCTATATGATGTTCCAGTACTTTTTGAAATTTAATTGCATCTGTTAGTTAGAGCCTCTAGCGGGGTTCAAAAAATCCAAATAGGATTTACATGATCTTAAATGCATAAGCGTGTTTCATGCTTTAACTATACGTATTTTATAATGTACTGACTGACGATCATTTCACAAAGAAATCGTATTTCGATTTCAGTCAAACACTGCATATTTACTTATTTGTCAACTAAAAGCACAAAACTCGTCCGGGATGTTAATGCTCATAAAATATAAGACTACGATATTGGAGCAGCAAGGTTTTGGGTTTATGTTCTGAATATGTATTTTGTAAAAAAAGCAATTATTTTAATTTTTTTAAAACATTTACTCATTGAGTACCCGCCCTTTGGTTTTGCAATGCTATTGGCTTCTATGTTTTATATGTTTGTGTGCTTTTGCATGCAACATTGTTGAGCTGATGGGTGGGTTGGAGTTATTTCACCAAGACAATTTGTACTTGTTTTGTGATACGAGAACCTGTTGGGGCAAGAGTGCGGTCGGTGCACCCTAGAACCTGGTTTTAACCCCCAGTGGTAATTTGTTTTACCATTTACCGTTCCAAGGCGGTAACCCCTCTGGTTCTCACCTTCGTTATTTGTTTGTGGCGTCCATTTTGAAACTAATTATTGAAATACCATGCTCTCTTTTTCTCTCTACTTTTTGGCTGTGCGAAGAGGCTGTGTATGCTGGATGTGGCCATTCCTGATATGCGTATTTCATTTTTTTACAAAATATGCGTACAGGTTTTCATTAACTTTCGGTTATAAGTTTTGTTGTGGTAACGACCCGATAGAACGAATGTATCAATATATACATTTGAGAAAGGAGACGTACACAACCAAAAGATAAGTGAGGGTTTGTGATGGTTCAGTCGGATAAACGTTAGATAGGTGTTGAAAAAGATCGGACATAATAAAATTAAGATATCAAAGCAATGAAATTTCACATTGCATTGTTCTAATGAAATACTATCATCTACTCCTTTAGGAAACATTTTTATTTGAGATTTGAAAATTGTAAACGTCTATCAAATAATCACCCTGGGTGCAGTCGTGTCCAGTCCATCCATCAGTGCAATGGCAGAGAAAATTGTTGTTATTACTCATGCAAGCTCCTCCATTACTACATGGCCTGCTGTCACAATGGTCGGCTGGCGTCTCTGAAATGAATGTGAACAATTGTTTTGATTTCGAATTCGAATCTAATGTAATGACAAGTATAATTTTGTGGGGCGCTTTTAAAAACGTTCAGAAATATAATAACAATAATAATAATAATAATAATAATAATAATAATAATAATAATAATAATAATAAAGACAGACTAAAGGGCCTACCTACCTACCTACCTACCTACTATGTCATTTATTAATGATTTGAGATTACAGTTGCTTTAACCTTAGAACAAAACCCGTCCCCTTTTATTTATATTCCCTATGTAAACAATCATGGGCTTCCAACTTAAATTGATAAAGCGCAGAGAAGTCTCAGCTATTATGGAATAGAAGTTTGTAATTTGTATCTGGAACAATTCAAACATTTTAAAAATCCCTTGTTATTTTCCTAATTAGAAATAACCTCATTTTGGTCAATAAAAAACAGCCTCTGAGTATTACTCGAACCAACGACTCTCAAATCCACGACAATTTCTACGACCGACGCTCTTACCTCTGTGCCACGCTTACCATAACGGCTACATTTTACCGAAATTATACAAATAAAAGAAATGATCGGTTTTGTCCGCGTATTTTCGGAAAAGCCGTTCCTTATACGGTAGGTACGGTTATATGTCCGGAGGACATAAAACCGTGCCTACCATGCTTGATTTGCACTTGCGGAAAAAACACGGGAATAACCGGTCCTTTCTTTTATTTGTATAATTTCGTTTCAAGAAAGTGCTGTTTAAAGAAGAATGCGTGGCCGAGTGGTTAGAGTAGCGGATTTGCAAACATTCGAATTGATAGGCGTAGGTTCGAATCCTACTAAGAACTTCCTTTTTTATATTAGTTTTACTTGTTATTTTTTAAATCGTAAATTTCAGACGGTTTCATTAACAGCAATATTAAAGTAGGTAACATCGTTTTCCATCATCAAAGTGACCATTCCAAGTTTTTTGTTAACGATTCAGATCTTCTACTGTAATCGGAAAACATGTAAACACTGGAATATTAAAAGATGTCAACGAGACATATTGAATATTTATTTCTAAATGTAAAATAATCAAAAGTGTTGTTTTGTTTTGTTGATTGGTTTTCCTTGATAAGAGCGTGTTTGACACCTGTCAAGATGCAAACAACCACATTCATTTCGTTAACGAGAAAACATTCTCAGACTAGTTGACAAATTTTTGCAACAGACTGTTGAGAAATAAAGTATTTAAAGTTTGTTACTTTGAAATGACCGTTTTAAAAATGAATGGAAAAAACAACACTTATGGTTAGTCGCCGATATTAAAAAAAATGTTAGATGATTCTATTCACTATAACCATTAATTTAACATGTATTTAAACCCGATATTTTAATTGATTTATTCGATAAATTGGTTACACAGCAATTTTTGATTTAGTTATTCGGAAAATGTGTGTTTTTACTTGGTCCGCTGCTGGCGCAATTTCGTAATATGAATCGCCTTGCATATGAGTGCATATCACTATATGCGTAAGTTTTGTGTTTAAAGAGTATTATGTATGAGCTTGCAAGCTTCCCCCTGTAATGAAACTCCAATTTTATCGAACACATGTACTTAAACTAATGCCCTATCTTCTTGTAGCCTGGTCCCCCACGATACCGGTGTAGTTAATGAATATGTAAATAAATCACAAGAACTAAAACTCAACTGATAAAAATTCTAACTCAATTTCTTTTTCAATATC
Source organism: Corbicula japonica (assembly GCA_038501625.1). NCBI lineage: Eukaryota > Metazoa > Mollusca > Bivalvia > Venerida > Cyrenidae > Corbicula > Corbicula japonica. The sequence goes on from JAZAYU010000282.1 coordinate 611,600, forward strand.
TCATCTTCTAATTACTTTAAAAAAAAACAGTTCTATTACTTTCACAATTCATTGTTCGTGGATATAAACAATGGCAGCCATATTTAATTTAGAAATCTAGGACACCCCATGTGACCGGTGTAATGGTAAAATAATCCATTTTCCCGCCAATAATGACAACAATGGTGTCACATGACTTTTCTTCAATGAAAAATGACGTCAGTAGCTACCAAACTGGATTTTAGTAGTAAAATATGTGTTTTGGTTGCAAATGAAGATAAAGGATATTAGGACTCATTAAGAGATCATAACATAGAGATTTATGAAGGAAAACTAGTGTATAAGGTAAATGTTTTAATATACTTTTTCGCGGTAGCTCATTTTTTGTTTACTTTAAAGTTTAGTTGTTTGGTCCGAATTTTCACTTATATTTTGTTTCCGTGATACCCGGTAAGCTGGTGAAGGTCTCAAACGACCGCGATCGTAGCTGCATTGCGTTTTAAATTTGAAAATATTTAATGAGCGAAATTTTCTGTTGTCGAAAAAATGATACAGTTATTCGGATAGTAATTTACAGTAGGTATCCGTTCCCATCCCTAGTATTAAGAAACAATACATAATTACCACAAGTATTTCCAGTCCATCCTAATGCACAATGACAAGAAAATGTTGAGTTGTGCCTGGAACAAGTTCCATTATTTTTACATGGGTGACTGAGGCAGTGGTTTTCATTATCTGTAAAGAAATGTTAATGACAATTGTTACAGTTTCTTATCGTCCGCCTTCATTGTTGCATGATAGTAGAAAGAGTTGGCTTTTTTAGGTGTTTTGAAAAACAAATTTGATCTTTTGATCTTTGTTATTTTATTTCTTGGTGCTCAATGTAACGATATTTTAACACCATATAGTGATTATTGGATAATAAAATCAAAAGAACCAATTTTGCTTTCTCTTGAGATTTATTTTGAGATTTAAATTGCTTATGCATGTGCCTGACATGCGTTTACATGAGGTAACGGATCAGATATCTTTTGAAAAAAAAATGAAATATGCATATCAGGAATGGCCACATCCAGCATACACAGCCTCCCCACACAGCCAAAAAGTAGAGAAGAAAAGAGAGCATGGTATTACAAAAATCAATTTCAAACTGGACGCCACAAACAAATAACGAAAGTGAGAACCGGAGGGGTTACCGCCTTGGAACGGTCAGTGGCAAAACAAATTGCCACTGGGGGTTTAAACCAGGTTCTAGGGTGCACCAACCTCACACTTGCCCCAACAGGTTCTCGTATCACAAAACAAGTACAAATTGTCTTGGTGAAATAACTCCAACCCACCCATCAGCTCAAACATATAAACATAAGAATTTAATAGCATTGCAAAGCCAAAGGGCGGGTACTCAATGATCTTACAGAGACCAGAGCACCTGGAGTAAAATCAGCAAGAACACGATGACAGGGATAAAAGAAACAAATCGAGCTTCTAGGTTCTTTTTAGAAAAGATTTCCCCATAAACTTTCATAAACTCTTAAACCCCTGCCACCGTCGTGCAACCAAACAAATCGTCGCCCTAATTCCAGAGGGACGTAAGTCATTTTTTGGCAATATTGAGTGTTTGGTACCGTTGAATTCGTTTTTTCAAGCTCTACAAGACTGTTTGAGTTATATCCGTGTGGATCTATTCTGTATAGACAAAAATTTAATTCCACGAAGACGTAAGTCATGATTAATCTTTACTGGTGATTTCCAAAGTGCCGTAACTAAAGGGCCAATCAGAATCAGCCTTTCTGGGAAAACATGGCTGCCGATGAATGAAAATCTTCAAAACTTCAATACTTTATATCTTATTTTTGCATATATGCACAAAACAATGCAAGTATCTGTACTTAATTTTGTGTTTTTATAGCATATACATTTAAGATTATTTGAAAATTGGAAGCCAAGATACTTTAATCAGCGTGATTTGTTATGTTTCTTAGAAGTACATCTTTCGGATATTGTACATTTCGGATAAACAGAGGTTCCGTATTGTAGTAAAATCTCCTGTTAAAAGTTATTCTTATGCATTTACATGTAAATTAAATCAGATATATTATTTAAACAATACCCAAAAGCATGCTGTCTTTGTGTTTGTTCTTTTGCATGTTTTGCAAAGAAACACACTGCAAAGTACGAGTACCTGTTTCACATTCATTTGGACCATTATACATGACAAATACTGTATATTGATTCGTTATCTTATAAACTCTCATTGGAGTAACCCATTTAATATTATCCAAATGCAGACGCATCACTGTCATGAATAAAAGGTCTCAATTTTAATGGAATACCTTTTTCAAAAGTACTGTGATTGAAATATAAAAAATACAGACACTGCTTGTCGAGTTTTAATAGTCTTTAAAAGATGCCATTTTTAAACAAAGACTGTTAAGACTGTTACTGTTAGCTTCTTTGGCTTTAAATGCCATATTAATATCCGTTTATTTTCGAGGGAATATTCACTATTCGTTTCTATTCATAAGACTTCACTAGTGAGTCAAGAAAACGATGAACATTATACATATCGGGTTCCTAAAAAAATTCTAAGTACAGTCTTTTTCTTTTGTTTTGTTTAGTAGCTTTTCATAAACAAAGGACACTTACGAAATTGTGTTAAGATTGTTACTTTTATTATTTGGTATTAAATGCTATTATATTTCCGTTTATTTTTCAGAGAAAATATTTTTTTTTGCTATTAGTTTCTAGTCAAATTAAGACAAAACTACTATTTCAAACTGACGTAAGTCAGTATGGCATTATGGAACTAATCTTTTATGTGAATAAATGTTAAAAAGGCGTATAATAATTTTTGTTTTAATTATATAAAACAAATTGTATTTAATTTACAATTATATAAAATAAGATATAGGTTATTCATGGCAAAACAGAGCATCATAGAAAAAATCAAGAAAATACGTCAAAAGACAAAAAAAGTTATTGATGTCTAAAAATGCCTTTTTCTCAAAACTAAGAAAATGCTCATACGTCGGTTTGGAATTACGACGGCGAAATGTGAGTATAGCTTTAAATTACTCCAGTTTGTGATACTGAAGTCTCGGATCGATCATATAGTACAATAAAGACAGTGCCTTTGGTATTTTAAAATTTACGTTTGTATTAAGGCTGGAATTGTAGGCGACAATACATTATTACCACAGGTTTGTCCATACCATCCTGGTGCACAATGGCAACGAAAACCTGATCCGTGATCAACGCATTTTCCTCCATGAAGGCATGGGTGGCTGTCGCAGTGGCTTAAATAATTATGTTGAATTTCTGAAAATGATTATTGTGAATTATAATAATCAAAGTACTGACAGTACAGAAAACCAGCGAAGCGATTTTGCTTATTGAGAATGTATCAATTTACGAAAAAGCAAAAGAACTTGGTTCACTCGCAAAGACCTTCATCTTGTCTAAATGATAGTGGAAATAAGGGTTTCCATGTATTATTTGGATGAAGGCTTCTGTTAACCCTTTACTTCATAGATATACCTTCATAGCTTGGGCGAACAGTTTAGATCCATACCAGCTGGCACATCTGTGCGATCTGATTAGGATTTCAACTGTTCGCTTTTAGAATCATTTTTTTCTGACCAGTAATCACAAATTTTACATCCAGATCAGATGGCACTATTGTGCCAGCTGATCGGGACCTGAACTGGTCACCTATGTGATGAAATGCGTATATATAGAGTAAAGGGTTTAAAGCAAGAAGTTATAATAGTGAAATCTGTGTACTGACATCCCAAAGACAGAATGAACACGAAAAAATGATAAAAAGAATGAGACCCCTTCGATGGGAAAGAGTATGCAGTTATTTGAAATAAGAAATATATAATTGTTTCCTTCATTGTGAATAACATGTAAAGGAAATAATAGAATTGAGAATCCTATATATTAAGATGAAACAACCGAGAGTCATAACATTGCCGAAAGCATTGGAATTTTATGCTAGATAACACACATGTAAAATTGAAGACAATTTCAGGGAAAAATGAATTACTATAGCAATTTCCACCGTATTAAGTTGTATAAAATAATGTAGCATATTATTAGAATAAGGTTCCAGATTTAAGACATTGGTAAACATATCATTGAGTTTTGGTTGTTAAGGAGCTGTGATAAAAGTCCATTAGCTTACAATCCGTTCATATAACATCAGTTTCAGCAGACAGATGTTCCGCTTTTAATTTTAGGCTTCATCATGGTTTGTCCTCTATATTCACACGTTCTTTTACTGTTGTTTGGCTTTCTTAAAAACGCGGGAAATTGTGACGTCAATGACATTTGCATATTCAATGTGTCACTGCGCCTATGATTTCATTTACTCCGAACAAAAAAAGTAGTCATCTCTAGCTTAATCGAAAACGTAAACCGAGTAAACATCTTAACCTTTGGAAAAAATGTAAATTATGCATTATTCCTGAAACAAATCATAGTCCTTCCTTGAACCACTGATGGCCTTATTGTCGACGTGTCTCCTGCCACGTACGTGATACCTGGACAGGTACCGCGCTTGCTCGTAGCATGTTTCGAATACGTAGATCTGTAAATCTTACATGTCCTTATTTCTGTACGAGTAATATCCGGTATACTAGTTTTAATATGTAAAATTTTACACATCTCAATTGTTTACTGTTTACTGATCAAGCTTATATGTGGAAATCCAATATATAAACATATTCAGCAATGATGATTGCTTCATGTTCAGTGATTTACAACGCTCATGAACGCCTACTATCAAATAATAAACAAATGTTCGCAATATGTCTTTAAAATTTCAAGTAAAAGCATTTGCGCATTGATTTCATAAAGTGGACAATTGAAGAAAAATATGCTAGGATGGAGATTTATCATTATCGTTATTGTTAATGATAAAAATAAAAATAATAAAATATTTCGTGAAACAAACAGTTTAGCCGCGGAACAAACGTCCAATATTGAAATGGCTTTAAAATGACAAAATAAAGAAAATGTTTTCACTGTTATTTTGATCTTCGATTTAGCAGAAAAGATATATTAAATATTTCAGATTTAATATGTGGTTATTGTAATATCCTAACATCGGGAATATCGTTTATATCTCTGCCTAAAGGTAACATAATTATCTGTGACTCGCTCAAGAATCCCTGGCGGCTACAACACCCAGATAAAATTGGTTTACTGTTGTCGATTATGTTCTTAATAAGGGACAGCGCAGTGAAGCAGTCAAGTATTCTTTTAGCGATACTAACGCGGCAAGAGCCAACTTTAACACGTAACAGGAAACTTGGGGACTACTTTACTTACTCTGATAACTCTGAAATGCGTAAATCGCCGGTTGTCACTTCCCCGTTTTGGTTTGATACCGATTTTAGAATTGTGATTAGTAAAACCAGCTTCGCTGGTTAAACATATTTTACAGGATCTGCATTTCACATCTAATTCGCTTTCCTAGAACTGGCAACATAGTCAGTTACTTTTAATGAACGCAGTATCACCTTCCGAATGTTAAAAACGCTTAGCATGCTTGGTGATTTATATCTCTACTGTCGGCGGCTTTGTTTAACTCTTTAGTTGCACGACGGTGCAGAAGTTTAAAGTTTTAAGAAATAATTGCATAAGAATTACCTCAATATTACAAATAGAAAAAAGAACTTCAAAAGCCACCGAACACGACAAATAAAAAGACCGATTCTGGTACCAGATAATACACAAGAAAACACAATTAAAACATAACAGAAAGTCGATAAACATACAAACTCCAATGAGGTTTATTAGATTGATGAAAAGGGATGAAGTCCATCGAAAACCACAAAGAAAACTATTGAAGGCTTGATTAGACTGAGTCTTTTCATGGACAGTTATGAAAATGCATATCAATTACTGCCCAAGCCGCCTAGCCCCGGGTTGAGCGTAACTCAAATTTACATCAATAAACATTACAACTTAAATCCATCCCAAACAACGGTGTGTAATACTCAGTTGATTCGTACCTTTTCTTAGCCGCCTAGCCCCGGGTTGAGCGTAACTCAAATTTACATCAATAAACATTAACAACTTAAATCCATCCCAAACAACAGTGTGTAATACTCAGTTGATTCGTACCTTTTCTTAATTCTAGATAAATTACACTTTTCTCACTTTAAAATAAGAATGCGGTTGTCCTCAATTTACATGTCAGAAATCCTGAAGGCTTTATATTATCCATTAGCTCGAGTTTACGCGTTATTCTAACCTAAATGAAGAGTATTCATGACACATAACCATAGCTTTTAGCAACGAGATATAATTACCGCAGGTATTTCCAGTCCATCCTGATGCACAATGACAAGAAAACGTTGCGTTGTGGATGGAGCAGGTTCCTCCATTTTGGCATGGCTGGCTGAAGCAGTGGTCTGTAAAAACAAATCCGAAACAAGTGGCGTTACAAATGTTTATGTTAGAGATATCTTGTTAAATATTAACAGTTTAAATAAAAATCACTGAGACTGGGCTTGATTTAGATAGAACTTATTTAAATTCTTTATGTTTTAAAAAATTGGATTTAATATTTAAGTTGCTTTTCTTTTTAGTTTGTGTGCATATTTTAAAAAGTCTGAATAAGTTGTTTTCTGGCATAAATCACAAAAATAACATATTTTTCACTGCGTGGGTATGTGTTTTGTGTATGTGGCAATTTCTGATATGCATATTTACTTTTTATACAAGGCGAAGTATTATCATAGATCCTGTAACTTGTTGCTATATATTTTTGGCTATTAAGAAACTGAAACAGGAATCAACATTCAGATAAAACACAGCCTACCCAAGCAGCGAAAAAGAAGAGAGGAAAAGAGAGCGTGTGGTTATAAGAAAGTCAGGTTCAAGTAAGACACCACAAACAATTAACGAAAAAGAGAACCATCGGGGTAACCGCTGTAAAAGGAAAGGAGGTATCTAGATAAAGCTCTGTTCCATTGTACATTGATATCTAAAGGTGTTACGGAAAAGTAAAAAGTACGCGATTACTCGAAGTAAATCGTCGAATCCTTGGATATTCGAGTTTTCGCAATCGGTCTGTATATAGATGCTTAGTTTATGGGCCGGATGGAGATTTTGAACTACATCCAATCATTTAAGGAGCTAGACGATTTACAATTGACATCAATCTATCTTCAGAATTGAATGAAAGAGTCTCACCCTTGTGACAACTTTTTCCGAACCATCCATCTGCACAATGACATGTAAAATGTCCAGGTGTGTTCATACATGTCCCTCCGTGAAGGCAAGCATTGCTTTTAGTACTACACTCGTCTATGTCTAAACATAAAAAAAGCAAAATGTCAATTCACTTTCGACTATCATGAGATTGACACTAAACAATATCTGAAAGTAAGGGATTGCGAAAATCGCAAAAATGCAGATTCTGGGGTCTTTGATGGAGGTTCTACACGAAGCTTTATTGTCTCTTGAGTTCATTGAGACGTATAATGATGTTTGCGTATAGTACTCAAAATGGACTAGTTCAGTTTAAATATTTCGAAAATGCGTTTACAATCACTGTGGTGTTTTAAATGTTAAAAGATCGAAATTTGCATATCAGGCATAACTGCATCCAGAAGTAACAGACTTCCCAACTAGAAAAAAAAAAATCAGCGAGAATAAGATACAGATAAACAATCAACACCCAGAATACGACGGACAAATACTTTGATAATAGTGGATTCTATTCTACGAGGAATACACACCCGCGGTCTCAGCGGTCTAACTGCAGTCAAAACTCTTCGAGGTAAAAGAATCAGAGACGTTTGCGAGTATCTGCAATCAGAAGAAACTGTAGATATATCTAAAGTGGTGATTTATATTGGCGGAAACGATGTTGCACAGAACTCTTGTGACCTGCAGTTTGAGAACGATGAACTTAAGCAGACAATACACGAACTCAATCGAAATCACTGCAAAGTATTCATTTGTACTGTTGCTCCAATGCGAGATTGCGATGTCCGAGAACTGAATGCCAAACTGCACAGACTTGAGAAACAAGTATCTTTCACGCTGATAGACAGCCATGATGCGTTCATTTACGGCAACAGGACCGTGGCAAAATCTCTCTACCACAATGATGGGATTCATCTCAACGTACGTGGCACCAGAACATTAATCAACATCATCCATACAGTGACACCTATTTTACGCCAACAGCAACAAACGTCTTCGATTCAACAAGACCACCGCAGAAGATATTCCCCTACGTACAACCGGAACGCCCGCGGGCACTTCAACGCCAAGCGGTGTACGAACCGTGGTCTTTCAAATCACGTTAGAGAGGACTGTAGACGAGGATTTGGCAAGACACGGCATTATGAGCGGCGGCGTCCAGCAGGCTACAGCAGCGACAATGAAAGAAACAATTATCATTAGAAATACAAAGACAATGTACTGCAGACGCTTGAAATACATAATAGCTATAGTGCTCTTTCAGGTATTTGCCACAGTTGTAATGAATTTCCATGTACATGTAACTCAAACAATTCATACGGTACTTCCAAACCCATGTTAAATATTCATGATAATAAATGCCAAAATAGCAAACTTAAAGTAAAAACAAACTGCATGTCATCTAAATGTTTATCTGTAAATAAAGTTTTAATACTAGTTCTCAAACAAATGATGTAAGCCCAATTACAATTTTTGAACATGGTTTTCATGTCGTTAATTTGAACATTAATCACCTACTTTCTAAATTAGATGAACTAAAAATGTTGGTATATAGATCAAATGATATTGATTTATTTGGAGTATGCGAAACCTTTCTTAATCATGAAGTTGATAATGAAACTATTTCTGTTCCAAATTTTATTATCGAGCGAAAAGATCGTGATTGTACAAATATTAGTAAAACGTCTGGGGGTGGGATAGTTTTATACATAGCTGATCATCTACACTATACACGTAGGCTTGACTTAGAAACTGATGAAGTTGAGAGCCTATGGGTAGAGGTAAGGATTAAAAGTATCAAGCCAATTCTTGTTTGCTCTGTATACCGACCACCTTGGGCTCCAGTTAGTTGGAGTGAATGTTTTGAAAGGCAGATTGAAACCGCGTCAATGTGTAATCTTGAAATGTATATACTTGGTGACTCTAATATAAATTATTGCACTGACACCGACTCTATTAAAAACCAAGCATGGGCACAGTGCTTAAGAAATCATGATTTATGTCAACTTATTAAAAACCACACTCGCGTAACTAAATCGTCAGCATCTATTATTGATCATTTATATGCCCGAAACTGTGATATTAATTTTGTTGTTGAATCTTTTGTAGCTCAAGTTGCAATTAGTGATCACTATCCAATTTGTTTTACAAGATGCGTACATGGTAGTAACAATACAAAACTAACGCATACTGAAATTACTTATCGATCTTTTCGAAAATTTTCTGAAACAGACTTTTTAAGTGATTTACATGAGTCATTGTCAGATTTTTCAATATCAGGCGGACCTGATGATGAATTTCAAAGATGGACTGCCACTTTTATGTATGTATTAAATTGTCATTCTTCCTTAAAAACCAAACGTGTTAAGAATATTAGTAGACCTGATTGGATAAATGAAGATGTTATTAAGGCAGGGCGTAATAGAGATTATTACCAAAGAACTAAACAGTGGCTACTGTATACATACTGGCGAAACAAAGTAAAGTGTCTTATTAGGGAAAACAAACAGCGGTTAATAGAATCTGCAATCGAAGACAAGAAAAATATCTCGTATTTATGGAAACATGTTATAATGACCTTCGTGGTAACTCTGGACATAGGGATATTATTAACTCTCTTGAAATTGATGGGCATACGATAAATGACATCAGCGAAATTGCGAACTTTTTAAACGAGTATTTTACCAATATCAAAGATGTTTATAACATTAACTCTACCGATAGAATTATCCCAAATAATGGTTCACTTGACAAATTGGAAGAATTTGTGAATACAGGAGTTCCAAATTTCATTTACTTTACTATTCCTTTTATTAAAGAAAATGACGTTTTAAATTCTTTACGAAAACTAGACATAACAAAAGCAACTGGTCTAGATGAACTTAGTCCGAAATTACTTAGACTATCTGCGAATGTTATAGCTACAAGTATTACAAAGCTAATTAATAACTGTATTATCAACAATACATTTCCTAACACCCTTAAACATGCCAAAGTTTTTCCGAGGTTTAAAACCGGTGACAAATCCAATCCTACTAATTATAGACCAATATCGATACTTCCTGTAACATCAAAAATATTTGAACGATACATAGTGAGACACCTTTTGTCTTTCCTTAATAAGTACAACTTAATTAACGAAGGACAATCGGGGTTTAGACACTTGCATTCATGTCAAATAGCCCTAAGGCTTGTTAAAATAATTGATAACTGGTTAGGAAATATGAATGCTGGTGAATTAACCGGGGCAATATTTTACGACCTCAGGAAAGCTTTTGATTTAGTTGATTTCCAGCTGCTTTTAAATAAACTTAAGATTTACAAATTCTCTGAAAAAAACGGTCGACTTTTTCAATTCTTACCTGACCGGACGTGTTCAGAGCGTTGTAATTAGTAATAGGGTATCTGAGCCGCGGCCTGTCACGATAGGAGTCCCACAGGGCTCTGTGTTAGGACCTGTATTATTCCTTATGTTTATCAATGATCTACCCTTATATATCAACAATTGTTCGACCGACCTCTTTGCGGATGACACGACTGTACATACGCATGACAAAAATGTAGATTGTGTTATTAAGCAAAAATTGCAATCAGCAAACGATAAAATATTAAACTGGTGTGAAAATTAATGACATGCTTCTTAATGCAGAAAAATCATCAGTAATGTTAATCGGTACACGTAACAGACTTGCACAAGTCTCAAATATTAACCTATATATTGATAATACATCTGTTACAAATGTTACCCAACAAAGGTTACTAGGGGTAACTATTGATAATAAACTGACTTGGAACTTACAAGTTCATCATATGGTTACTCAGATTTCCCGTAAACTTACTCTCATGCAGTTATTATCTTCATATGTCTCTCAAGATTGTTTGATAAATTACAATGCGTATATAATTCCCTTATTTGATTATGGTTGTTTGGTTTGGGGCGGAACAAACTCATCCAATATTTTTCAACTCGAAAAACTACAAAAACGAGAGGCGCGAATTATTCTTAAAACATGGCTGACTACGCCTTCATCTATCATGGACCTTTTAAAGGTCTGTGAAGTTGGCTCTACGCCCCACGTTCTACGTCCTCCATACAAATCTATTTCTACGTTCTCCATACAACAGTCCTACGTCCTACGTTCATTTCTACTGTCGAACCAGCCCTACGTCCTACATTCATTTCTACGGTCGAACCAGCCCTACGTCCTACGTTCATCCCTTCAGTCGACCCAGCCCAACGTCCTACATTCATTTCTACGGTCGACCCAGCTCTACGTCCTACGTTCCTCCCTACAGTCGACCCAGCCCTATGTCCTACATTCATTTCTACGGTCGACCCAGCCCTACGTCCTACGTTCATCCCTACAGTCGACCCAGCCCTACGTCCTACATTTAACCCTTCGGTCGACCCAGCCCTACGTCCTACGTTCATCCCTACAGTCGACCCAGCCCTACATCCTACATTTAACCCTTCGGTCGACCAAGTCCTACGTTCTACGTTCATCCCTACCGTCGATCCAGCCCTACGTCCTACGTTCATCCCTACCGTCGATCCAGCCCAACGTCCTACATTCATTTCTACGGTCGACCCAGCTCTACGTCCTACGTTCATCCCTACAGTCGACCCAGCCCTATGTCCTACATTCATTTCTAAGGTCGACCCAGCCCTACGTCCTACGTTCATCCCTACAGTCGACCCAGCCCTACGTCCTACATTTAACCCTTCGGTCGACCCAGCCCTACGTCCTACGTTCATCCCTACAGTCGACCCAGCCCTACGTCCTACATTTAACCCTTCGGTCGACCCAGACCTACGTTCTACGTTCATCCCTACCGTCGATCCAGCCCTACGTCCTACGTTCATCCCTACCGTCGATCCAACCCTACGTCCTACGTTCATTAAACATTTAGGCTGGCTGCCTGTCCGATGTCGTATCAAATACCATATTCTTTTACTAACCTACAAAGCATTACATAACTTAGCTCCAGTGTATATAACTTCGATGTTTAAAGAACTAACATATAGCAATGACAGGCAATTAAGATCTATTTCAAATGGGAATCTATTAGTTCCAAAATTTAACACTCTATTATACAATAAATCATTATCAGTTGTTGGTCCAAATTTATGGAACTCTTTTCCTTTGAGCGTAAAGTCATGCAAAACAGTTAAATCATTTAAAAAACATGTTAAAAAATTCTTAGTTGATAATACGTAGTGCATTGTCAATACAATTACAGTGTACTTATGTGTAAATGTTTAAGATGTTTGGGTAATGAATCTTTTGTTATAATTGCTATTGTTACAATTTTTCATTTAAATATGTCATGCTGATCTTCAGACATCTGGGCACTTCCATATTGGGTTTTAGCATTTTATCAAGTCAAAATAACATTTTCTTTTTTCTTTTTGGCTCGTCCACAATAAGCAAATCCCCACGCTCGAAAGAAAGCAGGACATGCCATTTTCTGGCATTCGAAGATAAGGACATTCCCTTTTTCAAGATCAGCCTAAAATACCATATTTTCGGCGTGTATACATGACCTTTACTGTATTAAACCTTCAATAACTTTTTTGTTACAAAACCTGCCTTCCTGAAACAATGTGTCGATGGTACCTTAGGCATCGGGTCGTAGAATGCACAGGTGGACATTAAATTAAATATAGTATGAAGGCACTTACCTCGCAAAATAAATCCGTTTTATTAAAAAAAATTCCCACTAAACCGCCATTTTATCCTAATGCAACATTTTCCTCGCTTAACTATCTTCGGATGCAGTGCCACGTCCTACCCCCTGATTAACAGCATTTCATTTCCAAAGAAAATTATATATAATATGAAATATTAAATGATAAACAATGCTTAAAATTCTTTCCGAAGTAGACTTATCACTGTCAGGTGTCACATCAGCGGCGATACCCTAACCAATCAAATCATTGCAAAGGTGCCATACGGTCAAACTTTGACCGTCGTTTGTAAATCCAAGTTTTGGATAGAATTGACAGAAAAGAAAGTTTCCGGTAAGTGTCTTGTTGTTTTTCTTTATTAATGAAACGTCAGCTTGTCAAGAAATTGACATAATTCATTTCAAATGAATATTTTAAATATATGAGATAATCACCATGAGTGCAGTCGTGTCCTGTCCATCCATTTTTGCACTGGCAGGTATACGAGTTGGTTGTGATTGTGCAATTTCCTCCATTTTTACATGGATAGCTGCCGCAAGAGTTAGTTGCTACCAGAAAACCTAAAATAGATCAGCATTCGAAAATTTATAGTGTATTAATGAATTACTGATTGGTTGTTTTGTGTCATGACATAATTTGTTTTATAACAGTTTACTTAAGAGACACAACGAAATAATTAACTCAGTTAAAGTTATTCCGAAGTAGCAACTTTCTCGGAAAATAAAAGGGGAACTGTTCAGTAACAATTTTATGACAAAATATACTTTTTAAGGTATCACGATGTGCGAACTCAGGGTTTTGTTTGTGAGATTGAAATATTCACTATCTCGGTCTAGATTACAAGTGTACATGTAATACACAAAATAATTCTTCATATCGATATCCCTTCATAGGTCAAAAAACAAGCAAAATAAACTGTCAAATTTAATATGTAATGAATATTACTAACTTTGTCGCGGTACGTGCCTCTACTAAGCATATATGACTTGTTAAAATTAAAATATATAATATTCTACAAAGTATTTAATTAAATAACTGCATTCTAGTCAATTCATGATAAATCTTCGGTTCAAAACAAGTTTCTCTTTCAATTAAGTCTACGTTTATTAATTATATATTATATAAATATCACATCCCATTGGGGGAACAGTACGAAATGTTAACCCGAGAGAAGTAATGTCAACCGAGGCGTTAGCCTCGGTTGACATTACCTTCTCAAGGGTTAACATTTCGTACTGTTTCCCCCAATGGGATGTGATATTTATTTTATTACACCGAACATTTGTTTTTTTTAGAGATCTTGACTATGACCAAATTAATTGCTTAACATTACATTTTGAGTTCAATGTTTAAAGAAGAGAAAAACAATCGGATTTCCAAGATATTTATTTTTAGATCCACGTGAGGGTGACATGATACTGTCGCATATGTGACAGTAGCGATTATCTCCCTGTGACGTCACATTACGCTATATAGTAAACTAATCACGTGAGGTGTAATAAAGTTTAATATATACTGTCACATATGCGACAGTATCATGTCACCCTCGCGTGGATCTAAAAATAAATATCTTGGAAATCCGATTGTTTTTCTCTTCTTTAAACATTGAACTCAAAATGTAATGTTAAGCAATTAATTTGGTCATAGTCAAGATCTCTAAAAAAACAAATGTTCGGTGTAATAAAATAAATATCACATCCCATTGGGGGAAACAGTACGAAATGTTAACCCTTGAGAAGGTAATGTCAACCTCGGCTAGCGCCTCGGTTGACATTACTTCTCTCGGGTTAACATTTCGTACTGTTTCCTCCAATGGGATGTGATATTTATATAATGTTCTGCAGAACATTTAACTGCACTTTTAAACATAGTTTTTCCTCGCATCAAGATTCTTTCTTTGCCCAAGATCATAATACTATATCTGGAGACCAGTCTCAAATCTCAAGCATCTGATTCGCTGAAATGCTGACCAGTCCATCCACCTCTGCACTGGCAGGTATAAGTCACCATTTCAGCCGTTCAGATGCTTGCGATTTGAGACTGGTCTCCAATCTTTGTTTTATGATCTTGAGCCCTGGTCTTGATAAAGTCTGATAAAGAAGATGTTCATACCACTGGCTATCCCGATGGAACATGCTGACAGTACAGCTACTAATATATTTGCGCTGAACTTCATTCATTAACGTTCTGAAAACAACCATTTCGAGGGTTGCATGCAAGACTGTCGTAACTCCTTCTTTATTTCAATGTAGTTACGACACTCTTGCCGGCAACCCGTGCAAGTTCATAGATACTGATAAGTCATTATGTTCTATAATATTTAGTATAATGAAAATAAATAGGAGAAAACGTCTACAAACATCTCACTTTGTAATTCCCATATAATTATATCTATTTAAGGCAAATGTAATATAATAAGCAACTACAGCGATATTAGTTCGTACTCGGTGAAATGGAATGGTATATCACAGCATTGCCATTATAATTGCACCAAATTTTGACTCATTAAACATTTTTGCTGCGCCATGCGAAAGTCTTCGGTAATAGTGATGACATCTTTACTTGTTGCTTTGTTAAAAAAGAACATTGTTAAAAAAGAACAAAGATAAGACAACGGACTGACAGCGGGCATAAAGGATAATAACTTTAGAGCTGCTTTCAGTGTTAAATGACACCGCTCCAGTAAAAGTCAGTTCAAACGCATTGCACTTCACGGCTTCAGTCGAAGTGGAAACCGAATATTTCCTCATAAATACCGATTTATCTCAATACGTGATAATGACTGCATATGACGCGTATAAATGTCTCGACGAATTATTGCCTTTCTGTGAAGTTGAAAACGGAATTGAGTCTACTTACAATTCGAAATCATGTTTAATCGCTTCTTATTTAAATCGTAAGAGTGATGTTGAAAAATATTGCCGAACTGTAGTCCATACCGCGATTTCCTTGCCTAGGGCTATTTCAGTCAGTATCAACAAATGGTTGATCTTAACAAACGTAGACAGTCAGTTCTCAGTAAAATGTCAAAATGGCTCCAGCTCCGTTGTCGTCGCTAGGCCACCTATGTATGAGTTAACGTTACAACCAGAATGTAAGGCTATCAGTGAGAGGTTGACTTTACCTCAGTATTTCTTGAAATCTCTCACTAGCGACGTTGATCATTATAGCATAAATCATCTCGACTTAAGTACGTTAAATTTGTCGCTGATTTGGCAACCATTTCATTCTTCATTTCTCAACACTTCTTTCGTTACTATTCCAAAAAAGCTAAATGACATTGCGGAAGTGCCAATTGATGACTTCATAGACAAAATTCATTTACTAAATCAGGAAATTACTCCGGAGTCAGATGACGGCGCATTCGTTTTTAGTTCGCGTTTTATTTACATAATCACGGGTGTACTAGGCGTATGTTTAATTGCTCTAATCGTATTCCTATTAATAAAACGTAAACTTAAACTAAAGCTCTGTGCCAAAGACATTAAACTTGATCGGGGGACGTCTGCGGGGCATGATGGTACGGCTGGACCACATTGTTCTCCAGCAGTAAAGTACTTCCCAGTCAACGACTCCATCACGTCGTGCCCAATCGTACAAGCAGGGAATGACACAACTGCACCCCTGCTAGCATCGGCACCAACGAATGAGTCCATCATACGGTCATTATATCCGGTGGTCATTCGCAAGTAATTTCAATAATAAATTCCATAAATCCATTGTGTGGACTATCAGTAATTAATTGTGGTCACCCTAGTGGCATGGTTGTGGTCTAAAATCGCAATCATTGCCACTAGATGAGAAGAGGCCACGGATTCCTATCAAACAATTTCGTTGGACACGATTTTCGTCTTAATTAAAAGTATTCCATTCGTCGTTATTTTCGTCGTTGGATTTCACACAATTGCATATATATTTATATTCACTGGACCCAACTTCAAATCGTTAATTCATCGTTGGAGACAGTATATATTGTGTGTTTTCTCATAACAGTCAGTTTATTAAAAGTATTCCATTCGTCGTTATTTTCGTCGTTGGATTTCACACATTTGCATATATTTATATTCATTGGACCCAACTTCAAATCGGTAATTCGTCGTGGGAAACTATATATCTACATACTGAGTGGGTTCCTCATCATAAACTTCTATTTCGTCGACTGCAAATCTACATACATTTTCTTTTCCCATATTAAATTTTGCATATTGTTTATACAATTCAACTTTATTACTATTGTTTCATTTGCTTTTCTTATGTAAAATGTTTTATCTCTTGCTTATCATTATTATGCTGAATATATAAATAAATAAATAACGCCAAGGAGCCTAACGTCGTGGGTAACAAACTTTTTTTTTCGATCGTTTTTTATATAAACAAGGGAGATATTGTAATATAATAAGCAACTACAGCGATATTAGTTCGTACTCGGTGAACCTGTAAGAAGGTCGGTGTGTCAGTGCAAGCTTGCACTGGACACACGGCCTGCGGATAGGGTCAACCGGTGTATCGCTGTGGTTGCAGACTGTTTATTATTACAATAATTATATAACCCTAGCGACATTTTCGTTAACTTGTTATTAACGGTAGCTAGGTAATTAGCTAGGGTTCTATATAAATACTGGGCGAGCAAAGCTCTCCGGCGTGGCAGTCTTACTAGGACCACGACGGGGGCTCCTGGCCGTAACAGACTTACATTTTGTTAGTCTCTTCTATGCGGTAGCATAACGCTACAGCAAATTCGAAGTTTCTGTCTAAGGATTTAGTTTGCATATATTATAAGTATATCTCTAATAATTTAATTAACCTTCAATAGACTTTACATGTTCTGTCATTTAGATGCTTTAATGACAAAGTAACATGAAATATCTACATAAATTCTGATTGAAATCTATATTTTCTCGAAATTGCAACGACATAACTTTTTTTTCAAAAACGTGAAATATGCATATATCAGGAACTGTTACACGCAGAAAACCCAGCCTCCGCCTGTAGGGAGAAAAAGATAGCATAGTTCATAAATGATCAATTTCAAATCAAGTTGGACTTGTATTATGACGTCAGAAAAATACTCAGATTATTTCCTTGTCACGTGACTGGGCTTCCCAATTCTTTTCTCTCAATTATAAGAACCTTTAATGCGCTAAAGGTAAAGAGACAAATCTTGGCTCAAGAATTGTCCCAAGGAATAAGTTTTTTTTTATTTGTATCTCTAAAAATGGTAAGATCCTGCTGCTTGCGTGTTCAAAATTCTAAGACTTACAAAATGTCTATAAAATACCAAAATATTTTTAATAACGCTTTTTCTCGCTTAGCATTAAGCCAATCGTTGTTTTACGGTTTGACATCATTTCAGTTCTTTCCCTAGGGAATGATCTCTAAAAGTCTTACGGCTTCAAATTAATCAGTGAAGTCATCAAAGAACGTTGTCCATCACTTACAGTGAGAACACAACTTGAATAATTGTAAAATTGTGAAATGAATAAATACACATAAAAACAAAATGTCGTCTGTTGCATGAAACTGATAATGGAAAATAAACTATTTACCATTCCAGGTTCTTTCCTGGAAACCCAGGTCAGGGACTCAGCATAACATAATCATATTCAAGATATTCATATATTATTTACAATATTTACCTGTTTTTGTAAACGTCTTTAGAATAATATTACCTTTAATTGCACAGTCTGTTGATAAAGAAAGGCATTAGTGAACTGTTTAACTGATATGAAAAGTCATTAAGATCGTGTGCCCTGATTTGGAAATAGTTCGACTTACATTTTATTCATGTCACTTTGTGTAATATTTTAATTTCAGAATATGCTTTGTTCTTAAGCATCTTTAAGCTTAACATCATTTTCAGCGAGTTATCTACACCGAAGAAACAAAAAAAACTGATAATGTTTGATATTTAACTTCATAAGACATTGATTTTTTTCTAGTATTTCAATAGCAGTTAAAGCGAAATATATAAAATATTTTGTTATAACTTGAACCACACTATTTTATGTACGGAGTATAAGCTAATGAAATTAAAAATAATAAATGTACTATTTAGTCATTGATTAAGCTGACCACTACACGAGTCCAGTGCCCAAGGTTATAAAACTGAGCATGGAAACCAGTCTCAAATCTCAAGCATCTGATTGGCTGAAATGGCGACCAGTCAGATGCTTGAGATTTGAGACTGGTTTCCAATCTCAGCTTTATAACCTTCAGTCCTGACCTTGTGACAGAGTGAACAGATACATCCTAATTCTCTTTACAAAATACGTGGAAGTGACGGAAATGCTCAAACAGCAGGCCAAAAAATGCGCAACCAGGATTGTAAATGCCATTGTAGCAAGATGGGGTACACCAGTAAGCATAAACATGGACCAATGGCAGAATTGGAAGTAAAGTTTCAAAAAGGTCTGCAGGATCCTAGCAGCCTGAGAGAGAGAGAGAGAGAGAGAGAGAGAGAGAGAGAGAGAGAGAGAGAGAGAGAGAGAGAGAGAGAGAGAGAGAGAGAGAGAGAGAGAAGTGTAAGGCTCAACAGATGTGATGTTATAGCATGGTTTTAAACTATGGTATCGATTAAAACCCCATTTGTATATATTAACTGTTCTAACCTTTTTTAAAAATGTGAAAATTCAAAATTCGAACTTGTTTTCAGAAAACAGGAATATTTAAAATTGAAAATCAGAAAAGCAAGAGAAACCGCGATAAAAAATATAAATTTGTATTGAGACTTTTACGGGGCGTTTTTCATCGCATGAAAATAAAATCGCGTTTAAGTAAAAAAAACAACTAAAGTTTATTAAATTTTAGAATAAATTGACAAAAGAGTCAAGAAAATAGCACCACATCTACGATGCTTTAAATTCATCTCTGCCAAGCTGTACATCTGCTAGGCTACTAACTTCACGCTGCCAAGCTGCTAGGCAGCTCATTTCGAGGTTCCAGTCAGCCAGGATGCTAGGCTGCTCGATTCACGCTGCCAAGCTGGTAGGCTGCTAACTTCACACTGCCAGTTAGCTATGCTGCTATGCTGCTATATTGAAGCTGCCAGGCTGTTAGACTGCCAACTTCACGAACATTTAAATATGTAGCATTTATTACCAGTGATCATTAGTAAAAATTTAGGTAAAAATTTACCTAGTGCCTAATTCAAAAACTAAGACAATATGGGTTCAGTCTTAAATGTACGAGTTTAGATATTCTATTTGAATTCGCAATTTTTGCTGAGGTAAACATTTAAAGAAATGTTTGTAATGTTAATACTTCTGTTGTCTGTTGTTTTATGATGGCCATCTACTCGAAATTGTTGATTTGAATTTGATATCCAAGAGAATGCCATTTTTTTTAGTTTCGTTTCTCTAGTTCTACACAAATGTATGATTTTGAAAGTGTTTCACTTTTTAATTCCAGATGCTTTAATACTAGTCTGATAATACAGACATCTATCTCAATGCAGCAGGATAGGAAATACACTGGCTACAGTTAACATTGTCTTATGGTGCAAAGAAGTAAAACGACAAACTATCTTATATTCAGACTAGTGGCTATTGTAGTATAAGCACCAATTCAGTCGAGGAGAAAACTGGTGGAGGAGACAACAGTACACGTGTAGTCTCCTCCCCCCCCCCCCCCCACCACCCCCGAAGAGACACTTGAAATACTTTACAGATGACAGATATGGTGATTTAGAAATGATATATTTCGTTTTAGTTTCCTTACCTGGATCCGTCACTCTTGGCGCCGGCATTGATCAGCGTATACCAGAACAGACTCCTACTGTTGTACGATCGGGAACCAGACAAAGAAAAGTTCCTTCAAAGTGTGTGCATTTCCCCACGCACTGAGCATAATTCAATTATAGCGAACAGATGCAGGTGATGATCTTAAAATCTCTGTTTAAATTTAAAAAGTGAAACATGAATACTTCTTCTAAGTTGCTCTATAGATAAAAGATATCATCTCCCAAATGGTCTAACTTTCCTCTGATTTTTATTCGATCGTTGGGGATAAAAATTCCCTTCATACAAGCTTCTTGAAGCAAGAAGACTTCAGCTGTATATGACTTGTTGCAGTTATGGGCACTAGCTGGAGGACTGTTGGTTTACTGGGCTGTCGAATCTCAATAAATTTGCTCAACCAATGCCATCTTGTAACTTCACTAAGGATTTTCACAAATCGGAAACGTTGCGGGAAAACCTGTCTTCTGTCATTTTTTTACATACATGCAAAATAATGATAGACAGTTGTATGTTCTTTCTTGATAAAATCTATATCAAGAAAGAACATATAACTGTCTATTATTATTTCGCATAACTTAAAGTTAGTTTACACATTTTGACAATAAAATGGTATCTTTGCTGCAAAATGCATTACAATTAATGTCGTCTGTCAAACTTTATGACGTCTTTCAGGGCGCCAAGTGCCTGAAGACACCTTTTCCAATGTCTTACCAAAATATTTTCTTTCAAAGAACTTTACTTGGCAATTGTAGTTACCTTTTCAATTTCAGCAAAGTGTTGGTAAGTGGTATGGAAGATTTTAAAAATTGAATATCTTAAAAAAAACCAAGACGGTATTTGCTACATAAATTTATTAAGAAACAAACAGTAACTGTAAAACAGCGATCAAGTTCACAAAAATAGTTTTTATTTGTAAGAATGAACACAGAATGCATTAAAAGCAAATAAGTAAAGAAATAAAATATCATAGATAGCAACAATACCATAAAACAAGTGAATAATGACTCCACAGGTTTGTTTAACGCATGCATTTTTTAATGAAAAAGTCCATAAACCCTGACTTACACAAATATATATTTCAGGTATTCAGAAATGACATTCAAACAAGACTTTCCAAAAATCATAAAAGAATTTTCATTGGAAGACAATCAAATTCTAGCAGTGACAGTTAAATGCATCTTTAGAAATGTTGGTCCAATACACAATATAAAATGAAACAATAACTAACATGAGAATAATGTCAGATCCAGAAAACAAAGAAAACAGTTCTAACATTACTTATGCTAATTACACAATGGTAAAGAATAATACAGAACAGCCATCTTGTTCTGTTTATGGGTACTTGCTCCAACACTTTTTGATGTTTTTACTAATATTATTATTTATTTACAAAACTTACTCCTAAACCTGACAGCATCAGTAAAGGTTAATGCTAAATTCCATCAAATAATCTCAATAAAAATGTGTTTGAAATATATCACTGTCAATGCACTGTCAACAACTACAGAAATTAAAATAAACAATATTGCAAATGCATTTACATGACTTGTATATCAACTGGCATGACATTCTGTGGTTTTAGTAAAACACTACTTTAATACATTCTTAAATTTTTGGGATTTATCCGCCAGTGAAATTAATAGCAGTACAAAATACCAATACTAGAGGCTCGCAAGGAAGATTGGGAAATGAGTAGCCTCGTATGAAAAAGACTTTACTTACTTTCATATTTACTTACTTAATTAGTAATTTATAATTACCTCCATGAATATAAATGAATTTGCAGTAAGTGAACTTTTTGAGTAATAAGTTCAAAATTCAAAATGACATATAACTTCATCACAAAACAACATTTTAGGTAAGCAGTCATAACAATGAAGAGTATTAAATGTAGTAGAGGTTTACAGCACCACAAATGTAACTGAATGGCACATACAAAATTGTTAACTGCATAACAATTTAATAAATGATGTCACAGATAATGAGATTAACACAGAAATCCAACAAAACCCTGTTCTCCATATATATGCCTTTTAATGCATTTTCGATCAGTGAAGATCAAGATAAGCTGGCACATCTGTGCCATCTGATCAGGATCTGCACTGTTCACTTTTTTATTTATTAGGTAATTTCTCATCAAAAAGCCAACACTGCAGATCCCGATCAGACAGAATGGACATGCCGTCTGTTCTGGATTTACAATGGTTGCATTTGCTTTAAAACACATATAAATGGAGGAAACGGTTAACACAGAAATACAACAATTAATGCAATGAATCTGTCTTAGTCATGCATACCAGATGTTATCATTTTGCAATTTTCAATGTACATACATTGCAATTTACAGTAGTAAACAGGCTTCATGTAGATGGGCAATTATTCTGAAACAAATGGTTTGAGTTATCCCTTTCCTCCATATATACACCTTTATTGCATGGGCGAACAGTTAAGATCCAGATCAGCTGGCACATCTGTGCAATCTGATCAGGATCTAAACTGTTTGCTTTTTTCTTTTTGATTCATTAGATCATTTCTGATCAAAATGCGACCAGTGCAAATCCTGATCTGACGACACATATGTGCCGGCTGATCTGGATCTACACATTTCGCACATTCGTAAAAATGTGTATATAAGGAGGAAAGTGTTATGCACCAATTTGTATTGTGCACATCTGCTGTTGCTGCTTATTGTGAACACAAAGTTGGGAACCAATATCATAATCCTGTACAAATAGTAATATTTTCTGCTCCACAACTCCAACAGAATTTATTAAATATTCAAAACAAAATGCATAATCAACGATAGTTATTTATATTCAAAGCTGTAGAAAAAAATTAGCTCCACAAACTTGTAAAAGAGTAACTCTACAACCGAATGCGGCTCCAGTGAACACTCTACAAACTTTGTTTGCAGAGATAGAAAAACACAAGATTCAACATACACATATAACATTGAAGTAAGTATTATAAGATCACAGAACTAGTAAAGATAATGATCACAGAACTGTTGTAAAGATTTATGTAAGTCATGGATTTTACAAAAAGAGCAAAACAAGAACATCAAACTGAATAGTAATGACATCAACTAATGCAAAAACAGTACAAGTAACATTGAAATATGAGGGAGATATCTGTTTTTTAACTAAGGTGCTGATGTAAAATTGTTAAAATTGTAACCTTTACACACTTTTATTGTATGTGCGGACATTGTAAATCCAGATCAGCCAACACATCTGTACCGTCTGATCTGGATCTGCACTGTTTGCTTATTGGTCAGAAATCAGCTATTGAATCTCAAAGAGAACAGCATGGATCCAGATCATACAGCATGGATGTGCCAGCTGATCTGGATCTGTACTGTTTGCTTATTGGTCAGAAATCACCTTTTGAATCTTAAAGAGAACAGCATAGATCCAGATCATACAGCATGGATGTGCCAGCTGATCTGGATCTGCACTGTTTGCTTATTGGTCAGAAATCACCTATTGAATCTTAAAGAGAACAGCATAGATCCAGATCATACAGCATGGATGTGCCAGCTGATCTGGATCTGCACTGTTTGCTTATTGGTCAGAAATCACCTATTGAATCTTAAAGAGAACAGCATAGATCCAGATCATACAGCATGGATGTGCCAGCTGATCTGGATCTGTACTGTTTAAACATGCAATAAATCCCTGACACATGGAGTAAAAATCATTATAAGACTCAGGATTTTTTCATTTATTGCATTCAGAGCATTTTAAAGAAAATAAATTTTTTAAAGATCTCTACTTCCTCCAGCTACAAAAATCAAACATGTAAAGTTGTAACTTGGGTCAAATAACTTAACCCTTTCCTCCATTGAGGAACTTTTATTAGGTGTGCGAACAGTTTAGATCCAGATCAGCCCGCACCTCCATGCCATCTGATCTGGATCTAAACTGTTCGCTTTTTTATTCATAAGATTATTTCTGACCAAAAATTGACCAGTGCAGATCCTGATCACATGGCATGGATGTGCCGGCTGATCTGGACTACACTGGTCGAACATGCATAAAAACATGTGTTTATGGAGGAAAGGGTTTAAGCGATTGCTCTGTGAATTTCCATATTCTATAAATGTTACATTCAATGTGTTGATTTTAGAACTGTATACTTTTTTTTCTAAATAGGAACAGAATTGTTGAGGTCAAGTAAATGATGATCGTTTATATAGAATTATGTCTACATGTAATATATCTGTCTCTGATAAGATAAAATGAAAAACAGCAACAAAGTTTGTGAATAACTAATAACATCTGAAAGAAAACAAAGTT
This sequence comes from Corbicula japonica, assembly GCA_038501625.1. Classification (NCBI taxonomy): domain Eukaryota; kingdom Metazoa; phylum Mollusca; class Bivalvia; order Venerida; family Cyrenidae; genus Corbicula; species Corbicula japonica. Next base: position 636,526 of record JAZAYU010000282.1, read on the forward strand.
CCTGTATAATTAGTAATATCTTCATGTAACACAACCTTATAAAACAACATGTTCCAGATTACAAATACACAATCACAACCCAACTGTGTAAAAATATCATTATTTTTTAAACAATAAAAGTAAATAACACCCTCAACCAGTAATTACAAAATGATGTGCCAAAAAGAAAGTCACAAAATATATCAAGCACATACTTTTAGCAAGTTCAAACATATCACAGATTCAGTTGGTACTAATTTGAAGTCAGCAGTAACCCTAACTCCTCAAATAATTCTCTTACTATCTATATTACAGGAGCCTGTTAAGACATTTTGGCATATGATCCGATGTTTAATCTTTGGAATTCATAAAATTATTAAATCAGGGGAACTGAAATATTTTTTAAATTCCTTCTTTATGCAGATAACATATTAAATGTTTTGAGTCAATTGTACAACTAATTTAAAAATTATACTCTAACAATAACTTTGAGGTCAACCTCATTTTAAAGGGACATAACTCAAAACATAGTCAATCAGGAGTTATCCTTGTTGTCATTACTTTTTAATGCAGATGACATATTTAAAGGATTTGGTTATTAGGAAAAGTAATTTCAAAGTTATAGTTAAAGTTTTAGATTGTAGCCATTTGAAAATAGCATAACTCTAGTCAATCTGGAGTTATCAATCTTGTTGTCAGAAATAGCTTTGTTGATGTACATGATAATTTAAAGTATTAACAATAAAGGCCAAATACTTTCCAAGTAATAAGTTTCAAGTAAAACATTTGAATGGAAAAAAATCAAACAATAGTCAATCAGGACAATAGTCAATCAGGAGTAATTGTTCTTGATGTCAGAAATAGCTTTGTTCTTGCACATGATATTCCGAGTATTGTGCTAATAGGATGAGCATTTTCCATTAATAATGATGTTTTATTAATATAACACAACATCAATATTTCCACCAGCCTGAATATAAGGTGTGGTTTACATTAATCTATAACCCCATTTAGTGTGTTAACGTCATATCCAGTGATACAAGTAGTAAATCATACCTTCATCAACAACTTTACTTTGACCATTCATAGTCCTAGGCCCACGATCATAAAACTAAAACTGGAGACCAGTCTCAAATCTCAGGCATCTGATTGGCTGAAATGGCAACTGGTGCTTGAGATTTGAGACTGGTCACCAATCTCAGTTTTATTTTTGTGAGTCCTCAACTTAGCAACAATTAAAAGCACTACCATTGTTTTTCCACATGTATTTTTTTAATTAAAATAAAAAATCAAATGGAAAAAACACACTTATATTTTAATGTAACCATGTCCAATATTACTAAACTGGAATGGGGAAACTGTCTCATATCTGTAAATTATGACTGGTTTTTATTTTGATTTTATTTTACAAATTGAGAAAGACCAGAACAATAATTAATGATATTGTCTTGAAGTTTTTTAACGAATTTAGATGTAATAGGTAGAAAAGAATTGTATTAACACTGCACAACAAGTATAATTAAACTTAGACAAGACAAAGTAAATCAAACATTTGAAGCTTAACAGCTGTAATAGTATAACGATCTGCAGTGATCTTTTGACATTCAACAATGAGAAACTTGCTTTTTTTATTGTGGAATGTCAATAGGTCACTGCAGATGGTTATTCTATTGCATTTTCAAGCAGTGATTATCCATACCTTTCTGCAGTCTGAGAGGGGTCTACTTTGCTAATCCATCAAGAAACTTCAGCAAAGTACCCTTGCAAACCATGAATTAACCCTTTACTCCATATATATTTTTTTTATTGTGGGTGTGACCAGTGTGTTTCAAGATCATCTGGCACATCTGTGACATTTGGTCAGGATCTACACTGTTTGCTTTTTGGTTAGAAGCAACCTAATAAATGAAAAAAGCAAACAGTGTAGATCCTGATCAGGCAGCACAGTTGTGCCAGACCATCAGAATCTAGACTTTTTGCCCATACCATAAAACCCTTATCTCTAGAGTAAAAGGTTAAACCACCTGCATTCAAAGAAAGTTAAGTCTGTTAGAGAAATGCTGACATGTGCTCCATTACGAGGAGTTAACCACCATATTCCTGTGATGTAATGGATGATCCTCTCCGTCAGGTATGCCCTTCAGTCTGGTTTCTGTCATATCAATCTCTACTGCATCTTCCTCTGGCAGTTCATGGTAGTCCAGGGAGTTGGGTTTGTAGGTGTAGCACATGGCCATAATCATGAAGATCACAGTGTCCAGAAACATGATAGCCGCAAAGATGAAAAACTCTATCATCTATATATAAAAACATCATTTTGTTAAGATAACAAATTATGTGAATATTAAACAGAAATAACATCTATGCAACAGCATTTCATAATTCTAGTTATAGGTTATTTTTAACCCTTTCTTCCATATATGACGTGGGCAAACAGTGTAGATCCAGATCAACATTTACACTGGTGCAAGATCGACACTGGTGTCCTTTTTAATTAATATTATTTCTGACCAAACAGTAAACTGTTCAGATCCTGATCAGATGGCATGGATGTGCCAGTTGATCTGGATCTACACTGCTTGTGCTTGCTTTAAAATGGGTTAATAAGCAGTATCAATTCATGACAGTAATAATCTTAGTAAGAGTTTTGAATTCTCTGATTAATTGTTATTCCAATTTTCTTGAAAATATTACTTTATGTATAAAAAATATGCAGTAAGGTACTTGACTGAATGATCTGCATGAAAAACAGTTGTTAGTTAAAAAACCTTAGTCTGTTCAAAAGCTCATTACTGGTTCAATGTGCAAAATCTAACTATAACTTGTGATTAAAGCAGCTATATTGAGCTTTAGATCATTATTTACTTTGGCAACAGTTCAAGCAGCCAGGTGAAATACATTGTAAATGTGTGTTAGGCACATTGCTTTTGTCTTGAACACCAACACAATGAAATGAGTCTTCTGTAAAATGGATCATTTGGACATAATAGATAGAATTTTGTTTGATGCATTTCACTTTTCCAGGGAGCTTTACTGTAATGCATTAAAGTGCAATAACAAATGTACCTGGTTTGGAATGGCATGAATGTTTGCCACAATAATCACAACCAGATCTCCAAATGCCACTGTTAACAACCAGATTGCTTGTACAACTGACTTCATGGATGCTGGTGACTGTAAAGACATAACTATGCTAATGGACAAAAGTCTTGTCAAGTAGGAAAATTGAAACTTTTTGCATGCTAATTTTTAACACATTTTATACTCTTCTAGCAGTACTGGCTTAAATTACAAAATTCTTTTTTCATGGAATGCACATAAATGTCTTCTTTCTGTTGATACCAAATATATGCCGGTAGTAATGTGTTAAAAATTGGCATTGTTGGTGTTTACTCAGTTACAAAGATATTAAGAAAAACACATACCGGACAAGACTTTTGCCAATAAGTATATATTGTTATCACAATGCTGAATAAGGGGTGGATCCTGAGGGAGTTCAGTAGAGATGATGAAAGCAATATTTAATTTTCATGACGACTTTAACCAGAAAACTGGAAAATGATCATTATATTCCGTAAGACTGTCGTAAACAAATCCCCTTTTAGCCTGGCACCAGCTAGATGGTTTATCAAAAAAATAACTGAAATACGTATTATCTCTTTTTTTTTTAAGTTCATTTAAGTTTCTTTTTTTTTTTGGATTGATATGCTGAACCTACGTTCTGGGAGATAAGGTAAGTAAAATGCTTAACAATAAGGTACCTGCAGGAGTAGCTTGTTCTGAGAGATAAGGGAAGTAAAATGCTTATCAATAAGGTACATGCAGGAGTTGCTTTTCTTGGAGGTACATGTATTGACAATTATTGTATGGCATGGGAATAACAGAACATAGGGACAGGAGCCAGTCTAATACCCTTTATCAGCAATTTTTAAATAAAACAAGCTTATCAACTATGATCTCCATATGATAGCAAATATACTAATTTTGTACAAAAATCGGTTCATACTTTTTCCGATTTTCAATGGATATTCATGGCTGGGAAAAATTTTTTTTCGAAATTACCAAGTTTTTCCCTTTCATGGTAGCATGGGAACCCTGCATGTAGCCCTGAAGGCCACACAATCCTTGTAATAGAATGAATACTAACCTGTGTGTAGGCAAACGAGAGTCCACTAATGGAAAACAACACCTCTCCTACTGTGATCAGGACATACTGAGGTACCATCCAAAAAATAGGCACCATGTTTTCATCCACATCCACATACAGATGTACATCAGTCTAGATATAACAACTACAAATCTTAAACCAAGAGAAGATACAATCATATTGTGAACTTTTTACTAGACATCAAACTACATTCAGCCAAAATTCAAATAATGCAGTGTACTAAATAACCATTAACACACTAAATTCATATGAAAGGCTCTCTCCTTTTATTAAAATCAGTCATTACACGTATCTTTTAGTTAATCTTTTATGTGTTGTATGTTTGTGTGCTTTTTCAACAGTGTCAAACTGATTGGTGGGTTGGAGTTTTTTCACAAAGACAACTTGTACTTGTTTGTTCATATGAGAACCTGGTGGGGCAAGTGTGAGGTTGGTGCACCCTAGAACCTGGTTTAAACCCCCAGTGGCAAATTGTTTTGTCACTGACTGTTCCAAGACCATTACCGCTCGGAATCTCATTTTTTGTTTATTGTTTGTTTTGAAACTGATCAATTTATTAAACGTGCTCTATCTTCCTCTTTTTCTTGGCTGTGTGGGGAGGCTGTGTCTTCTGAATGTGGCAATTCCTGATATGCATATTGCACTATTTTACAATAGTTTAAATTATAATATATAATATATTGCCAATTGTACAGAAGATGCTGAAGTAAAGTCTGTCAAACTGTTGAAAGTCAGAATCAGTCATTATCAGTAAAGATGATTATTATTTACATGATATTTACATGACATCTTCGTACACAGGATCTACATATAACTATTAATCACTTCTGATAACTTGCGAACCATTTCTGATTTGAAAGTGGGAGATTTACATTTGAAAAAGTGGAAGATTTTGAAAATAAACATAGACAAAGAAGGAAAAAAAACAACAAAGATTTTCATTTCATGTAAAAACACTAAAAAACTCAAACAAATTGTGGTATTTCATTGTATGAGACTGCAATCTAAGTTGAGATAGATCATAGTTATGTTATCGGATTGTTATGGAACTAAAGACAAATACCACATTCGGCCCATCTAGCGCCCATTCTCCTATTAGCGATCACCATATGTTTTCAACTTGCAAATTAATTAATGCCAGTTATAATAAACAAATTTCACTCACCTTTCTACACTGATGTATCAATGTTTTGTGAAATAACTATGGTTATATCATCTTTTTTTCTATTTTTGTACAGCATGTACATATTTTATAATTTGCACAATTTAATTTCCAAACAGTACAATGTGATTTTGCTTCTTGATTATTCCATAAGCTATACGTTAGTTCCAGCAGATAGGGCAATTGTGGTAACACATTTAAATCTAAAGTCTTACTTTATTCCGATTCCCATGTAAATACAATGTATAAACTCCTCCACTTTTAAGTTGAATGTTCAATGACATATCTTGCAAAGTTGTTTTGCTGTTTCGTACAGTTGTTATATACAATTTGTAGCTGAAAAACAAATTTGTAGAAGAAATTTATTGTGTGACACTAACTTTGTAAATCTATTGGAATGTAATATTGCTGAAGTATATTCATTGTCAAAATTAGCATTGTTGTTTTCTCATCTTTTTTTAAAGGTAAAATTTGTTTTCAGTGATTAAAACATATGTTCATTGCCTACAAAATTCAAAATGGTTCGAACCACAAGTGGCCCTCACAAAATAATGTTTCATAAAATAATAACATATTTAGAAATAATTTTATAGAAATTATTTTGAGTCATGGAAATTTATTTCTTATACCAACCAAAAGGTAAAAGTAGTCTTGAATGCACATTTCCCATCTAAGTATATTTTCATCTCAAAATAAGTATGGCATAAAATAAACTGACACTTTAAGAGACATGACTTTTTGAACATTAGTTGTGGTGTAACCTAGTAAGTTATGTTCGTGCCCATTTTAGTTCAGCTTGTTTCATTTTATAAAACCTATTAGACATATTATAAAACCTATTAGACATATTTAACAATAATTAACAGTCAGGGATTTGTATCATAAGCGGGTGCCTTCCCAACAAAAAAAAATTCTTTAAAATCATGATTTTTCCCAAAAAGTTTACTTTTTACATAAGGTTTTTTACATTACCTCTTATAGAGAAAGTAGCATCCTATTTATTCCTTAAACCTTTACTCCATACAAATGGCTTTTATTGTGGGGGCACACAGTTTAGATTTAGACCAGCAAGCACATCTGTGCCATCTGATCAGGATCTAAACAAAGAAGCAAACAGTTTAGATCCAGATCAGATGTCACTGATACTGGCTGATCTGGATCAACTTTGGTGATACATGCATGATAAAACATGTATATACAGAGTAACGGGTTAAAAATAAAATATCTTCATAATAATATCTTCCTCTGGCAGAGAAAAAAAGCCCTGAATAACTGTACAATAAATTTTATCAGGAGTAAAGCCATATAGAAGCTAGCAATTTTACTCATTTGGCTCCATCTCTTCAAAGTTAGTGGCTTGATATGATTTCAGCCGGAATAGTGTGCCAACGTTCTCCTGACTTCCCATTAGTTTTCCATCAGCTTCCAAAATCAGCTCTTTGTCAGGGAACTCGGTAATAAAGACGCTGAATGAAAAAAAATCTAGTACTGCAATGTTACTAAATCTGTGAAGAAAAGTAAAAGACACATAAAGGGCTTGGTGCAATATCTGTCAAACTCATAAAGAATTATGAAATGAAACTATTAGGTGTTAAGACAAAATATTTGATAATTCTGGACTGAAAGTAAGTTTTATCTCTGAGAATAAAGGTTTAAAAAAAAAACTTGATTTACCTGACAGCTACATTTCCATTCTTCGGTTTTCTTTTGTCTGGAAACTAAAATATAAAATTGAAACTCTTGCCAAAGTCTTAGGAAAACCCCCAAGAGGGTGTAATAAAGGTTGATGAATAATTTAAAGGATAAATTAAAATAATGCTTTATTTATCAACAAACTTGTTATGAGTATTATGTTCACCAAGGCTAAATACCAGGGAAAAGTAATCATGTTATATAAACATGTAAACATGATGGTTAGGAAAAACTCTCAAGTCATCAACACATCCTGCCTTGTTGTGTGTCCAAAATTTCAAAGAACACTTAATGAGGAGTTAGCCAGATGACTTGACAGACAAATGGACAAATGAAGGGACTAACAGACAAGCCCAAACAAGCTATGACATAGCTATGACATAATGTGTATGTAACGATGACTCCACAAATAAAGAAGCGAGGCTGGAGTATGGGTACCTTTTAACAAGAGCCAACACCACAGGAAACAATCATGCTTGTAGTTAGACGTATTGTTCTTGAAAGATAATTTCATATTCCGAATATATTAGAAACAAAAAACGTATCTTTTGTGGAGGAAAGTATACAGTCCTTTAAAAGTACATGGAGTGTCATCTATAACATACACCCAGTTTCCAGAATTAGATTTTAAGTAACTAGACAGATGCAAGCCATTAGAAACTTGACTGCCTAACATTATGACATAATTTCTGTGAGTAACATTTACTTGCTGAAGTCAGATTTCTGGCGACACAGCTCAGTTATGAACAGCAAGTTGTTTTACCTCTGACAAGTTCAAATTCCCATTCTTATCAAAGTGAATAATCATTCTGTATGCCGACATTTCATCAAATGAAAATTCTCTTTGTACTGTGGCCTTCTTTATTTCTCCTTTATTTGTATTATTGCAAACTGCATCAATCTCAAAAACTGAGTAATTCCCCGCCTGTATCGGTGTGAAGTCGCTCATCTGAAAGGATAGAGAAATATGAGAGTTGTAAGGATGTAAGTCTCTGAATAAACCCTTTAACCCATAAATGGGCTGTTTTAAAAAAAAAAAAGCTGGAAAAGATAAAAAAAATAGTGAAAACTTAAAGTTCATACAAATTCCAAACTTGTTATTCTGTATTTTTTGCTCATTGAAACTGAGTACAGAACTGAAAAGATTTTTAAACGAATACTTTGACACATAAGGTTTTATAAAAATGAAAATTATCCATTGTAATAATGGTTACAGGAAAATATTCTGTACATCTGTACCTGCTGCCAGATTCATGTAAGTTTTTTAATGATACCAGCCACACAGCAAATAAGGAGTTCATAACACAAGATTTTTTCATGAGAGTACAATGCGATGGACAAATTTGTTCAATACTATGGCTCACAATTTGTGAGGGCACAACAAAAGATTATATGTTTAGGCATTATAAAGTTTACTGGAAATAAAAAGTAGCCACTGAGCATGAAATGTTTAAAAGATTACTTCATTCTAGGCCAGTTACCTCAAATTCTGAAATGTCTCCATTGAACACGAGTGATTTAACTTTAACATCACATGGTAGAGTATTTATAAATGTCAATCCAGCTTCCCCTGGCTGCAGTTTCACTTCTTCTGCATTCTGCAAAAAAACAGGTACTCAATTAAGGAGATCAGTTTCAAATCTCAAGCATCTTATTGGTTGAATGGTGGTTGGCCTCCATTTCAGCCAATCAGATGATTGTTATTTGAAACTGGTCTCCAATCTCAGTTTTATGATCTTAGGCCCTAGTTTTGAGTTCATTATTAACATTTACCACATAGTCTATCAGGATATGATTTCCCGTAAGTACCAGCAAAAAGTTTACTGATTAAGTAAAATCGCTTTTCAAGACCACATCTTTATATACTTGAACTCTGTATTATAGACATATATCTATTACCTATGTAAAGTATTTATGTAGTCATGTGTTTTCATATTTGACAGCTTTTATCTAGATATGCCAAACTCTTATTTCTTGGTATATAATTATTATGCTGATATGATAGTAATTTTCACCAAAACAAAAATGAAGCAATAATCTAATATTGGTCTAGAAGAATAATTGTTAATTTTAACAAGTATGTCAATAATACAGCGTTCTAGGCTACCAATACAATAACTTAAGTGTTAGTTATTTCAGTAAGCAACAGACAATGAATCTATAGGTAACATCTGCTCTATGATGTTCTTTATGTTAGCAATTCGTACCGAACAATAATAAACATAACAAATGCTTCATACTTCATTGAATGCTGCTGGTTTTTAATTGCTGTCTAATGGTTTAAACCTAACATTTACTGTCAAAACTTACTGGTCCTTGCAAATGGATCTCTGAAATTTTCTGGCCTTAAATGTATCATTTTGTGTGGTCTTAAAAAACAAAGTGCAGTGAAACATTGATGTGGACAAACGATCTATTTTATTTTACTCTAGTGTGTGCCTAAAAGAAGGGCACATTTTGAGAACAAGAATATCAAAGTAAACTTCCATCTCTACTTACATCAATTTTCAATTGCACTAAACCAGCAGCCACAAAAGCCACTGAACTGATGTATAAACCAACAACCATTCTTTGCAGAGGTCTGAAAAACACAGAAACATTATCAATTGTGTAATGTATGGCTTGAAGGTATCAATCTTAAAGAATTAACTCCATAGATATAACTTTATGGCCTGGTCCAACAGTGTAGATGCAGATTAACCATCACATCCATGCCATCTGATCATGATCTACACTGTTTGCAAATTTCTGACCAATGACCAAGCAGCAAACTTAGTATATTAAGATCAGATGGCATAGATATGCGTCCTGATCTGGATCTAAGTGGACACACAAAAATATGCATATACAACATAAAAGGTTAAATAATGCATTTCTGAAATGGATCAGACTGTCATTTACCATGGATTATCTGTTTCAAATTCAGAGTTCTCGGCCCCTGTAATCCCACAGATTACCTCACCAAACAGCTGATTAAGCCTTATAAGACAACAACAGAATCAAAGCATAGCTGAGTAAAAATCAGGCAATTACAAAATATCAAGTAAAGACAACTTAAGTTTGCCATCACCAAGTTTGCCTATCTTTGCCCCCATGGAATGGCCAAGGATAGCTGAATGTGCATGAATATACATGTATATTTCAATTCTGAAGTTGATATCTCCAGTAGTGTCAAAATAAAGAGACCAAGTGCATACAAACTTTAATGAATGTCTGTCTATACTTGGGTGGGTGGGCTAGCTTCCCCTTTTTTCAAATAGTTGAGTTATTAAAACAATGGGCTGAGTACTTGTACCAGGTATTACCTGTTTGGAATTCTGCATTTATCCAGTAGGGGGTATATGACCTTGTCAAACAGTGGGATTAGAGCTACAATCAGCAATGGATTCAATGCCTGCATCTGATCAGGCTTCAACTGTCCAAGCACACCCTGAAAATATTGTAAAACATCACTTCTAAGCTTAGAAAACTGAGCAATTAATAAAATAAACTCAAAACAAGTTCTAACTTTGTCATTGCCTAATAAAGGATAAAAACAGAGCATCTGGCAATAGAGAAAATTACAAGTGGGTGGGTCAGAAAATACAAAATAACCACCATACAGAATTTGTTTACAGTTTATTTTCAACCACATACCTGATTATTTTATTCAAGTTGTTTAAAGATTAAAATGTGTATATTACTTGTTAAGACAAACTTGAGATTAACCAATTTTGCCAAATTGGTTGTCAGTAAGTTTATAAATATCCAATGAAAAATACTTAATCACATGCAACCAATGTAATAAAAAAAGAACTGGCTACAATTATATATATTAAATAATTATGGTGGTGTTTATGACATCATAAACTTTAAGCACGGACACTTTCATTCAGCATTAATTTAGAAACTTTAAATGCTTTCAAACTTCTTACTACAGTGCCCAAGGTTATAAAACTGAGCATGGAAACCAGTCTCAAATCTCAAGCATCTGATTGGCTGAAATGGCGACTGGTCGCCATTTCAGCCAATCAGATTCTTGAGATTTGAGACTGGTTTCCAAACTCAGCTTTATAACCTTCAGCACAGTTTGTAATTGCCAAAATTCAAAATTTTAATGTCTTCAACTCTTTACTCTATAAATAAGGCAGTTATCTCAAGGGCGAACAGTGTAGATCCAGATCAACTGACATGTACATAGTTTTTGGCTTAATTCTGATCAATAAGAGTTAAGTGTAGATCCAGATCAGATGGAACTGATGAGCCAGCTGAATTGCTTCTACACTGGTTGCCCATGTGATAAAAGGCATATATATTGTGTAAGAGTAAAAGTGTTGCTATTTAGTTGTCATACCCTTCAAAATGTAAATGCAGTTTCAAATCAACCTGTATATTATAAATTATGCACAACAGCAAGGAAGTTAACAATTGCTTACCATATCTCCATCCATATGCTCGGCTTGCAATGTCCATCTTGAACCTTGTTGATCACTGAGAGCCCAGAACACCGGCAGAGGAAGGAACATTGTTAACACCTTCAGTAGTCGCCGAACATCTTCAATAAATCCTTTCTAAAAAAAAAAAAAAAGCAACATATGCATATCAGGAATCGCCACACTCAAAAAACAAAAAAACACAGCCTCCCCACGCAGCGAAAAAGAAGAGAGGAAGAGAGAGAGAGAGCGCAAGTGTACTATAATGATCACAAATGTATTGCAAAACTATAATAGTTCTGTGAAACAGGTCACTTTTGTAAATGATATTATTATAAAAAATATCACATCCTTCAGTGGGTGATAGAACGGAATGTACACCCGAGACAGGTAATGTCAACCGAGGAAACTTTTATTATTTCGGAAACTTTTACAAATTTATTCAACAATGATATTAACACAAAATAAAAAGCCAATTTAATCAATAAAACATTAATTCAACTGTCAGTAAAATCATTCAACGCACGCGAGGGCCGATTCGTAATGTCAAGCGGGCGTATAGGTAATGTCAAGAGGGTAACATTACGGATTGTCAGCATGTGGCGTCACATTACGCTATATAGTAAACTAATAATGTGAGGTATAATAAAATGATTTGACATCACAGCTGTAATGTCTAATATCATTATTTATATGTTATGGACACACTTTGAGATAATGTCATATACAACAAAATTTATTACCTGTCACTTGTTTCAATATTGAATTCAACAAGGCAAATCAGCCTAGTGATCAGGTTTTTAAATGATTACAATAAGCCTCATTTTAGTAAAAAAGTCATTACACCTTGATACTTAAAAATCTTTTAAATCACCAATATAATATCACCTTTCTTTGCATTTTCCCCAAATGATTAATATCAGGAAATCAATGTAAAGAAACAAATTAATGGTATTACCAGGCATCCAGACCAATGAAGAGTTATAAACTATTATCAAAGGCTTATAGTTCCTTTTAATTGCATGCAATTTACTTGTTTTATTAGTGTTTGCATAAACAAGTGTGTTTGCCATCAACTTTTAACACTGACTGACATTACTGCATTCTTTCTATAACAGATCTTACATCATATTTATCATCAGCATAGTACAGCCAGTGAGGTCGTGGCTCATCATACTTGTTTCTTCTAATCCTTCCAACAACAGCATACTGAAAGGTAAACATACGAAGACTGAAACATAATGGAGATTCTGGAAAACAACAATCTGTTAACAGACTTCCCGAAAGTTGCCAGACCGAAGGACCTGTCTGGTAAAATTACAGCCGGTCAGACATGTTTTCTAATGTTATCTGACCGAATGTCAGACACAAATTTGAACTCCTAATACTTTATTATACCATTTTAACATGTTTCGGTCTGACAGAATTTGTTTCGGTCAGACAGTTTTTCACATCTTGTCTGACCAAATGTCTGACACTTTTTTTTTCAACTTTCGGGAAGTCTGTGTTAATGTACTTTAAAACATGACCATTCACACATAGCTGCATAAATTCATTCACATTTAAACATGGGTTTTCAGCACCCAACCATATCAGTTATGACATACCACAATATTCATGAAGACATTTATAGCACAAACAGTGTGCATTCAAGACAGAGTAAGATTAAATAGTTCTGGCCATTTAGACTGTGTATTATCCAAACCAGAGTTTATTCACTGCCCATGAAGATATAAAATTTTCTTTTACAATGTAATGTGTCTAGGTAATGCCCAGGAATCAGGCTTAAGTACCTCAGACAAGGGCTTTCTTAAAAATAACAACCACACACAAACTCATTAAAAAATAGGGCAAAGTAATCACTATAATTAAAAGAAATGAAACTTGTCATACATGTAGCATTGGTTTAAATTGACTTTATTGGGTCTAAAGTATGTTTTAATGGTAATAGATCATAGTTTCTTTACAAAATGTTAACATGATCATGTTAAAAAAACCTGACTAAATCATGTCTTTAAGGTTCATACTATAAAGCAGAGGATTCCTTTAATATGTTTAATTCTTTAAACAGCTTGAAATGTCTACTGTTATGCACTTTAATAAAAAAATGAAAACCTGCAATAAAAGTACTTACATAGATACATTTAAAAGTCTTCCCAATTACGTTTCCTGCTGGCGGAATCTTTCTGTACTTGTTGCGACCACAGAAAAACAGAACTGAAAACAAATATTCTCTACTTACATATGCTGAGGACATTTCAAATAATCTACTTCAATAACAATCCACCTCGATCTTTAAGTTTCTTTTTGCTTTAAGCTTGTTTAATAGGTTGTAAACACTGATTTTCTGGTCACTTAGGATGAGAGTATAAAACAAATATGACTTGTTTAATTCATTTTTATTAAAATAAACAATTTTCTTGTACTGAAAATGAATACCACTAATAGAATAAGACAATTTAATGCTCGTTATGATCTGGAAAAGTGTTAAAATACAATAAAGCAGACATTTTACTGTTCTACAAAAATTTGGAAACATGCTATTTGCAGAATGCGAGTACATGTATAAAACAAATTTGTCTTAATGGTGATTATTATCGATTTGATAAATGTTTGCTTTTTAGTGAGTATAAATATCACATCTTTAATCAAACAATTAACCATTAGTTATACATGTAGATAACCTGTGACAATATTAAAATACGATGAAGCAGACAAACATTGCCTGACATTTTACCATTGTTTTACATGATTTCAGTAACATTTAATTTTTGGGAAGAGAGTAAAATGAATTGGTGATTGCCAACTATTTGATAATGGGGAGTGGGGGATGGGGGGGGATTTTTTGATGTTTTTTTTTACAGCTGGTCATAATAGATTGCCATCAGCGCTGCATCAAATGACAGTCCTTAGCTGAATTTTCCAGTTACCTCCAATTTAACCATATTATTAAGTATAAGCATTTAGGCAGGAAAATCTGCAAACATGTTCTGCAAAAAAAATATCAAAGAATGTAAAATTTTAAACCTACGTATTTGTCACACCCCTAACTGATGAATAATCAAATCAGGTAAAAAGTGTGGACTTACCATGAGAGATTATGGTAAAAGTGAAAAGTGTAGATCCTGATCAGATATCATGGATGTGCTGAATCTACATTATTTGTCAATGTCATAAATGTCAAATCTATGAAGTGAAGTGTTTAATACTACTTACTTAGAGACAGAAACATAAGGACAGCTGGAATACCAAATGCCAGGACATAGCAGTCACCACCAAAGCACTGAACATCAGCTGTAAGAACAACATGGGTTATAGGTACTGTTCACTAAGCAACCTTTAGTTTTTTCAATAAAAGTATATTATGGATGGATGAAATTAAATAGAAGTACTACTGGAACATGAGAACATCTTTTGAGTGCTGACGGCGGGGAACTAATTAATATTTGTGGAAGACACTAAAACTTTAAAAGTGTAGGAAGTTAATTTTTCCTTGCTTTTATTCATTACATTATTAGTTCTTCACTACATAAGTTTCCCAAATTACCTTTAATATTTGTTTTAGTAACCCACACAAGTATCAAACATCAGTATCAGTGTTTTTGTTATTAAATAAATTATAACAGGATTCAAATAAAAACATATAATAGGTCAATAAAATAATTTATTATAGCACAAATAACTACATTTAATTTGGTTAATACTGTCATTTAGTTATGAATTTCATGGTTGGACATGACATGTTATTTATTTAAGATTTCTACCTTTCTTTGTAACTTAGTCAATATTTTCATAGTTGTCATGTTGGATGGCTTTCAAAGTTGCCTTTTCATCTTTTTTATAGAAAAAAACCAGGGCATGCATCTTATTTCACGTGCAGATAGACATCTTGGAACATCAATAATTAATCTTCTCTTAATAAGCTAGACAGTTACTTTGAATGAAAAATATAGTTCTGTTAGAACCCTAACCTACAGTAGCCGGTGGCTATAAAACTGTCTGGGCTACTGATTCTATTCTATTAACCTCCCTGGAATATTGTGCCTAAGTACTACTGGTCTTGTTGAACAACCCGGAACCCGGAATCCGGTATGTACCGGAATGTCAATTAACCTATTCGATTATTATTATTATTATTATTATTATTATTATTATTATTATTATTATTATTATGTAATTTACAATACTAAATTTATAGATTATTTAGATCCGAAATTTATTTGATTGAGTTCTGTACCTATGTGGACTATGTTTGTTTGTTTTTTTGTTTTTTTTGTTTTGTTTTTTTTTTTTGTTTTTTTTTGTTGTTGTTGATGTTGTTTTTTATGAGTACAGGTATATATGTGTCCATCTGCCATTGTTAAAGGCAAAAAACAAAACAAACAAACTGTATTCTTTAATTCTTTATGCAGAAAAAATGAATTTTTTTTTGTGAACTGTTATATTTTTACTTTTTGTTAAAATATTTGTTGTCCTCTTTTTTGAACAGGGCCATTACCACGTTGACTGTAAATATTGTTAATAATTATGTGTTCTCATGTTTATGTGTATATACATACTGAGAAAATTGTAAATAAACTTGGAAACTTGGAAACAAGCTGAAGCCTGCATACCTCTTAAAATGGGTGTGATCAGAATGGACACCACACTCCCTAAGTTGATCATGAAGTAAAATGCTGAGAAAAAGGAGTTCCTCCATCTCTCCTGAAAATAAAGAATAAGTTTCTTCACCATATAAGTTTTTTTTTCTAATTCTCTTCACCTATGGTAATCTTCAACACTTAAAAACTCAATTGGTACCATATGTAGATCAACAATGAGACAGTTGAATGGCTGGGTCTTTGAATATTTTGAAAGTTTAATGAAGAAATATTAAGAAATGGCAAAGTTAAATAAAATGTTTTCAAAAGGGCTAAACAAAAAGCACAAATAACAGCATAAATTTTGAGGAAGTAGAAGTCCCCTGGTGCTCTGACAGCATAGTTAATCAAGCTGTCTGACCCACTAAAAAATTTACACACATAAACTTAAAAAAAATTGTATTCACAGTTTATAAGTCATCTTAACATGTACTAATCAAGTGGTCTGACTGCTACTTTTGTTGAAACTAGTGCTCACAAAACATAATTTTATGCACAATAAGGCATTTTGTTTGATCTTTAGAGTATAAGCTTCATGCCTTATTTAAAATTTCAATGATAAGATGGGTATAGGGGAGAAAAATTTCAGTGTTAAAGCTTAAATTCTTGTTGCATCTGCCAGAAGGGGGTGTTTTATTAAAATTATTAATAATAATAAACAGTGTCATATATGGTGTTTTGGGGAGGTCAGTAATATGATTTGGGGACTTTTAGGATTTTTAGGATTGAACTATTACCATTAGATGAAAGCCACAAAAATCCTGTTAAAATTAATTTGATTGGCAAATATATGAAATAATTAATTTCTATAAGGATAATCTATCACAAAATTTCAGCATGCAAATGAATGTTTATTTTTTTACTTGCTAATGTGTTGTAGACAAGCCCAGCATGCACAAGTAGAAATAGATGGAGATGAAATTCCTGATAGTATGCAGTGAGAGAGGCATGGCTACAGATAAAGGTGGGCTTCACACAGTGAGAGAGGCATGGCTACAGATAAAGGTGGGCTTCACACAGTGAGAGAGGCATGGCTACAGATAAAGGTGGGCTTCACACAGTGAGAGAGGCATGGCTACAGATAAAGGTGGGCTTCACACAGTGAGAGAGGCATGGCTACAGATAAAGGTGGGCTTCACACAGTGAGAGAGGCATGGCTACAGATAAAGGTGGGCTTCACACAGTGAGAGAGGCATGGCTACAGATAAAGGTGGGCTTCACACAGTGAGAGAGGCATGGCTACAGATAAAGGTGGGCTTCACACACAATTTTAACCAACATACTGTTTTCCAAACTCGAATGAAAACCATAAAATATTGATTCAATCCTTAATTATAAGAATCATCAAGTTATAGTAATAGTTTTCTAACTGGGTCCACAGACTATATACATATATGATATTGTGTATTTTCATAACCAAAAATGCAGGTCTGGGCTTTCAAATACAATGATTTATCGCAAACTGATCTCTTCAGTACATTTCTGTTTTCCGTTTTGTATCTGCTATCATTAGACACACTGTACTTTACTTACTGACTATGTGCTGGACATTCAGCTTTCTCAAAATAATGGTGAAAATGAAGGCTTTGTGGGTCTTAAAATTTCGACTTTAGTAGCATCAAGGTACCACCTAGTTGTTTACTGAGTTCAGCTGTAAAATAATCGCATCCATCTGGGACCGAACCTACAATTCAGTCAGTAGAATGATCGCCTTCATCTAGAATTGTTTACCTCCTAATTAACACAACATTCACCCACCTGTCCAGGAACAAACTGGTCAGCACCAAACGGGGCCACAGACGCTTTGATCCCACCAGTGCCACAAGCAATCAGAAACATTCCAATGGCTGCTCCATACCTTAATATCAAACAGCATGTGTCAGTGTTTTTGTTACTAAATAAATTGAAACAGGATTCAAATAAAAACATATATTAATAGATCAATAAAATAACTTAATTTAGTACCTTTACATAACTGAAATAACTACATTTAATTTGGTTAATATTGTCATTTTAGTTATTAATTTCATTGTTGGACATGACATGTTATTTATAAACAATGTAATTCCTTATAATGTAAAGGTATTATAAAATATCATCAATGCTTTAAAGAATAAATTTAATTTACGTGGCATGTTACTGAATAAATACATTCAGGCTAAGTTTTAACAAAAATCTGACATTCCCAAGATATGGCTCCGGACAGAAAAATGTGCAAGAGACAGACAACGCCAAACAATATCACCAGCCAAAGGTGGGAATAATAATCAGTCCTAATACCATAATGAGCCTTTGCTTTAATGCTTAGTAAAACAACTGGTTTTTCACTGGAAGAGTTCATTTATAATGATCATGACTAATTTGAACTTTAATTTCACAGTATGAAAACTAAAACAATATTCAGTATTACCATTCACGGGGAGGTAATGCAGTTGTAGACAGCACCACGTTTCCAAGGAAGTACACGATAGATAAATACAGTATGGTACTGAAACGTTAAATATAAAATTTACCATAATCAAACATCTATAGATTGATTATTAATACATTTTTAGGTGATTTTAAATTTTAAACTACTATATGCAGGGAGCTCGGTTCAAGTCTATCATTTCATATATTATTGTAGAAATGGGGAGAAGTAGCAAAAACGTATACATGGATTGGACATGGGATAGAAGTCATGTCCATGAAGTAAAACGGTTAAGATCATCCAAATTTAACATTATGTTCACATTTATTACGAAGATAAAGAAAATTGCTGGGCATTCAATAACATTTCATAATGAGAATTACAAAATTAGCATGTGTTAATATGCCTTTGTTCAAAGTTATTTAAACATAATTCAAGATTTTGTTATGATATGGACTGTTTGTTCCATGTTTTAGTTCAGAAACTTTCTAAGGGTTTTAACCATTCAATCCATGGGAAAATTGGAAATGGCTTTTATCTTATGGTGTAGATACAGATCAGCCATCACACTTGTTTGTGCTGGCTGATTTGGATCTAGACTTGTGGCACATGGATAAAACCCCTATAATATATGGAGTATAAAATGTCAACAGTACAGATGGGACAGAAAAAACTTCTACTATCATACTGCTTCCCCTAAAAAATAGCAATACAGACACAGATACTAAGTATTTTAGCTTTATAACTGAATGATATTCAGATAAAATGAATAATTTTGTATGTCTAGAAGTGAAGGAATTTAGTGTATTTAAATTTCTCATCAAAATCGTCACAGTGAGGTATCAAGATGTACCTGTATCTTCCTAGGTATCCATCGGCAATCACTGCTCCTATCAGGGGCATACTGTAGCACAACATGATGAAGGCATGATAGATGGATGTTGCTTGATTCTCATCAAATAAAAGCCATTTAGTCAGGTACAACACCAAAATAGCTGAAAATAGTAAAAGGGACTATATTGAATAGTATGCAAATCACTATTGCGGAGACACAAGTGAACATTCATGCCAAAACTACTGCCAATTTATTTAGAAACAAGAGCTGTCACTTGAAATTGACATATGCCCCCGAAATGCAGCTTTGAAATCGAATAGGTATACATATGTAATTTATTTAGAAAAAAAATTAACATTCTAAAGTCTGTCCCACCTAACCGTGAAACACTTTTTCTGATTTATTTTGTTTTTGGTATAATTACTATTACACAACAAATATATTCTTTAATAGTATTTACTGTCAACTGATGATAAACTGCTATTGCTGTTCTTCCAGTGTTGACATTTTATTATTAATATCTTTTGAGCTATGATCAGAGCAAGTATATTTTATATTCTTATCCCGCATACATACTTCAAAGTGCATTACTAAGATGTAACCTTCTTTTCATTATTAGCCATTCTATTCAATTTAATAATTCATTCAAAGTTTCATTGCAACATGACAAATAAATGTAAACCATTTTATGCTCCATGATTCAAGTTTCTGAAAAAGGGTAACACTAATAATATTTAATCACAGATTTACCAGTATCACTGCAATTTGCTCATCTGTACATATATTATATATAATCCTTTCATTACCGTAAAAATATTCAATAATTATCAGGTATGTAAAATTTCAGCTTAATGTCCGACTGCAAGATTGACTAAGATAAAATATCCAAACAACAATGCTGCAATAGAACTGGACATGAGATCTGTAGGTCTGCTATGCTTGGCAGAACTATATGACACTGTAGTCACAGATTAATACATGTATACTGTTTACAAAACAATATTTATTCTACCTCGCATTCCATAGAAGGAGAACCTTTCACAGAACTCATTGGACAGTATGAACAACACTGAGTATGGATAATCCTTCTGCAAATATAAACATGTCATTTCAACAGATAATATCTCAACCTATATAACATATACACACCTATAACATAATGTAAGAATATGAAAGCTAAGAGTATTTTTTACTATTACACTTCATACTAAAAAAAAACATGAGTAAAAATAACTTGCTTAAACTAAAGAATTACTTTTCCTTCCAACTCATTTGCAGAACAGGCGGATTGATTGGTGTAATACTTGGTTGCATATTTGCCAGGACAGCAAAGAAGACCCAGTTCTTTATTAACAAAATAGTGGCATTAAAATTTCTTTATTGTGACCATCTAAACATTAAGCTCATGATATATATTCAGGGCTTTTTTCTTCTTATAGGCACATTCCCATCTCAAAATTCCATTAAAATCATGCAGTTTTCCTCCAAAAATTACTTTACAACATTTTTTTTTACATTCCCCTTTAAAGGAGAAATCAAGCTATTTTCCCCTAAATTATAAGACAAGTGCCCCTGGTAGTGAAAAAAGCACTGATTATGAAACAATAGTATCCTAGAATACAGTTTCACTTACTGATGTCCTGAGTTTTGTCTTTGGCTTTTCAATCAAGTCACTCAGGGAGTCAGATGCTAAACAAATTAAAAAATCAACACATAAATATTTTATTTATAAACAATTACACAGAAATTGCACTTTGCTGCAATAAAATTCTTAATTAAGACTGGGTTTTTTTACAGTAACAATAGATGAGTGTTAGGCTGAACACTTGTGTAGCCCTTGAGTATTTTCTCAGCAAAAAAAATTGATGAAGAAATATTAAGTACAAAAAAGCGCACAAATCATTCAAATGTAGCCTCCAACTAGCATTTTGGCGTTATCATGAAATATAATTCAGAAATAAATGTTAATAATAAACAAAATAAAAGGGTTCAAGGATATAAGGTATGCAAGAAAATTTCATGTATACTTGATCTGGATCATAAATGTAAAAAAGTGAAATATGCATATCAGGGATGGCTATAGGAAACTATTTTGTAATCTAACCGGGCAGAGCTTTAGCAAGTTTTCTGTACTCAACCTTGGAAATGTGAAATACACTTACGTGAGGTCTTGTTTGCCTCCTCGCCATTGACTGCCCCATAATTGGCATCCATCTTGAGTTTGATGATGTGATGACAGATGTCAGATCATTCAACGTGTCTGCATTTTGTAATATTAGTGTTTCATATTTTGCTGAAGGTATCTGTAAAATAAGAATGATTTTTGATAATTCATACAGATGTATGCTCAAAATCTCCTAGAAACACCCAATGGTTAACACAAAAATAATCCAAAATGTCAGAGCACAAAAAATAGCAGCCACACTAGGCGCTCAATATATACATAGAATTCTTGTCGCGTTCAGGTGACTTCTAGTTACAAACGGGCGACTACTTGTTGCATTTTTGGTGACTTCTAGTCACATACAGGCAACTTCTAGTTGCATCATAGTCAGTTTTTAACGCTTCAGGGATCTCCTGGAAGATCACGGATCAAGATCAAGTCTTCTGACCTTCTTATTTGAATGCTGTTTTAGTATTTTAATTGTATTGCTTGTAATCTGTTATTAGTTTATATCATTGTAAAGCGCCTTTGAACATGTATATGTAAAGGGTGCTATATAAGTTTGGTAATTTATGATTTTGAAATACCTTTTGGATGATCTTATCTAATAATGTTCTAACTCTAAAAAATTGACAGAACTTTATGGTTCTTACTTCAAACTTTCTTTTGTTTCTCAAAATCATTTTGATATTGTCATTTTATAAGCCTGTGCTTTTTTCCTCTCTGCTTTTTGCTGCGTAGGGAGGCTGACTGTCTTCTGAATGTGTCCATTCAAAAAGTTCACATTACATTTTTCATAGTTTATTAACTCTTCATAATCTTTTTACCATTCTTCCTTAAAGCCACAATAAACTTGCCAAAACGTTTTTTTTTTTCATTGTGAAAATTAATTAACCACGTTGACCCTTTTCAAAAGAAAGAATAATTGACCAACTATTTATGTCCTCAAATAATCCCCAATTATTGAGACCCGGTCCGAATAGTATTTTTGTAGCCCACAAAATTACTAACCAATGTTTACAATCACTCGGCAAAAAGTTATCGGTTTTTTCCGTAAGTGGGCCGTAAGAACTAAGTGACGTCATTCTGTATAATTAGCGACCTTCGCCTGCCGAGAGTTGCCAAAAATCAGCTCGGAAAGATTCGCTGTTTGTTTTGTAAACAAAATAAACTATCCGAAAAACGCCCAAAACATGCTGTAAATCAATAAGATAATACCCTTTTCTTATTGTAAGGTTAATTTTTTGTGTTATTATTCATACAGGTGAAATCTAAAATGTTTTGGTTAATAAAAAATATGCTGTTTGGCAAGTTTATTGTTAACTTTTTAACCAGGGGAAAATAATTAAATGCCTAATAGCAAATTTTAAAAACAGATAAATTTAATAAATATACAAAAGAAAGAAGAACAAATAATGTACATTCTTGCAATTTTGACAAATTACACAAAAACACATATAGAGTACATTATAAGTCAATTAACAGACATTTGACAAGTAAATATTTAAGGTTAATCAATCAGCAAAATAGTTTTACCACTTTGATATTGTAATGATCCCTAGAAAAAGTATTAAACATTAACCAAATCTGTTTAAAGAAATTGTTGACAGAATATCACATATGTAACCTGGTCTCCCACTATACCAGTGTAAAAATTTTTAATGAATATGTAAATAAATCATAAGAACTAAAGCTCATCTCAATGAAAACTCGAACTCAATTTCTTTATCAATATCCCATTTGCTAATTACTTTCAAAAAAGTTTGTTCACTTTTAAAATTTATAGTTAATGGTAATAAACAATGGCAGCCATACCTTATCTTATCTTTATATCTTTACCTCCTACTAAGGAGAACCGCTGCATACAGCATAGTTTTTTCTGTTACAATCACCATCATTTTTATATCATTTTACATCATCATCATTAGGTTTTTACATCAACGCCACCACTGAGTATTTACTCAGGCATCAACACCACCAACCAGTATTTAGGCATATATATACAATTACACCTGACAGGTGCAGATACATATTGAGAGATAGATTTTTAGATATAGGGAACCCGGGTGTGATACCCTAGCTCTTTCCGAAGAGACCCCCAGGTTCTTTAACGTGCTCGGTGTATAGCACTGATACACGCACTGAAATCCTACTTCCTGGGAGTGAACTGGTACTTAGTTGGGTGGGAAATACTCAAGACGTATTTCAGAAATTTCCAGTGCCGCGTTTGGGTTTCGAACTTACGACCTCGGTAGACCAGCGCGTTACCACTGGACCACCCCTACACCTATTGAATATTAGTGATCTTGGTCACTCCATGTGACTGGTGTAACGGTAAAATTATCTAAATTATTTCCTGTCACTAATGGTTACAATTTTCCTCAATGAAGAATGGCTGTCAAACTGGATTTGGGTTGTAAACAAAGTTGTATTTACCTGCAAATGGAACTCAGAGAACACAAAAATGTTTTTGTGAAGAAATGTATAGTTTATAAGGTCAATGTTTTAATCCTCACCAGACCCTTCTTCCATACATGCCAGGTATTGAAAAATAATTAAGTGAGACTGGTGACATTTTTAAGTGAGATTTGAGCAAAAATAAGTGAGATTTTCTAAAGTGTTTCGAAACATGGTATATTTTAAATGTTTTTATATAACTTTACCTTTTTATAACAAGTAATTACAGACAGTTATATTACTTTAATGCAATAACAAGACAATTAAACACATTTTTTTCAAAATCAAATAAAATATTTGTGACTAATATCTTTATGCCACATTTATTTTAAAAATGTCCTCTGAAAATTTATACTATTCAAGCCATTAGTTATCTACTAAGTGCAATTACTGACTTTGCATTTATGAAGAAAGTCTAGTGTTGCATTTGCATAAAAATTATTCTTGTCGCTTTACAGAAAGGAGAGAGAAGGGCCAAAAGTTTGACAAATCTTGTTTTTATTTATCCTGGATTAATGCTTCAACATGCCAAAACTCTTGGCAATTAACACCTTTAAATAAATGCCCTTAGACGTTTACCCATCCGTAGCTGAAAACTGTAACACTTGCATTGAAATTGTACCCCAACTGAGCCATAAAAGATGATTGAGTAAACATATCACTGTCAGTTAATAAGAAAAGATAATTGAATAACACCTTATCTAACATGGGATGTTAATCCATTGCCCCAGGGTAATTGAAGCTGATGAAATAAACAAAA
Organism: Corbicula japonica; assembly: GCA_038501625.1. NCBI lineage: Eukaryota > Metazoa > Mollusca > Bivalvia > Venerida > Cyrenidae > Corbicula > Corbicula japonica. The sequence goes on from JAZAYU010000282.1 coordinate 661,205, forward strand.
TGTCATAATTTCCAATAATCACTGTCAATCAAGCGCTTTCATTTCAAATTCGGTGATCCTCTGACTTATTGGAGTCATTCAAAATTGCACTGCAGATGACAATTTTTTTAAAGAGAAATTATCAAAAATACGTGAGTTTTTTGTCTTTATCCGTAAGACTGTGAGGGTGGGTGGAATTCCGTGAGGTTTTACCACACGGCGTGAGACTTGGCATGTATGCCTTCTTCACTATAGGATGGTTGAGTAGCAAAAGTCACTCAAGCTTGTCACAGTAAACAATTGGAAAGTGGTGCTTTTGTGAAACAACAAGAGATATTTTGTTTACACCAGTAGCATGGAGCCACCAGTAGCATGGTGTTCAAGTATATTTGTTACAGTATAGATCTGGTATGCCCCCAAACTCCAGAACCATATTGATAAAATTTGGTTGTAAAGAAGTCCAGGTTTTACATTCACAAAGGTTTAGACCAAAACCAATTCTGGGATAATTTGTTGGTATACTAAATACATAAATCAGGTTCTTATTATTTTTAAATTCTTCTGCAGTATTTTGGTTTTACAGGTGACAGCAACATCCGGAAATAAAAAAAATCACAACGCATCGTGAAGCCGATTTTTGACTCCATCCATGTGTTTGTATGGGTACCAATACTAAAAATGAAGATCTCAACAGAACAGCAAGAAATGTTAAGACATACAATTGTTCTTATACTGTATGGAAATAAAGAACAGCTGTGATAATATTGTTGACAGTTTCGTTCTCGTCTGCCAAATC